>CM073140.1:21447075-21464575 GCA_037039145.1 Fundulus diaphanus | reverse complement strand
ACAACTACTACTACTACTAGTACTACTGATACTACTACTACTACTACTAGTACTACTGATACTACTACTACTACTACTACTACTACAAATTCCTTTAAATTCCTTCAAATTCTTTAAAAACTGATACTACTACTACTACTGATACTACTACTACTACTACTGATACTACTACTATTACTACTAATAATACCACTACTACTAGTACTACTGATCCTACTACTACTACTACAAATTCCTTCAAATTCCTTCAAATTCTTTAAAAACTGATACTACTACTACTACTGATACTACTACTATTACTGATACTACTACTATTACTACTAATAATACAACTATTAGTACTACTAGTACTACTGATACTACTACTACTACTACTACAAATTCCTTCAAATTCTTCAAATTCCTTCAAATTCTTTAAAAACTAATACTACTACTACTGATACTACTACTACTACTACTACTACTACTACTACTGCTACTACTGATACTACTGATACTACTACAACTGATACTACTACTACTACTACTACTACTACAAATGACTTCAAATTGTTCAAATTCTTCAAATTTTTCAAATTCTTCAATGTTTTTCAGCTATTTTTTCTCTTCTGCATGGATCTTCTGAATCTTCTCCTCAAATCATTCTGCAGATTAGCATTCTCACTCGCTGTTGCGTAGGAACAGCTTTTTCTAGTTATTATCAGTGAGAATGCTATACAGCATTCTCACTTATTGTTTTCCTGTTTTTCTTTATTATTATTATTATTATTATTATTATTATTATTATTATTATTCCGTCGGCGTGTAACTACTCCCACATACTTCAACCGATTTCAACAATCTTGGTGTCAAAACGTTCAGCTCCTTCCCGACATTCCTGCTATATCTCATCATTATTCTAACTTTAATACTTTTTAAAATATTTGTACTTTTTGTGCGTACTTTTTTCCCATTGAAATGAATGCAAATTCCTTCAAATTCTTCAAATTTTTGATATTCCTTCAAATTCCTTCAAATTCTTTTAATCATTCTTATTGTTCAAATTGTTCAAATGGTTCAAATGGTTCAAATCTTTCAGATTTTTCAAATTTTTTCATATTTTTCAAATTTTTTCAAATTTTTCAAATACTTCAAATACTTCAAATTCTTCAAATTTGTCAAATTCTTCAAATTTTTCAAATTCCTTCTAATTCTCCTGATACAACTGATATTAATACTACAACTACAACAGATACTACTCCTACTACTACTACTACTACAACTGATACTACTACTACTGATACTACTACTACTACTACTGATACTACTACCACTACTACTACTACTAATGATACTACTGCTGCTACTGCTACTACTACTGATGCTACTGCTGGTACTACAACTACTACTGATACTACTAATATTACTACTACTACTACTACTACTAGTACTACTGATACTACTACTACTACTACTACTACTACAAATTCCTTTAAATTCTGCAAATTCCTTCAAATTCTTTAAAAACTGATACTACTACTACTACTGATACTACTCCTACTACTACTGATACTTCTACTACTACTACTGATACTACTACTACTACTACTACTACTGATACTACTACTACTACTGATACTACTACTACTAATGATACTACTGCTGCTACTACTACTACTGATACTACTACTACTACTATTACTACTACTAATACAACTACTACTACTACTAGTACTACTGATACTACTACTACTACTACTACAAATTCCTTCAAATTCTTTAAAAACTGATACTGCTACTACTACTGATATTACTACTAATACTACTGATACTACTACTATTACTACTAATAATACAACTACTACTACTACTAGTACTACTGATACTACTACTACTACTACTACTACAAATTCCTTCAAATTCTTCAAATACCTTCAAATTCCTTCAAATTCTTTAAAAACTACTACTGCTACTACTGATACTACTACTACTACTGATACTACTGATACTACTGATACTACTACTACTACTACTGATACTACTACTACTACTGCTACTACTGATACTACTGATACTACTACTACTACTACTGATACTACTACTACTACTACTACAAATTACTTCAAATTGTTCAAATTCTTCAAATTTTTCAAATTCTTTAATATTTTTCAGCTATTTTTTCTCTTCTGCATGGATCTTCTGCATCTTCTCAAATCATTCTGCAGATTAGCATTCTCACTCGCTGTTGCGTAGGAACAGCTTTTTCTAGTTATTATTATTATTATTATTATTATTATTCCGTCGGCGTGTAACTACTCCCACATACTTCAACCGATTTCAACAATTTTGGTGTCAAAACGTTCAGCTCCTTCCCGACATTCCTGCTATATCTCATCATTATTCTAACTTTAATACTTTTTAAAATATTTGTACTTTTTGTGCGTACTTTTTTCCCATTGAAATGAATGCAAATTCCTTCAAATTCTTCAAATTTTTGATATTCCTTCAAATTCCTTCAAATTCTTTTAATCATTCTTATTGTTCAAATTGTTCAAATGGTTCAAATGGTTCAAATCTTTCAGATTTTTCAATTTTTTTCATATTTTTCAAATTTTTCAAATACTTCAAATACTTCAAATTCTTCAAATTTGTCAAATTCTTAAAATTTTTCAAATTCCTTCTAATTCTTCTGATACAACTGATATTAATACTACAACTACAACAGATACTACTCCTACTACTACTACTCCTACTACTACAACTGATACTACTACTTCTGATACTACTACTACTACTACTGATACTACTACCACTACTACTACTACTAATGATACTACTGCTGCTACTGCTACTACTACTGATGCTACTGCTGATACTACAACAACTACTACTGATACTACTACTATTACTACTACTACTACTACTACTAGTACTACTGATACTACTACTACTACTACTACTACTACTACTACTACAAATTCCTTCAAATTCCTTCAAATTCTTTAAAAACTGATACTACTACTACTACTGATACTACCCCTACTCCTACTGATACTTCTACTACTCCTACTGATACTACTACTACTACTACAACTACTACTACTACTACTCCTGATACTACTACTACTACTACTACTACTACTACTACTACTACTACTGATGATACTATTGCTGCTACTGCTACCACTACTGCTACTACAACTACTACTGCTACTACTACTATTATTACTACTAATACAACTACTACTACTACTACTAGTACTACTGATACTACTACTAATACTACTACTATGACTACAAATTCCTTCAAATTCTTTAAAAACTGATACTACTACTACTACTGATACTACTACTACTAATACTACTGATACTACTATTATTACTACTACTAATACAACTACTACTACTACTAGTACTACTGATACTACTACTACTACTACTACTACTACAAATTCCTTCAAATTCTTTAAAAACTGATACTACTACTACTACTACTAGTACTACTACTGATACTACTACTATTACTACTAATAATACAACTATTACGACTACTAGTACTACTGATACTACTACTACTACTACAAATTCCTTCAAATTCTTCAAATTCCTTCAAATTCCTTCAAATTCCTTCAAATTCTTTAAAAACTAATACTACTACTACTGCTACTACTGATACTACTACTACTACTGATACTACTACTACTACTACTACTACTACTACTGATACTACTACTACTACTACTACTACTACTACTACTACTACTACAAATGACTTCAAATTGTTCAAATTCTTCAAATTTTTCAAATTCTTCAATGTTTTTCAGCTATTTTTTCTCTTCTGCATGGATCTTCTGCACCTTCTCTTCAAATCATTCTGCAGATTAGCATTCTCACTCGCTGTTGCGTAGGAACAGCTTTTTCTAGTTATCAGTGAGAATGCTATACAGCATTCTCACTTATTGTTTTCCTGTTTTTCTTTATTATTATTATTATTATTATTATTATCAGTGAGAATGCTATACAGCATTCTCACTTATTGTTTTCCTGTTTTTCTTTATTATTATTATTATTATTATTATTATTATTATTATTATTATTCCGTCGGCGTGTAACTACTCCCACATACTTCAACCGATTTCAACAATTTTGGTGTCAAAACGTTCAGCTCCTTCCCGACATTCCTGCTATATCTCATCATTATTCTAACTTTAATACTTTTTAAAATATTTGTACTTTTTGTGCGTACTTTTTTCCCATTGAAATGAATGCAAATTCCTTCAAATTCTTCAAATTTTTTATATTCCTTCAAATTCTTGTAATCATTCTTATTGTTGAAATTGTTCAAATGGTTCAAATGGTTCAAATCTTTCAGATTTTTCAAATTTTTTCAAATTTTTCAAATTGTTTCAAATTTTTCAAATACTTCAAATACTTCAAATTCTTCAAATTTTTCAAATTCTTCAAATTTTTCAAATTCTTTCTAATTCTTCTGATACAACTGATATTAATACTACTACTACAACAGATACTACTCCTACTACTACTACTACTACAACTGATACTACTACTACTGATACTACTACTACTACTACTACTGAGACTACTACCACTACTACTAATGATACTACTGCTGCTACTGCTACTACTACTGATGCTACTGCTGATACTACAACAACTACTACTGATACTACTACTATTACTACTACTACTACTACTACTACTAGTACTACTGATACTACTACTACTACTACTGATACTTCTACTACTACTACTGATACTACTACTACTACTACTACTACTGATACTACTACTACTACTGATAATAATACTACTACTACTACTAATGATACTACTGCTGCTACTGCTACTACTACTGATGCTACTGCTGATACTACAACAACTACTACTGATACTACTACTATTACTACTACTACTACTAGTACTACTGATACTACTACTACTACTACTACTACTACTACAAATTCCTTCAAATTCTTCAAATTCCTCCAAATTTTTTAAAAACTGATACTACTACTACTACTGATACTACTCCTACTACTACTGATACTTCTACTACTACTACTGATGATACTACTACTACTACTACTACTACAGATACTACTACTACTACTACTACTACTACTACTAATGATACTATTGCTGCTACTGCTACCACTACTGCTACTACAACTACTACTGCTACTACTACTATTACTACTACTAATACAACTACTACTACTAGTAGTACTACTGATACTACTACTAATACTACTACTACTACAATTTCCTTCAAATTATTTAAAAACTGATACTACTACTACTACTGATACTACTACTACTACTACTGATACTACTACTATTACTACTACTAATACAACAACTACTACTACTACTAGTACTACTGATACTACTAATACTACTACTACTACTACAAATTCCTTCAAATTCCTTCAATTTTTTTTAAAAACTGATACTACTACTACTACTGATACTACTACTACTACTACTGATACTACTACTATTACTACTACTAATACAACAACTACTACTACTAGTACTACTGATACTACTACTACTACTACTACTACTACTACAAATTCCTTCAAATTCCTTCAATTTTTTTAAAAACTGATACTACTACTACTACTGATACTACTACTACTGATACTACTACTATTACTACTAATAATACAACTACTACTACTACTAGTACTACTGATACTACTACTACTACTACAAATTCCTTCAAATCCTTTAAAAACTGATACTACTACTACTGATACTACTACTACTGCTACTACTGATACTACTGATACTACTACTACTACTACTGATACTACTACTACTACTACTAATAGTACTTCTAGTACTACTACAACTACTACTACTACTACAAATTACTTCAAATTCTTCAAATTCTTCAAATTTTTCAAATTCTTCAATGTTTTTTAGCTATTTTTTTCTCTTCTGCATTGATCTTCTGCATCTTCTCCTCAAATCATTCTGCAGATTAGCATTCTCACTCGCTGTTGCGTAGGAACAGCTTTTTCTAGTTATTATTACTGTGAATGCAGTATGCATTCACAGTTCTTGAGATCCTGTTTCTCTTTATTCTTTATTCTTCTTCTTCTTCTTCTTCTTCTTCTTCTTAGTGTTTATTCTTCCTAATGCGTTTTTACTGTTTAAAGTTTGATTCGCTTCTCCTCCTACAATTTTTCTCCGATTTCAACCATTCAACTTTTAAACTATTCAGCTTCTTCTGGAATCGATGGCTATATCTTTTTGTAGTTTTAACTCTTCAACTTTTTAAAATATTCAGCTTTTTCTGCAAATTTTCAGCTTTTTTTCTCCCATAGGAAATGAATGTAATTCACTGAAATTCTGCTCATTTCAGCTGCTTTTTGACAGCTTACTGCTTCAGCCTACTTTCAGCTAGAAACGCCATTCAACTTTTAAAATGTAGTGATATCTTTCAGCTATTATGGTATATTTCAGCTTTTTCATATCTTTTACCATTTTCATATAGTACCTCCTTAAAATAATTTTGGCTTTTCAAGAAATTCAGCAAATAACATGCGTTGCTATGGTCGTCAAGGAGGCAGTTATAGAGTGCGCACTCTAGAAATTCAACAAATTCTTCTTCTCCGAACAACTTCTTCTCAGTCGCTCTATTTTCAACCTATCCACATAAATTATACATCAAAACGTAGGAATTTTTGTCTGGATTCAGGAAATGTAACCCTCATTGCTGTAGCATTTATAGATTTTTCGCAAATCACCTCAGAGCGACACAAACCCGAAACCTCCCCCATTCATTTCCTATGGAGCGGTTTTGAAAAATGACGCCTGAAAATTGAAAACATCACACGTTTTCGCATCGTCGCTACTCCGAAACCGTTTCATGTACAAGCATGAGACTTTCACACATGAATGTCCCGACCCTTCTGGCACTCATAAAAAAGGAATTGTTTGGATAACTGTTACGGTTTTACCGCAGGAACAATTTGTTCGGGAGTAGCGAATGTGCAAATTCCTGAAAACGCTTTTCAGCTGCATTTTCCCACATCATCCACTTTTTTACATCGTCGCTGTGCCTACACCGATTTTTGTACAAACATGAAAATGGGCACCATAGTCCTCAAAAGCCTGCTGATACTCATAGTGAAAGAATTATTTTGATATCTCTTATACTTTTTCAGCTACAGCGATTTGTTCGGGACCGATTTTAGAGGATTTCTGAAAGTCCATAAAAATCACCTTTATATCATAATTTTTCACGCCTTTATTAAACTTTTTCCAGCAAAAACCGATAGCCTGTCTTCTTCCCCTATCCGTTACGAAATAAACGCAGAAAAAATTACGTCTCTACCATTTACGGATCAGGAGATATGGAGCGTTGTTCGGGGCAAAGTTCTCCATTATAATCCAATGGGACTTATTGTGAGCAAAGTCTCTGCACTTCGGTAGACTGGCCTGCAGCAGAGGTGTGAGTGAGTTTCCATGACGACGGAACTCTGAGGGCCAGAGGGAGAAGCTCCATTGGGATATAATGGCAACTTTCGACGCCCGCTGCAGCGGCTGTGATTAATGTAGGAATCTGAAATTCGCACAGTCACTTCCTCTTAACATTTTTAAATTTTCAAGTGACTTTCAGCCATGTGTCACTTTTCTGTCCCATTTTGGATTTCACATGCTTTCCTATTGGGCCTTTGCTTCCAACAGGATCTGGCATGATGCCCAGACACGACATAATTGGCCAATACAGCACCACCCACATGTGGGAAATGGCGCTACTGACCATTTTGGTCAAATGTTGAGTTCTGGGCCCAGATGTGGTGAGGCTGAGTTGCTAAAGGAGGCCAATCTGACTCATGACCTTTGGTGACCTTTGGTGACATTAAGTATTGGCACCCTTTTTGAGGCACTTCCCAGTACAGGATTTGGACCAAACTGACAGAGTACACTCACCTGGTGATACTGAACACAACCCTGTTAGCGGCTAACTGTTAGCATGTTGCTAACCGGAAGTAGCTCTAGGAAGGTCCTACAAACTTCTGCTTTACAGAGTCTTTACCTCCTTTATACAGAATGCTCCACTATAAATTTGGGCCACGTCACGTAAAGCATCTCCAAGCTAGGAGGTGTCAAACATCCAATGCTTTTCAATGGGGGCGAAACCCCTTATACTCCCTAGAAATGCAGGCCCACATATGGCTACAGTATATTCAAGTTTGAAATTCTACTTCTGCTTTGTTAAATGATTCAGTGTTTAGAATGAGTTAGGAAATGTTTGGTGCCTTACCCTCAGTTTTTTCTTCTTCTAATCATTCAGCTATTGTTCTTTCATGTTCAAATTCTTCAACTCTTTCAAATTCTTCAACTTTTTCAACTTCTTCAACTTTTTCAACTTCTTCAATGCTTTTCAGCTATTTTTTCTCTTCTTCAAAGATCTTCTGCATCTTTTGCTCAATCATTCAGCTATCTGCATTCACAGTGCATTTTCGCAGGAAATGCAAATTTTTCTAGTTATTATTATTATTCCGTCGGCGTGTAACTACTCCCACATACTTCAACCGATTTCAACAATTTTGGTGTCAAAACGTTCAGCTCCTTCCCGACATTCCTGCTATATCTCATCATTATTCTAACTTTAATACTTTTTAAAATATTTGTACTTTTTGTGCGTACTTTTTTCCCATTGAAATGAATGCAAATTCCTTCAAATTCTTCAAATTTTTCATATTCCTTCAAATTCCTTCAAATTCTTTTAATCATTCTTATTGTTCAAATTGTTCAAGAGGTTCAAATGGTTCAAATCTTTCAAATTTTTCACATTTTTTCGACTTTTCCAATTTTTTTCAAATTTTTCAAATACTTCAAGTACTTCAAATTCTTAAAATTTTTCAAATTCTTAACATTTTTCAAATTCCTTCTAATTCTTCTGATACAACTGATATTAATACAACTACAACAGATACTACTCCTACTACTACTACTCCTACTACTACTACTACAACTGATACTACTACTTCTGATACTACTACTACTGATACTACTACCACTACTACTACTACTAATGATACTACTGCTGCTACTGCTACTACTACTGATGCTACTGCTGATACTACAACAACTACTACTGATACTACTACTATTACTACTACTACTACTACTAGTACTACTGATACTACTACTACTACTACTACTACTACAAATTCCTTCAAATTCCTTCAAATTCTTTAAAAACTGATACTACTACTACTACTGATACTTCTACTACTCCTACTGACACTTCTACTACTCCTACTGATACTACTACTACTACTACTACTACTACAACTACTACTACTACTACTACTACTGATACTACTACTACTACTACTACTACTACTACTACTACTACTACTACTACTAATGATACTATTGCTGCTACTGCTACCACTACTGCTACTACAACTACTACTGCTACTACTACTATTATTACTACTAATACAACTACTACTACTACTACTACTAGTACTACTGATACTACTACTAATACTACTACTACTACAAATTCCTTCAAATTCTTTAAAAACTGATACTACTACTACTACTGATACTACTACTACTACTACTACTGATACTACTACTATTACTACTACTAATACAACTACTACTACTACTAGTACTACTGATACTACTACTACTACTACAAATTCCTTCAAATCCTTCAAATTCCTTCAAATTCTTTAAAAACTAATACTACTACTACTGATACTACTACTACTACTACTGCTACTACTGATACTACTGATACTACTACTACTGATACTACTACTACTACTACTACTACTACTACTACTACAAATGACTTCAAATTGTTCAAATTCTTCAAATTTTTCAAATTCTTCAATGTTTTTCAGCTATTTTTTCTCTTCTGCATGGATCTTCTGCACCTTCTCTTCAAATCATTCTGCAGATTAGCATTCTCACTCGCTGTTGCGTAGGAACAGCTTTTTCTAGTTATTATTATTATTATTATTCCGTCGGCGTGTAACTACTCCCACATACTTCAACCGATTTCAACAATTTTGGTGTCAAAACGTTCAGCTCCTTCCCGACATTCCTGCTATATCTCTTCATTATTCTAACTTTAATACTTTTTAAAATATTTGTACTTTTTGTGTGTACTTTTTTCCCATTGAAATGAATGCAAATTCCTTCAAATTCTTCAAATTTTTCATATTCCTTCAAATTCCTTCAAATTCTTTTAATCATTCTTATTGTTCAAATTGTGCAAATGGTTCAAATCTTTCAGATTTTTAAAATTTTTTCGAATTTTTCAAATTTTTTCAAATTTTTCAAATACTTGAAATACTTCAAATACTTCAAATTCTTCAAATTTTTCAAATTCTTCAAATTTTTCAAATTCCTTCTAATTCTTCTGATACAACTGATATTAATACTACCACTACAACAGATACTACTCCACTACTACTACTCTTACTACTACTACTACAACTGATACTACTACTTCTGATAATACTACTACTACTACTGATACTACTACCACTACTACTACTACTAATGATACTACTGCTGCTACTGTTACTACTACTGATGCTACTGCTGATACTACAACAACTACTACTGATACTAATACTATTACTACTACTACTACTACTACTACTACTACTGATACTACTACTACTACTACAACTACTACTACAAATTCCTTCAAATTCTTCAAATTCCTTCAAATTCTTTAAAAACTGATACTACTACTACTACTGATACTACTCCTACTACTACTGATACTTCTACTACTCCTACTGATACTACTACTACTACTACAACTACTACTACTGATACTACTACTACTACTACTACTACTGATACTATTGCTGCTACTGCTACCACTACTGCTACTACAACTACTACAACTACTACTGCTACTACTACTATTATTACTACTAATACAACTACTACTACTACTACTAATACTAGTACTACTGATACTACTACTAATACTACTAATACTACAAATTCCTTCAAATTCTTTAAAAACTGATACTACTACTACTACTGATACTACTACTACTACTACTACTACGGATACTACTACTATTACTACTACTAATACAACTACTACTACTACTAGTACTACTGATACTACTACTACTACTACAAATTCCTTCAAATTCTTCAAATTCCTTCAAATTCTTTAAAAACTAATACTACTACGACTGATACTACTACTACTACTACTGCTACTACTGATACTACTGATACTACTACTACTGATACTACTACTACTACTACAACTACTACTACTGATACTACTACTACTACTACTACTACTGATACTATTGCTGCTACTGCTACCACTACTGCTACTACAACTACTACAACTACTACTGCTACTACTACTATTATTACTACTAATACAACTACTACTACTACTACTAATACTAGTACTACTGATACTACTACTAATACTACTAATACTACAAATTCCTTCAAATTCTTTAAAAACTGATACTACTACTACTACTGATACTACTACTACTACTACTACTACTGATACTACTACTATTACTACTAATAATACAACTACTACTACTACTAGTACTACTGATACTACTACTACTACAAATTCCTTCGAATTCTTCAAATTCCTTCAAATTCTTTAAAAACTGATACTACTACTACTACTGATACTACTACAACTACTACTGATACTACTACTATTACTACTAATAATACAACTATTACTACTACTAGTACTACCGATACTACTACTACTACTACTACAAATTCCTTCAAATTCTTCAAATTCCTTCAAATTCTTTAAAAACTAATACTACTACTATTGATACTACTACTACTACTACTACTGCTACTACTGCTACTACTGATACTACTACTACTGCTACTACTACTGATACTACTACTACTACTACTGATAGTACTTCTACTACTACTACTACTACTACTACAAATTACTTCAAATTTTTCAAATTCTTCAAATTTTTCAAATTCTTCAATGTTTTTCAGCTATTTTTTCTCTTCTGCATGGATCTTCTGCACCTTCTCCTCAAATCATTCTGCAAATTAGCATTCTCACTCGCTGTTGCGTAGGAACAGCTTTTTCTAGTTATCAGTGAGAATGCTATACAGCATTCTCACTTATTGTTTTCCTGTTTTTCTTTATTATTATCAGTGAGAATGCTATACAGCATTCTCACTTATTGTTTTCCTGTTTTTCTTTATTATTATTATTATTATTATTATTATTATTATTATTATTATTCCGTCGGCGTGTAACTACTCCCACATACTTCAACCGATTTCAACAATTTTGGTGTCAAAACGTTCAGCTCCTTCCCGACATTCCTGCTATATCTCATCATTATTCTAACTTTAATACTTTTTAAAATATTTGTACTTTTTGTGCGTACTTTTTTCCCATTGAAATGAATGCAAATCCCTTCAAATTCTTCAAATTTTTCATATTCCTTCAAATTCCTTCAAATTCTTTTAATCATTCTTATTGTTCAAATTGTTCAAATGGTTCAAATCTTTCAGATTTTTCAAATTTTTTCATATTTTTCAAATTTTTTCAAATTTTTCAAATACTTCAAATACTTCAAATTCTTCAAATTTTTCAAATTCTTCAAATTTTTCAAATTCCTTCTAATTCTTCTGATACAACTGATATTAATACTACAACTACAACAGATACTACTCTTACTACTACTACTACTACTACAACTGATACTACTACTACTGATACTACTACTACTACTACTGATACTACTACCACTACTACTACTACTAATGATACTACTGCTGCTACTGCTACTACTACTACTGATGCTACTGCTGATGCTACAACTACTACTGATACTACTACTATTACTACTACTACTACTAGTACTACTGATACTACTACTACTACCACTACTACTACTACTACTACTACTACTACAAATTCCTTTAAATTCTGCAAATTCCTTCAAATTCTTTAAAAACTGATACTACTACTACTACTGATACTACTCCTACTACTACTGATACTTCTACTACTACTACTGATACTACTACTACTACTACTACTACTACTACTGATACTACTACTACTACTGATACTACTACTACTAATGATACTACTGCTGCTACTGCTACTACTACTGATACTACTATTACTACTACTGATACTACTACTATTACTACTACTAATACAACTACTACTACTACTAGTACTACTGATACTACTACTACTACTACTACTACAAATTCCTTCAAATTCCTTCAAATTCTTTAAAAACTGATACTGCTACTACTACTGATATTACTACTAATACTACTGATACTACTACTATTACTACTAATAATACAACTACTACTACTACTAGTACTACTGATACTACTACTACTACTACTACAAATTCCTTCAAATTCTTCAAATACCTTCAAATTCCTTCAAATTCTTTAAAAACTACTACTACTACTACTGATACTACTACTACTGCTACTATTGATACTACTGATACTACTACTACTACTACTGATACTACTACTACTACTACTACTACAAATTACTTCAAATTGTTCAAATTCTTCAAATTTTTCAAATTCTTTAATATTTTTCAGCTATTTTTTCTCTTCTGCATGGATCTTCTGCATCTTTTCCTCAAATCATTCTGCAGATTAGCATTCTCACTCGCTGTTGCGTAGGAACAGCTTTTTCTAGTTATTATTATTATCAGTGAGAATGCTATACAGCATTCTCACTTATTGTTTTCCTGTTTTTCTTTATCAGTGAGAATGCTATACAGCATTCTCACTTATTGTTTTCCTGTTTTTCTTTATTATTATTATTATTATTATTATTATTATTATTCCGTACGTTTTTGTGCGTCTAACTACTCCTGCATACTTCAACCGATTTGAACGATTTTCGTACCAAAATGTTCGGCTCGTTCTCGACATTACTGCTATATCTCATCGTTATAGTACCTTTTATACTTTTTGAAGTATTTGTACTTTTTGTGCGTTTTTTGCTCCCATTGAAATGAATGCAAATTCCTTCAAATTCTTCAAATTTTTCATATTCCTTCAAATTTGTTCAAATTCTTGTAATCGTTCTTATTGTTCAAATTGTTCAAATGGTTCAAATCTTTCAAATTTTTCAAATTTTTTCAAATTTTTCAAATTTTTCAAATTTTTTCTAAATTTTCAAATACTTCAAATTCTTCAATTTTTTTCAAATTCTTCAACTTTTTCAAATTCCTTCTAATTCTTCTGATACAACTGATATTAATACTACTACTACAAAAGATACTACTCCTACTACTACTACTACTACTACAACTGATACTACTACTACTGATACTACTACTACTACTACTACTGATACTACTACCACTACTACTACTACTAATGATACTATTGCTGCTACTGCTACTACTACTGATATTACTGCTGATACTACAACAACTACTACTGATACTACTACTATTACTACTACTACTACTACTACTACTAGTACTACTGATACTACTACTACTACTACAAATTCCTTCAAATTCTTCAAATTCCTTCAAATTCTTTAAAAACTGATACTACTACTACTACTGATACTACTCCTACTACTACTGATACTTCTACTACTACTACTGATACTACTACTACTACTACTACTGATACTACTACTACTACTGATACTACTACTACTACTAATGATACTACTGCTGCTACTGCTACTACTACTGCTACTACAACTACTACTACTGCTACTCATACTATTACTACTACTAATATAACTACTACCACTACTAGTACTACTGATACTACTAATAATACTACTACTGCTACTACTACTACTACTACTGCTACATATTCCTTAAAATTCTTTAAAAACTGATACTACCACTACTACTGATACTACTCCTACTACTACTGATACTACTGCTATTACTACTACTAATACAACAACTACTACTACTAGTACTACTGATACTACTACTACTACTACTACTACAAATTCCTTAAAATTCCTTCAAATTCTTTAAAAACTGATACAACTACTACTACTACTACTGATACTACTACTACTACTACTACTCATACAACTACTACTACTACTGATACTACTACTACTACTACTACTACTACTACTACTGATACTACTACTACTACTACTAATGATACTACTGCTGCTACTGCTACTACTACTACTACTAAAACAACTACTACTGCTACTACTACTATTACTACTACTAATACAACTACTACTACTAGTACTACTGATACTACTACTACTACTACTACTACTACTACTCCTGATACTACTACTACTACTACTACTACTGATAATACTACTGCTTCTAATGATACTACTGCTGCTACTGCTACTACTACTACTACTACTACTACAACAACTACTACTGCTACTACAACTAATACTACTACTAATACAACTACTACCACTAGTACTACTGATACTACTACTACTACTACTATAAAATTCCTTCAAATTCTTTAAAAACTGATACTACTACTACTAATACTACTACTACTACTAATACTACTACTATTACTACTACAACTACTACTAGTAGTAGTACTACTGATACTACTACTACTACTACTACTAGTACTACTACTACAAAATTCCTTCAAATTCTTTAAAAACTGATACTACTACTACTACTGATACTACTCCTATGACTACTGATACTACTACTATTACTACTACTAATACAACAACTACTACTACTAGTACTACTGATACTACTTCTACTACTACTACAAATTCCTTTAAATTCTTCAAATTCCTTCAAATTCTTTAAAAACTGATACAACTACTACTACTACTGATACTACTACTACTGATACTACTACTACTTCTAATACTACTGATACTACTACTACTACTACTACTACTGATACTGATACTACTACTACTACTACTACTACTACTAATTACTTCAAAGTCTTCAAATTCCTTCAAATTCTTTAAAAACTGATACAAATACTACTACTACTGATACTACTACTACTGATACTACTACTACTACTACTGATACTACTACTACTACTATTACTACTACTACTGATACTACTACTACTACTACTACTACTACAAATTACTTCAAATTGTTCAATTTCTTCAAATTTTTCAAATTCTTCAATGTTTTTCAGCTTTTTTTTCTCTTCTGCATGAAACTTCTGCATCTTCTCCTCAAATCATTCTGCAGATTAGCATTCTCACTCGCTGTTGCGTAGGAACAGCTTTTTCTAGTTATTATTATTATTATTATTATTATTATTATTATATTATTCCGTCGGCGTGTAACTACTCCCACATACTTCAACCGATTTCAACAATTTTGGTGTCAAAACGTTCAGCTCCTTCCCGACATTCCTGCTATATCTCATCATTATTCTAACTTTAATACTTTTTAAAATATTTGTACTTTTTGTGCGTACTTTTTTCCCATTGAAATGAATGCAAATTCCTTCAAATTCTTCAAATTTTTCATATTCCTTCAAATTCCTTCAAATTCTTGTAATCATTCTTATTGTTCTAATAGTTCAAATGGTTCAAATGGTTCAAATCTTTGAGATTTTTCAATTTTTTTCAAATTTTTCAAATTTTTTCAAATTTTTCAAATACTTCAAATACTTCAAATTCTTCATATTTTTCAAATTCCTTCTAATTCTTCTGATACAACTGATATTAATACTACAACTACAACAGATACTACTCCTCCTCCTACTACTACTACTACAACTGATACTACTACTACTCCTACTACTACTACTACTACTACAACTGATACTACTACTACTGATACTACTACTACTACTACTACTACTTATGATACTACTGCTGCTACTGCTACTACTACTGATGCTACTGCTGATACTACAACAACTACTACTGATACTACTACTATTACTACTACTACTACTCCTACTAGTACTACTGATACTACTACTACTACTACTACTACTACTACTACAAATTCCTTCAAATTCTTCAAATTCCTTCAAATTCTTTAAAAACTGATACAACTACTACTACTGATACTACTCCTACTACTACTGATACTTCTACTACTACTACTGATACTACTACTACTACTACTACTAATGATACTACTGCTGCTACTGCTACTACTACTGATGCTACTGCTGATACTACAACAACTACTACTGATACTACTACTACTACTACTACTACTAGTACTACTGATACTACTACTACTACTACTACTACTACAAATTCCTTCAAATTCTTTAAAAACTCATACTACTACTACTACTGATACTACTCCTAATACTACTGATACTTATACTACTACTACTGATACTACTACTACTACTACTACTGATACTACTACTACTAATACTACTACTACTAATGATACTATTGCTGCTACTGCTACCACTACTGCTACTACAACTACTACTGCTACTACTACTATTACTACTACTAATACAACTACTACTACTACTAGTACTACTG
>CM073140.1:20974575-21442075 GCA_037039145.1 Fundulus diaphanus | reverse complement strand
ATTACTACTACTACTACTACTAGTACTACTGATACTACTACTACTACTACTACTACTACTACTACTACAAATTCCTTCAAATTCTTCAAATTACTTCAAATTCTTTAAAAACTGATACTACTACTACTACTGATACTACTCCTACTACTACTGATACTTCTACTACTACTACTGATACTACTACTACTACTACTACTGATACTACTACTACTACTGATAATACTACTACTACTACTACTAATGATACTACTGCTGCTACTGCTACTACTACTGATGCTACTGCTGATACTACAACAACTACTACTGATACTACTACTATTACTACTACTACTACTACTACTAGTACTACTGATACTACTACTACTACTACTACTACAAATTCCTTCAAATTCTTCAAATTCCTCCAAATTCTTTAAAAACTGATACTACTACTACTACTGATACTACTCCTACTGCTACTGATACTTCTACTACTACTACTGATGATACTACTACTACTACTACTACAGATACTACTACTACTACTACTACTACTACTAATGATACTATTGCTGCTACTGCTACCACTACTGCTACTACAACTACTACTGCTACTACTACTATTACTACTACTAATACAACTACTACTACTAGTAGTACTACTGATACTACTACTAATACTACTACTACTACAATTTCCTTCAAATTATTTAAAAACTGATACTACTACTACTACTGATACTACTACTACTACTACTACTACTACTACTACTACTGATACTACTACTATTACTACTACTAATACAACTACTACTACTACTACTACTACTGATACTACTACTACTACTACTACTACAAATTACTTCAAATTGTTCAAATTCTTCAAATTTTTCAAATTCTTTAATATTTTTCAGCTATTTTTTCTCTTCTGCATGGATCTTCTGCATCTTCTCCTCAAATCATTCTGCAGATTAGCATTCTCACTCGCTGTTGCGTAGGAACAGCTTTTTCTAGTTATTATTATTATTCCGTCGGCGTCTAACTACTCCCGCATACTTCAACCAATTTCAACAATTTTGGTGTCAAAACGTTCGGCTCGTTACCGGCATGCCTGCTATATCTCATGGTTATGCTAACTTTTATACTTTTTAAAATATTTCACTTTTTGTGCGTTTTTGGTTGCTCCCATTGAAATCAATGCAAAATCCTTCAAATTCTTCAAATTTTTCATATTCCTTCAAATTCCTTCAAATTCTTGTAATCATTCTTATTATTCAAATTGTTCAAATGGTTCAAATGGTTCAAATCTTTCAGATTTTTCAAATTTTTTCAAATTTTTCAATTTTTTTCAAATTTTTCAAATATTTCAAATACTTCAAATTCTTCAAATTTTTCAAATTCTTCAAATTTTTCAAATTCCTTCTAATTCTTCTGATACAACTGATATTAATACTACTACTACAACAGATACTACTCTTACTACTACTACTACTACTACTACTACTACTGATACTACTACTACTGATACTACTACTACTACTACTGATACTACTACCACTACTACTACTACTAATGCCACTACTGCTTCTACTACTGATGCTACTGCTGATACTACAACAACTACTACTGATACTACTACTATTACTACTACTACTACTACTACTACTAGTACTACTGATACTACTACTACTACTACTACTACAAATTCCTTCAAATTCTTCAAATTCCTTCAAATTCTTTAAAAACTGATACTACTACTACTACTGATACTACTCCTACTACTACTGATACTTCTACTACTACTACTGATACTACTGATAATACTACTACTACTGATACTACTACTACTACTACTGATACTACTACTACTACTAATGATACTACTAATGATACTACTGCTGCTACTGCTACTACAACAACTACTACTGCTACTACTACTATTACTACTACTAATACAACTACTACTACTAGTACTACTGATACTACTACTACTACTACTACTACTACAAATTCCTTCAAATTCTTTAAAAACTGATACTACTACTACTACTGATACTACTACTACTACTACTGATACTACTACTATTACTACTACTATTACAACTACTACTACTACTAGTACTACTACTACTACTACTGACTAAGCTACTACAAGTTCCATCCTTCAAATTGACCTTGCAACTTTTAAAAACTGATGATACTACTACTTACTACTAGCTGATACTACTACGAGTACTACAGACTACTACTTACTACTAATACTACTATAGACTACTACTACTACAACTGATACTACTGACTACTACTACTACTACAAATTCCTTCAAATTCTTCAAATACCTTCAAATTCCTTCAAATTCTTTAAAAACTAATACTACTACTACTGATACTACTGATACTACTACTACTACTACTACTACTACTGATACTACTACTACTAGTACTACTGATACTACTACTACTAGTACTACTGATACTACTACTACTACAAATACCTTCAAATTCCTTCAAATTCTTTAAAAACTAATACTACTACTACTGATACTACTACTACTACAAATTACTTCAAATTGTTCAAATTTTTCAATTTTTTTAAATTCTTCAATGTTTTTCAGCTATTTGCTTTCTTTGGCATGGATCTTCTGCATCTTCTCCTCAAATCATTTTGCAGATTAGCATTCTCACTCGCTGTTGCGTAGGAACAGCTTTTTAGGTGCCTGCCAAGCATTTGCAATGAGGAGGCAGTGCTGTGCGAAGCACAGCACTGCCTCCCATGCAAATGCATGGAGGCACCTACTACTATTCACCTCTAAACGGACTTCTTTATTATTAATATTATTAATATTCTTTATTTTTCTTCCTTCACGATTAATGCGGCCCGAACCGTAGCGTGCACCCCCACAATATATACATCAAAACGTCCGGCTCGGTCTCGAGATGTGTGCTATTACTTCTGTTGGGGTTTCGAGTTACCATGGCAACGCAATTAGCGAAAAACCACCCCCCAAAATCCCATAGGAATGAATGGAGTCGGGTAGAAAGAACGCCTCAAAAAAGCCTCAAAATGGCCATTTTCAACGCTGTACTGTATCGTCATGCTTTCACCTACGAACACCGTTTAACTTCCAGTTTGTAGACATATCTGTGAAATACTCAGAAGTGAAAACGGGATGTGGATATCTTTTATCGTCTCTTCACAGTTACTCCTCAAAGCTCATGTCCCAAAATCAGCGAAATCATCGTTTATAATGAAAGTCAATGACGGAATTCTCCAACCGCTAGAGTGGGCCACTCTAGCGTTTTCAAAGATTTCAAAACTCCGAACAACTTCAGCCTACTCGCTCAATTTTCACTCTACGTAGACAAATTATACATCAAAACGTAGGTATTTTTGTCTGGATTCAGGAAATGTAACCCTCATTGGTGTAGCATTTATAGATTTTTCGCAAATCACCTCAGACCGACACAAACCCGAAATCCTCCCCATTCATTTCCTATGGAGCGGTTTTGAAAAATGACGTCTGAAAATCCAAAACGTCACATGTTTTCGCATCGTCGCTACTCCTAAACCGTTTTATGTACAAGCATGAGACTTTCACACATAAATGTCCCGACCCTTCTGGCACTCATAAAAAAGGAATTGCTTGGATAACTGTTACGGTTTTGCCGCAGGAACAATTTGTTCGGGAGTAGCGAATGTGCAAATTCCTGAAAACGCTTTTCAGTTGCATTTTCCCACATCATCCACTTTTTTACATCGTCGCTGTGCCTACACCGATTTTTGTACAAACATGAAAATGGGCACCATAGTCCTCAAAAGCCTGCTGATACTCATAGTGAAAGAATTATTTTGATATCTCTTATACTTTTTCAGCTACAGCGATTTGTTCGGGATCGGTTTTAGAGGATTTCTAAAATTCCATAAAAATCACCTTTATATCATAATTTTTCACGTCTTTATTAAACTTTTTCCAGCAAAAACCGATAGCCTGTCTTCTTCCCCTATCCGTTACGAAATAAACGCAGAAAAAATTAAGTCTCTACCATTTACGGATCAGGAGATATGGAGCGTTGTTCGGGGCAAAGTTCTCCATTATAATCCAATGGGACTTATTGTGAGCAAAGTCTCTGCACTTCGGTAGACTGGCCTGCAGCAGAGGTGTGAGTTTCCATGACGACGGAACTCTGAGGGCCAGAGGGGGAAGCTCCATTGGGATACAATGGCAACTTTCGACGCCCGCTGCAGCGGCTGTGATTAATGTAGGAATCTGAAATTCGCACAGTCACTTCCTCTTAACATTTTTAAATTTTCAAGCCTGCAGCAGAGGTGTGAGTGAGTTTCCATGACGACAGAACTCTGAGGGCCAGAGGGAGAAGCTCCATTGGGATACAATGGCAACTTTCGACGCCCGCTGCAGCGGCTGTGATTAATGTAGGAATCTGAAATTCGCACAGTCACTTCCTCTTAACATTTTTAAATTTTCATGTGACTTTCAGCCATGTGTCACTTTTCTGTCCCATTTTGGATTTCACATGCTTTCTTATTGGGCCTTTGCTTCCAACAGGACCTGGCATGAGGCCCAGAGACGACCCAATTGGCCAATACAGCACCACCCACCTGTGGGAAATGGTGCTACTGACCATTTTGGTCAAATGTTGAGTTCTGGGCCCAGATGTGGTGAGGCTGAGTTGCTAAAGGAGGCCAATCTGACTCACGACCTTTGGTGACCTTTGGTCACATTAAGTATTGGCACCCTGTTTGAGGCCCTTCCCAGTACAGGATTTGGACCAAACTGACAGAGTACACTCACCTGGTGATACTGAGCACAACCCTGTTAGCGGCTAACTGTTAGCATGTTGCTAACCGGAAGTAGCTCTAGGAAGGTCTCACCAACTTCTGCTTCAAAGAGTCTGTTCTTACTCTAGAGAGAAAGCTCCACAAGAAATTTGGGCTACGTCGCATAAAGCATCTCCAAGCTATGAGGTGTCAAACATCCAATGCTTTTCAATGGGGTATCAAACCCCTTATGGTCCCAATACTGCATGCCCATATATGGCGCTACAGTATAGCTCAGATGGAAAGTGCAGGCTTTGCATGCAAGAGGTCATAGCCCGATGTGGCACACTTAGAGTTTTATATTATAATCCCCACAGTATGTATAACAAAACATGTGTGCTGATCCTATGAAGTATTTTTTTGTACCACCCGCCATTTTGAGTTACCATGGCAACGTTATAAAAAACGTATTTTCTCCCTATTTGAAGCACACCCCAGTACAGGATTTGGACCAAACTGACAGAGTACCATCACCTGGTCATCCTGAACACAACCTTGTTAGCGGCTAACGGTTAGCATGTTGCTAACAGGAAGTAGCTCTAGGAAGGTCTCACCAACTTCTGCTTCACAGAGTCTGTTCTTACTGTAGAGAGAAAGCTCCACAACAAATTTTGGCCATGTCGGATAAAGCATCTCCATGTTAGGAGGTGTCAAATATTCAATGCTTTTCAATGGGCCAAGACCACCCGCCATTTTGAGTTACCATGGCGACGTAATAAACTACGTATTTTCTCCCTCTTTGAGGCACTTCCCAGCACAGGTTATGGACCAAACTAACAGAGTACCATCACCTGGTCATCCTGAACACAACCTTGTTAGCGGCTAACGGTTAGCATGTTGCTAACAGGAAGTAGCTCTAGGAAGCTCGCACAAACTTTTGCTTCACAGAGTCTGTTCTTACTGTAGAGAGAAGGCTCTACAACAAATTTGGGCCATGTCAGATAAAGCATGTCTATTTTATGAGGTGTCAAACATCCATTTTTGACCCCTCTTTGCCTCTGTTACATGCTGCAGAAATGCTCCAAAGACACTGAAATCACACATTCACCTCAGTACCTCACATGATAAAGGTAATGATAATTAAGACAGAGGGCTACAGCTATGAGGGAGTCTCCATGACAACGCTGCTAGCCAGAGGCTCCTAGGAGGTCCATTGACTTAACATGGCAGCTTTGGACGGCCGCTGCGGGGGCTGTGAACACCGTAGCAACCTGAAATTTGCGGTGTTACTTCCTGTTGCTATTTTACACCATACGGTACGCACCACGAGGCAGGCGCCTTGCTAAATTTCTTCAGAAATTTTCTAGTTCTAGTTATTCTTTACTTCCCCTTCCGTCACGATTAATGCGGCCCGAACCGTAGCGTGCACCCCCACAATATAGGTATCAAAACGTGCGGCTCGATTACCCGATGTGTGCTATTACTTTTATTGGGGTTTCGAGTTACCATGGCGACGAAATAAGCGAAAAACCACCCCCAAAAACCCCATAGGAATGAATGGAGTCGGGTAGAAAGAAAGCCTCAAAAAAGCCTCAAAATGGCCATTTTCAACGCTGTACTGTATCGTCATGCTTTCACCTATGAACACCGTTTAACTTCCAGTTTGTAGATATATCTGTGAACTACTCAGAAGTGAAAACGGGATGTGGATATCTTTTATCGTCTCTTCACAGTTACTCCTCAAAGCTCATGTCCAAAAATCAGCGAAATCATCGTTTATAATGAAAGTCAATGACGGAATTCTCAGACTCTTAGAGTGGCCCACTCTAGCGTTTTCAAAGATTTCAAAACTCCGAACAACTTCAGCCTGCTCGCTCAATTTTCACTCTACGTAGACAAATTATACATCAAAACGTAGGTATTTTTGTCTGGATTCAGGAAATGTAAGCCTCATTGCTGTAGCATTTATAGATTTTTCGCAAATCACCTCAGAGCGACACAAACCCGAAATCCTCCCCATTCATTTCCTATGGAGCGGTTTTGAAAAATGACGTCTGAAAAACCAAAACATCACATGTTTTCGCATCGTCGCTACTCCTAAACCGTTTCATGTACAAGCATGAGACTTTCACACATGAATGTCCCGACCCTTCTGGCACTCATAAAAAAGGAATTGTTTGGATAACTGTTACGGTTTTACCGCAGGAACAATTTGTTCGGGAGTAGCGAATGTGCAAATTCCTGAAAACGCTTTTCAGCTGCATTTTCCCACATCATCCACTTTTTTACATCGTCGCTGTGCCTACACCGATTTTTGTACAAACATGAAAATGGGCACCATAGTCCTCAAAAGCCTGCTGATACTCATAGTGAAAGAATTATTTTGATATCTCTTATACTTTTTCAGCTACAGCGATTTGTTCGGGACCGTTTTGAGAGGATTTCTAAAAATCCATAAAAATCACCTTTATATCATAATTTTTCACGCCTTTATTAAACTTTTTCCAGCAAAAACCAATAGCCTGTCTTCTTCCCCTATCCGTTACGAAATAAACGCAGAAAAAATTACGTCTCTACCATTTACGGATCAGGAGATATGGAGCGTTGTTCGGGGCAAAGTTCTCCATTATAATCCAATGGGACTTATTGTGAGCAAAGTCTCTGCACTTCGTTCGACTGGCCTGCAGCAGAGGTGTGAGTGAGTTTCCATGACGACGCAACTCTGAGGCCCAGAGAGAGAGATTCCAATGGGATAGAATGGCAACTTTCGACGCTCACTGCAGCGGCTGTGATTAATGTAGGAATCTGAAACTCGCACAGTCACTTCCTCTTAACATTTTTAAATTTTCAAGTGACTTTCAGCCATGTGTCACTTTTCTGTCCCATTTTGGATTTCACATGCTTTCCTATTGGGCCTTTGCTTCCAAGAGGACCTGGCATGACGCCCAGAGACGACCCAATTGGCCAATACAGCACCACCCACCTGTGGGAAATGGCGCTACACACCACTTTGGTCAAATGTTGAGTTCTGGGCCCAGATAGGGTGAGGCTGAGTTGCTAAAGGAGGCCGATCTGACTCATGACCTTTGGTGACATTAAGTATTGGCACCCTATTTGAGGCACTTTCCAGTACAGCATTTGGACCAAACTCACAGAGTATCATCACCCAGGGATACTGAACACAACCTTGTTAGCGGAGGCCGATCTGACCCATGACCTTTGGTGACATTAAGTATTGGCACCCTATTTGAGGCACTTTCCAGTACAGGATTTGGACCAAACTCACAGAGTACCATCAACTGGTGATACTGAACACAACCTTGTTAGCAGAGGCCGATCTGACCCATGACCCTTGGTGACATTAAGTATTGGCACCCTATTTGAGGCACTTTCCAGTACAGCATGTGGACCAAACTCACAGAGTACCATCAACTGGTGATACTGAACACAACCTTCTTAGCGGAGGCCGATCTGACCCATGACCCTTGGTGAAATTAAGTATTGGCACCCTATTTGAGGCACTTTCCAGTACAGGATTTGGACCAAACTCACAGAGTACATTCACCTGGTGATACTGAACACATCCTTGTTAGCGGAGGCCGATCTGACCCATGACCTTTGGTGACATTAAGTATTGGCACCCTATTTGAGGCACTTTCCAGTACAGGATTTGGACCAAACTCACAGAGTACCATCAGCTGGTGATACTGAACACAACCTTGTTAGCGGAGGCCGATCTGACCCATGACCCTTGGTGAAATTAAGTATTGGCACCCTATTTGAGGCACTTTCCAGTACAGGATTTGGACCAAACTCACAGAGTACATTCACCTGGTGATACTGAACACATCCTTGTTAGCGGAGGCCAATCTGACCCATGACCTTTGGTGACATTAAGTATTGGCACCCTATTTGAGGCACTTTCCAGTACAGGATTTGGACCAAACTCACAGAGTACCATCAGCTGGTGATACTGAACACAACCTTGTTAGCGGAGGCCGATCTCACCCATGACCTTTGGTGACATTAAGTATTGGCACCCTATTTGAGGCACTTTCCAGTACAGGATTTAGACCAAACTCACAGAGTACCATCACCCGGTGAGACTGACCACAACCACGTTGGCGGCTAATGGTTAGCATGTTGCTAACAGGAAGTAGCTGTAGGAAGGTCCTACCTACTTCTGCTTAGCCAGGGTTGTTCTGCCTTTACAGACAAAGAGAGGGCTGCAGCTGTGAGGGAGTCTCCATGACAACGCTGCTAGCTAGAGGCTCCTAGGGAGATGCTCCATTGACTTAACATGGCACCTTTCGACAGCCGCTGCGGGGGCTGTGAAGACCATAGGAACCTTAAATTCGCGGTGTTACTTCCTGTTGCTATTTTACACAGTACGGTACGCACCACGAGGCAGGCGCCTTGCTAAATTTCTTCAGAAATTTTCTAGTTAGGTGCCTGCCAAGCATTTGCAATGAGGAGGCAGTGCTGTGCGAAGCACAGCACTGCCTCCCATGCAAATGCATGGAGGCACCTACTACTATTCACCTCTAAAGGCGTCTCTTTATTATTAAACTTCTTATATTATTCTTCCTTCACGATTAATGCGGCCCGAACCGTAGCGTGCACCCCCACAAAATAGGTATCAAAACGTCCGGCTTGATTACCCGATGTGTGCTATTACTTTTATTGGGGTTTCGAGTTACCATGGCGACGAAATTAACCAAAAACCACCCCCAAAAAACCCCATAGGAATGCATGGAGTCGGGGAGAAAGAAAGCCTCAAAAAAGCCTCCAAATAGCCATTTTCAACGCTGTACTGTGTCGTCATGCTTTCACCTACGAACACCGTTTAACTTCCAGTTTGTAGACATATCTGTGAACTACTCAGAAGTGAAAACGGGATGGGGATATCTTTTATCGTCTTTTCACAGTTACTCCTCAAAGCTCATGTCCAAAAATCAGCAAAATCATCGTTTATAATGAAAGTCAATGACGGAATTCTCAGACTCTTAGAGTGGGCCACTCTAGCGTTTTCAAAGATTTCAAAACTCCGAACAACTTCCGCCTACTCGCTCAATTTTCACTCTACGTAGACAAATTATACATCAAAACGTAGGTATTTTTGTCTGGATTCAGGAAATGTAACCCTCATTGGTGTAGCATTTATAGATTTTTCGCAAATCACCTCAGACCGACACAAACCCGAAATCCTCCCCATTCATTTCCTATGGAGCGGTTTTGAAAAATGACGTCTGAAAATCCAAAACATCACATGTTTTCGCATCGTCGCTACTCCTAAACCGTTTCATGTACAAGCATGAGACTTTCACACATGAATGTCCCGACCCTTCTGGCACTCATAAAAAAGGAATTGTTTGGATAACTGTTACGGTTTTACCGCAGGAACAATTTGTTCGGGAGTAGCGAATGTGCAAATTCCTGAAAACGCTTTTCAGCTGCATTTTCCCACATGATCCACTTTTTTACATCATCGCTGTACCTACACCGATTTTTGTACAAACATGAAAATGGGCACCATAGTCCTCAAAAGCCTGCTGATACTCATAGTGAAAGAATTATTTTGATATCTCTTATACTTTTTCAGCTACAGCGATTTGTTCGGGACCTTTTTTAGAGGATTTCTACAAATCCATAAAAATCACCTTTTTAACATAATTTTTCACGCCTTTATTAAACTTTTTCCAGCAAAAACCGATAGCCTGTCTTCTTCCCCTATCCGTTACGAAATAAACGCAGAAAAAATTACGTCTCTACCATTTACGGATCAGGAGATATGGAGCGTTGTTCGGGGCAAAGTTCTCCATTATAATCCAATGGGACTTATTGTGAGCAAAGTCTCTGCACTTCGGTAGACTGGCCCGCTGCAGAGGTGTGAGTGAGTTTCCATGACGACGGAACTCTGAGGGCCAGAGGGTGAAGCTCCATTGGGATACAATGGCAACTTTCGACGCCCGCTGCAGCGGCTGTGATTAATGTAGGAATCTGAAATTCGCACAGTCACTTCCTCTTAACATTTTTAAATTTTCAAGCCTGCAGCAGAGGTGTGAGTGAGTTTCCATGACGACGGAACTCTGAGGGCCAGAGGGAGAAGCTCCATTGGGATACAATGGCAACTTTCGACGCCCGCTGCAGCGGCTGTGATTAATGTAGGAATCTGAAATTCGCACAGTCACTTCCTCTTAACATTTTAAAATTTTCAAGTGACTTTCAGCCATGTGTCACTTTTCTGTCCCATTTTGGATTTCACATGCTTTCCTACTGGGCCTTTGCTTCCAACAGGATCTGGCATGATGCCCAGACACGACATAATTGGCCAATACAGCACCACCCACATGTGGGAAATGCCGCTACTGACCATTTTGGTCAAATGTTGAGTTCTGGGCCCAGATGTGGTGAGGCTGAGTTGCTAAAGGAGGCCAATCTGACTCATGACCTTTGGTGACCTTTGGTGACATTAAGTATTGGCACCCTTTTTGAGGCACTTCCCAGTACAGGATTTGGACCAAACTGACAGAGTACACTCACCTCGTGATACTGAACACAACCCTGTTAGCGGCTAACTGTTAGCATGTTGCTAACCGGAAGTAGCTCTAGGAAGGTCTCACCAACTTCTGCTTCACAGAGTCTTTTCTTACTCTAGAGAGAAAGCTCCACAACAAATTTTGGCCATGTCGGATAAAGCATCTCCATGTTAGGAGGTGTCAAATATTCAATGCTTTTCAATGGGCCAAGACCACCCGCCATTTTGAGTTACCATGGCGACGTAATAAACAACGTATTTTCTCCCTTTTTGAGGGACTTCCCAGCACAGGTTATGGACCAAACTAACAGAGTACCATCACCTGGTCATCCTGAACACAACCTTGTTAGCTGCTAACTGTTAGCATGTTGCTAACCGGAAGTAGCTCTAGGAAGGTCTCACCAACTTCTGCTTCACAGAGTCTGTTCTTACTCTAGAGAGAAAGCTCCACAACAAATTTTGGCCATGTCAGATAAAGCATCTCCATATTAGGAGGTGTCAAATATTCAATGCTTTTCAATGGGCCAAGACCACCCGCCATTTTGAGTTACCATGGCGACGTAATAAACTACGTATTTTCTCCCTCTTTGAGGCACTTCCCAGCACAGGTTTTGGACCAAACTAACAGAGTACCATCACCTGGTCATCCTGAACACAACCTTGTTAGCGGCTAACGGTTAGCATGTTGCTAACAGGAAGTAGCTCTAGGAAGGTCTCACTAACTTCTGCTTCACAGAGTCTGTTCTTACTGTAGAGAGAAAGCTCCACAACAAATTTTGGCCATGTCGGATAAAGCATCGCCATGTTAGGAGGTGTCAAATATTCAATGCTTTTCAATGGGCCAAGACCACCCGCCATTTTGAGTTACCATGGCGACGTAATAAACTACGTATTTTCTCCCTCTTTGAGGCACTTCCCAGCACAGGTTATGGACCAAACTAACAGAGTACCATCACCTGGTCATCCTGAACACAACCTTGTTAGCGGCTAATGGTTAGCATGTTGCTAACAGGAAGTAGCTCTAGGAAGGTCTCACCAACTTCTGCTTCACAGAGTCTGTTCTTACTGTAGAGTGAAAGCTCCACAACAAATTTTGGCCATGTCGGATAAAGCATCTCCATGTTAGGAGGTGTCAAATATTCAATGCTTTTCAATGGGACAAGACCACCCGCCATTTTGAGTTACCATGGCGACGTAATAAACAACGTATTTTCTCCCTCTTTGAGGCACTTCCCAGCACAGGTTATGGACCAAACTAACAGAGTACCATCACCTGGTCATCCTGAACACAACCTTGTTAGCGGCTAACGGTTAGCATGTTGCTAACCGGAAGTAGCTCTAGCAAGCTCGCACAAACTTTTGCTTCACAGAGTCTGTACTTCCTTTAGAGAGGAAGTTCTACAACAAATTTGGGCCATGTAAGATAAAGCATGTCTATTTTATGAGGTGTCAAACATCCATTTTTGACCCCTATTTGCCTCTGTTACATGCTGCAGAAATGCTCCAAAGACACTGAAATCACACATTCACCTCAGTACCTCACATGATAAAGGTAATGATAATTAAGACAGAGGGCTACAGCTGTGAGGGAGTCTCCATGACAACGCTGCTAGCCAGAGGCTCCTAGGAGGTCCATTGACTTAACATGGCACCTTTGGACGGCCGTTGCGGGGGCTGTGAAGACCGTAGGAAGCTGAAATTCGCAGTGTTACTTCCCGTTAGTATTTTCAACGGTACGGTACGCACCACGAGGCAGGCACCTTGCTAAATTTCTTCAGAAATTTTCTAGTTATTATTAATATTCTTTATTTTTCTTCCTTCACGATTAATGCGGCCCGAACCGTAGCGTGCACCCCCACAATATATACATCAAAACGTCCGGCTCGGTCTCGAGATGTGTGCTATTACTTCTGTTGGGGTTTCGAGTTACCATGGCAACGCAATTAGCGAAAAACCACCCCCAAAAATCCCATAGGAATGAATGGAGTCGGGTAGAAAGAAAACCTCAAAAAAGCCTCCAAATGGCCATTTTCAACGCTGTACTGTATCGTCATGCTTTCACCTACGAACACCGTTTAACTTCCAGTTTGTAGATATATCTGTGAACTACTCAGAAGTGAAAACGGGATGTGGATATCTGTTATCGTCTCCTCACAAGTGCTCCTCAAAGCTCATGTCTGAAAATCAGCGAAATCATCGTTTATAATGAAAGTCAATGACGGAATTCTCCAACCGCTAGAGTGGGCCACTCTAGCATTTTCAAAGATTTCAAAACTCTGAACAACTTCAGCCTACTCGCTCAATTTTCACTCTACGTAGACAAATTATACATCAAAACGTAGGTATTTTTGTCTGGATTCAGGAAATGTAACCCTCATTGGTGTAGCATTTATAGATTTTTCGCAAATCACCTCAGAGCGACACAAACCCGAAATCCTCCCCATTCATTTCCTATGGAGCGGTTTTGAAAAATGACGTCTGAAAATCCAAAACATCACATGTTTTCGCATCGTCGCTACTCCTAAACCGTTTCATGTACAAGCATGAGACTTTCACACATGAATGTCCCGACCCTTCTGGCACTCATAAAAAAGGAATTGTTTGGATAACTGTTACGGTTTTACCGCAGGAACAATTTGTTCGGGAGTAGCGAATGTGCAAATTCCTGAAAACGCTTTTCAGCTGCATTTTCCCACATCATCCACTTTTTTACATCGTCGCTGTGCCTACACCGATTTTTGTACAAACATGAAAATGGGCACCATAGTCCTCAAAAGCCTGGTGATACTCATAGTGAAAGAATTATTTTGATATCTCTTATACTTTTTCAGCTACAGCGATTTGTTCAGGACCTTTTTTTGAGGATTTCTGAAAATCCATAAAAATCACCTTTATATCATAATTTTTCACGCCTTTATTAAACTTTTTCCAGCAAAAACCGATAGCCTGTCTTCTTCCCCTATCCGTTACGAAATAAACGCAGAAAAAATTACGTCTCTACCATTTACGGATCAGGAGATATGGAGCATTGTTCGGGGCAAAGTTCTCCATTATAATCCAATGGGACTTATTGTGAGCAAAGTCTCTGCACTTCGGTAGACTGGCCTGCAGCAGAGGTGTGAGTGAGTTTCCATGACGACGGAACTCTGAGGGCCAGGGGGAGAAGCTCCATTGGGATACAATGGCAACTTTCGACGCCCGCTGCAGCGGCTGTGATTAATGTAGGAATCTGAAATTCGCACAGTCACTTCCTCTTAACATTTTTAAATTTTCAAGCCTGCAGCAGAGGTGTGAGTGAGTTTCCATGACGACGGAACTCTGAGGGCCAGAGGGAGAAGCTCCATTGGGATACAATGGCAACTTTCGACGCCCGCTGCAGCGGCTGTGATTAATGTAGGAATCTGAAATTCGCACAGTCACTTCCTCTTAACATTTTAAAATTTTCAAGTGACTTTCAGCCATGTGTCACTTTTCTGTCCCATTTTGGATTTCACATGCTTTCCTACCGGGCCTTTGCTTCCAACAGGATCTGGCATGATGCCCAGACACGACATAATTGGCCAATACAGCACCACCCACATGTGGGAAATGCCGCTACTGACCATTTTGGTCAAATGTTGAGTTCTGGGCCCATATGTGGTGAGGCTGAGTTGCTAAAGGAGGCCAATCTGACTCATGACCTTTGGTGACCTTTGGTGACATTAAGTATTGGCACCCTTTTTGAGGCACTTCCCAGTACAGGATTTGGACCAAACTGACAGAGTACACTCACCTCGTGATACTGAACACAAACCTGTTAGCGGCTAACTGTTAGCATGTTGCTAACCGGAAGTAGCTCTAGGAAGGTCTCACCAACTTCTGCTTCACAGAGTCTGTTCTTACTGTAGAGAGAAAGCTCCACAACAAATTTTGGCCATGTCGGATAAAGCATCTCCATGTTAGGAGGTGTCAAATATTCAATGCTTTTCAATGGGCCAAGACCACCCGCCATTTTGAGTTACCATGGCGACGTAATAAACAACGTATTTTCTCCCTTTTTGAGGGACTTCCCAGCACAGGTTATGGACCAAACTAACAGAGTACCATCACCCGGTCATACTGAACACAACCTTGTTAGCTGCTAACTGTTAGCATGTTGCTAACCGGAAGTAGCTCTAGGAAGGTCTCACCAACTTCTGCTTCACAGAGTCTGTTCTTACTCTAGAGAGAAAGCTCCACAACAAATTTGGGCTACGTCGCATAAAGCATCTCCAAGCTATGAGGTGTCAAACATCCAATGCTTTTCAATGGGGGATCAAACCCCTTATAGTCCCAATACTGCGTGCCCATATATGGCGCTACAGTATAGCTCAGATGGAAAGTGCAGGCTTTGCATGCAAGAGGTCATGGGATTGAATCCCGGTGTGGGACACTTAAAGTTTTATATTATAATCCCCACAGTATGTATAACAAAACATGTGTGCTGATCCTATGAAGTATTTTTTTGTACCACCCGCCATTTTGAGTTACCATGGCAACGTTATAAAAAATGTATTTTCTCCCTATTTGAAGCACATCCCAGTACAGGATTTGGACCAAACTGACAGAGTACAATCCCCCGGTGATACTGAACACAACCATGTTAGCGGCTAACGGTTAGCATGTTGCTAACAGGAAGTAGCTCTAGGAAGGTCTCACCAACTTCTGCTTCACAGAGTCTGTTCTTACTGTAGAGTGAAAGCTCCACAACAAATTTTGGCCATGTCGGATAAAGCATCTCCATGTTAGGAGGTGTCAAATATTCAATGCTTTTCAATGGGCCGAGACCACCCGCCATTTTGAGTTACCATGGCGACGTAATAAACAACGTATTTTCTCCCTCTTTGAGGCACTTCCCAGCACAGGTTATGGACCAAACTAACAGAGTACCATCACCTGGTCATCTTGAACACAACCTTGTTAGCGGCTAACGGTTAGCATGTTGCTAACCGGAAGTAGCTCTAGGAAGCTCGCACAAACTTTTGCTTCACAGAGTCTGTACTTCCTTTAGAGAGAAGGCTCTACAACAAATTTGGGCCATGTCAGATAAAGCATGTCTATTTTATGAGGTGTCAAACATCCATTTTTGACCCCTCTTTGCCTCTGTTACATGCTGCAGAAATGCTCCAAAGACACTGAAATCACACATTGACCTCAGTATCTCACATGATAAAGGTAATGATAATTAAGACAGAGGGCTAGAGCTGTGAGGGAGTCTCCATGACAACGCTGCTAGCCAGAGGCTCCTAGGAGGTCCATTGACTTAACATGGCACCTTTGGACGCCCGTTGCGGGGGCTGTGAAGACCGTAGGAAGCTGAAATTCGCTGTGTTACTTCCCGTTAGTATTTTCAACGGTACGGTACGCACCACGAGGCAGGCGCCTTGCTAAATTTCTTCAGAAATTTTCTAGTTTCCACTGTTATGCTGATGACACTCAGCTATATTTATCCATAAATCCTGATGAATTCAATCCATTACTTCGACTACAGGCATGTCTTGATGAAGTCAAAAGCTGGATGACTTTAAATTTCCTGCACTTAAATTCTGACAAGACAGAAGTTGTAATCTTTGGACCAGAGTCCTCAAAAAATAAACTTCTTAATCAATTACTTAATCTGGATGGCATTAACTTGGCCTCTGGTAGTAAAGTAAAAAATCTTGGTGTTATTTTCGACCAAGACATGTCATTTAAATCCCATATTAAACAGGTTTCCAGAGTTTCCTTTTTTCACCTCAGGAATATTGCCAAAATTAGAAACATTCTGTCCAGGGGTGATGCTGAAAAACTAGTCCATGCATTTGTTACTTCAATTTTAATTCTTTACTATCAGGAAGTCCACAAAATGCAGTTCAAAGTCTTCAGCTGATCCAAAATGCTGCAGCAAGAGTTTTTTGGGTTTTTTTGCAGCAAGAGTTCTGATTAAAATCAACAAGAGGGATCATATTTCTCCAATTTTAGCTTCCCTTGATTGGCTTCCTCTTATATCAAGAATATAATTTAAAATTCTTCTTCTAACGTATAAAGCCCTTAATAATCAAGCTCCATCATATATCAGAGCTCTGATTACCCCGTATGTTCCTAACAGAGCACTTCGCTCTCAGGCTGCAGGTCTGCTGGTGGTTCCTAGAGTCTCTAAAAGTAGAATTGGAGGCAGATCCTTTAGCTATCAGGCTCCTCTCCTGTGGAACCAACTCCCAGTTTTGGTCCGTGAGGCAGACACCCTGTCTACTTTTAAGACTAATCTTAAAACTTTCCTTTTTGACAAAGCTTATAGTTAGAGTGGCTCATGTTACCCTGAGCTACCTCTATAGTTATGCTGCTATAGGCTTAGGCTACTGGAAGACATCAGGGTCTATTTTTCTCACTCTACTGATTTCTACTGTTCTCCAGTTTTGCATTGCATTGCATTGAAATGACTGTTGTCATTTCAGCTTTTAACTTTTTGCTCTCTCTCTTTTTGGTTCATAGTAGGTACACCTGGTCTGACGTTCTGTTAACTGTGACATCATCCAGGGAAGACCGATCACCCGCTATTACCATCTAATGTAGAACAGATTACTAGATCAATGTGTGCTTCTGTGCTTTTTTGTCTGTCTTGTTGTGTCTCTGCTCTGTCTTCTGTAACCCCCAGTCGGTCGAGGCAGATGACCGTTCTGCTGGAGGTTTTCCTTCCCATTAATGGGGAGGTTTTTTTTCCCCTGTCGCTCCATGCTTGCTCAGTATGAGGGATTGCTGCAAAGCCATGGACAATGCAGACGACTCTCCCTGTAGCTCTACGCTTCTCCAGGAGTGAATGCTGCTTGTCGGGACTTTGAAGCAATCAACTGGTTCCCTTATATAGGACATTTTTGACCAATCTGTATAATATGATTGAATTTGACTTTGTAAAGTGCCTTGAGATGACATGTTTCATGAATTGGCGCTATATAAATAAATAAAATTGAATTGAATAATTTTTCTGGATTGACTGATCATTTTTGCTTATTTGATTGATGGTTACCACTGTTGTGATTGTTGTATATGCATATTGTCTGTCACCCTACACTGTGAAAGAAATTTCCCTGCTGAGGGGCAATAAAAATGACTCTGACTCTCTGTCAAGTGAAATCCTAATTTATAACATCTTGCCTTAAGAGGGCTCTGCTGTGCCAAGATAGCAGCTCTTGGAAATTTCACAGCAATATCTTGCAGCTGAAGCTCCACAGATTTGAAGGATTATACTTGTTTTATATTTAAATTTGGTGCAGTAATTATGAAAGGCTCTGATGTGATAACTCTAAAGCATATAATGTTTTTCATAACTGCCAAAGTTCATGTAATGCTTGTTTCAAGGAGTGATCAAAGGAAAGTCAAACCAGACTGTATTAAATGTCTTGCAAAATACATTGAAAAGAAGCAAGAGAATGGGTTTCACAAAAACTGTTATTTTATTGGGCAAGGAAAGAACTCTTGACATGTTTGAAATGTTTGTGTTTATGGCTTTTACACAGACAGGTTTTAGTGGATGTTGCTACCGCTAAACAATGTGATACCAGTGGAATGTCAAGGAAAAGTGGTAGATCCATAAACTAAAAACAAAAAAACCAATGAATGTGTATTCAAGGGTAAAATCCTAATAACACTCTAACATCACCATGGTTTGTAAGGTCTTTGGCCAGTTGATACATTACAAAAACAAAAGGTGTACCATTTACAAAACTTGTTTACATCTTTCTCCTTGCTAATCCTAAGATTCTTACTCTTTGATTAAAGTATCTCTCTACCTTTATTTTATTTTTATGTGTGATTCCATCTGGTCTCAACAAGCCTAAACATGATATAGAATTTGCTAAATGCTAAATGCGGAGGCAAATCTTTTGAGGAATTTGAAAATGTGTGCAACATGTGATGCGACTGAGTATCAGTCCAGTTCAGGTACTTTCCAGAGGACAGAGGTTTACTTGAGTTCCACAGTCTGGATGCGAGACTCCCCATCAAAACTGATGACGGAGTACTTCTCTGCACCCAAGCGGTTGGCAAAGTGGATTGTAGAGCCATCTGATAAGGTCACAACAAACTCAGCTGGGGTGAATTCGATGGTGATCTAAGTGAAAGGATAAATCAGCAAAGAAGGGAAACATTAATAGAGATACTGTGACACACTTTCCTGTCAGTATTTTCATGGACACAATGCAGACCTTGAACTCCTGTCCTTGCTGGAAAGGAAAGCCTCCCTCACGGACCTCCTCACACCAGTTGCCTCCTTCATAAGAATTGCAGACCACTACGTTCTCGTCGCCATGGGCGTTAAATCGAGGGTTAATGTGCAGGGTGATGTCCTGCTCATCAGGGCCAATATTCACGGCAAAACTACAGAATAAGAAAAACATAAAAAGTATAGCTGTATAAATGTTATACATGTGCCAGACACCCTGTCTATTTCTGAGGCTAAGCTTTTGTTTTTTTAAAAGCCCATAGTTGGAGTGACTTTGTTTTGGTTTCTGAGCCATTTCTATAGCTATGAGGCAATACAATACTGTAGGTTTAAAGCGCTGAACAACATATTTGCTTGCAACAACGGTTGCCAATAACTATGAGTTTATCCCTGCGTCTTTTCTTCCCATAGAGGGCATTCTTCTTCCTGACAAAGTCATTTACACATTTTACACATTTTGTGTGCGCTTTTTGTTTTCGTTAATAAAATAAAAAAGAGACATAAAGCAGAGTTTTTGTTTGTTTCCTTTCTGGACAGAGCCACTGATGCCACTAATGCTATTAAGTTTAAGTTTGTGTGTATTCAACAGAAAGTACTCCTGGCTCAGCTCCTTTGTTATCAACTGCGCCTCTGTCTTGGATGGAGTCACTGTCAGTACAACTGTCAGCTCCCCATCTTTCACCTTTCCCCTTTAACGGGACCTATTCTGCTTCCTTTCAAACAAGTGATGATAGGCCTGTGGGTTACATAAAACATACTCATTACATTTTCTGCACAAAATCATTCTCAGATAATGAAATTTCAGCTCCTCAGTTCAGGCTATTTTTAGCGCCTTTCAGAATGAGCTGTTTTAGGGCTCTGTAACTTTAAGAAAATATGCTGTACCTGGCCATGCCCATCAAACTCCATGTTTACACACGTACTTGATATACGTGAAAATGGTACAACCGTACATCTTTGACCCCGAGTCAGACCCAGAGGCAGAAGAAGTGGTGCCTCCTGCACAGCCAGCGAAGATGCAGCAAGGGGTTTTGTAATGGTAAATTTCTAAATGGACACAGGGCTATCAGTAGCCTACTGTTAGCGTTAGCATACGCTAACTTCCAAATCATGTTCATGCCGAAAAGCCATTGTACAGCGCATACGGCGGTAAAACCAGATGATGAACTTGACAGAGCTCTGCCTGGTTTCTAGGTGAGGGGCAGTGCCTGCCAACTGTAATGTAATAATTGGGAGGTTTTTGAAAAACTTTCTCCTATTTGGTCTCCCTCAAAAATCCCTCCATGAGATCCAGATAGTCCAGGACTCAGCTGATCATATCTTAACCGGAACCACTTCATTTCTGTCCAGCTCTACAGCAGCCCTAGTCGCTCCCAGAAAAATTGAACCCGAATTTCAAATTCTTCTGTTTATGTTCAAAATCATCCACAACCTTGCTCCGCCGGTCTGCTCCTAAACTATGACTTTGTGGTTTTATTGTTGTTTTTTCAGTTTTTATTAGTACAGTTACCTTGAGGGTTGTGAAAGTTGCTCATAAAAAAGTGTTACCAATATTATTGCTCCTACTAACATTTTTTATTTGAAGTAAATCCAACTATCTTCTTAATAAGCTGCATTAGAATGAACTAGTTTGATTTGAATGGAATTTGTATTTAAATGAATTGTACATAACTGGTCATGAATCACAGTTTGTCCTGTAAAGTGCCTTGAAATGACATTCGCTGTTAATTGGTGCTATGTACATAAACTAAATTCAATTCAATTAATAAAAAAATACATAAAAAGACAGCAGTGTTTTAGCAGAGGATTCATAATCTTTTCAGTTGGTTCTAACTGCACTCTGTAGTTTTTGTGTTGCTCTGTTGGAAACAAGATATAAAATATTGAATTAAGTCTGAAGAAAGTCTCATGAGTCTCATGACTTTACTGCTGCGCTAATGATCACATGTTACTGCAACCTTTTCATGTCCCATGAAAAGAATGTCTGTGCAGCTGATGTGAACTACCTTTAGTGTGATCTGAAAACCAAATATGGCTAACCTGAAAGCTAAACACATCAGCAGAGACAAATGTATGTGTTTGCAATACTCACTCTGTAGCATCAGGTTTAGCTACTCCAATAATAGTCAGGGTTTGTCCAACTTTGAAGGACATGTTCTTGATGATCATACCCTGTGCACATTTGGAGGAGACAATGGGACATGGTAAGTGGCCTGTACTTGTATGAAGCTTTATCCAGTCCAGAGGACACTACATTCAGTCATTCACCCATTGACACACATTCACACACTGACAGTGCTGAGCTACATTGTAGTCACAGCTGCCCTGGGGCAGACTGACAAAAGTTAGGCTGCCATACACTACCGGGTCCTCTGACCACTGCCACTAAGGTGACACATCATCTTACTTGAAAGTAACACTGTACAACAAGCATCCCTCAGGCAGAAACGTAGTCCTAACGATGCCTAAAGCCGACCCCCCATAATCTCTTCATCTGTTTTAACAGCAGCAACATGTGTTTCCAATTACACTCCCATCAACCCACTGGGCAACCATTCCAGTGCTCTCTTGTCTCGCAGTTGCCAAAAAAATCTTTGGAAACTGCCAAGTTGGCCAGAGGCTGAGAGTGATGAAAAGTGATGTGGGCCGGCTGCCGTTCTTTTCAGTAATATTTTCCTCCTTGCACTACAATTTGGTAACTGCACTGTGGAAAAAGATAATATACATTATAGAGGGGAAAACTGGGCTGATCCCACAATGAGGAACTTATACTTGTGAGGGCATTTAGTCACTCAGAGCTTCTTAAGATTCTGCCTTGAGAAACCGACTGGAAGTATCCTGACACAAAGGAAATGTACACTGCCATAAATGAAGGAAATATGACATTATATGCATAGTTAATATGTGTTAAAGACAGTATGCCAGCATACATCTATACATAGGTCTGGGACAAGTAGTAAACAACTGAAACAAGAGTTAAGTTCTGCTTCTGTTCAGAGAGAGAGAGTATTTTACTCAGAATGATAGTTTTTATCATTTGTACGTACATTTGAAGAAGTATATACAGTCTTATTCAATAAATTAGAATATTATTGAAAAGTTCAGACCAAGAAGTATATATATATATATATATATATATTATTTTTCAACTTGTTCAAATGTTACGATCGAGAGGTCCGAAGCAATTGTCTAGAAATAACTTCATATTTAAAATACGTTTATAGTCAGTCTGGAGTGAAATGTTGACATTATCTTTTAACTGATTGTTATCTTCCTCTCTTGAGTTCCCCGTCTTGCATTCAGAGATAAACTGTACTTTTGATAAAACTGATCTTAAGTACACATCATGTATTTTATCAGTCAACTGACTTGGAAGGAGGAGGCAGAGTCACATGGGCCAGACATGCTTTCAACATCGGAGGTCATCTGCTGGGAATCTGTAGCAATTATCACTTGGGTTTGAATTGTATGAGAAGTGTCTTAGGTCAGAGGTGGCAGACGGACCTCCTGCCCTGTGTTTTCTGCATCCAGTCAGTGCTTAAATACTCATGCTGCCTCATTTGGTTCCACAAGGACAGGATACAAGTGCAAACTTAACACTCCTAAAAAAATTAGGGTGACACGTGTGAATGTCAATAAAGTATTTTACCTCAAAAGGTCTATCATTCTATATGAGAATAAAAGCCTCTCCCCTTTGACTTGTTCTGCCCAAGATCTCTTTTTGCTTTGCAAAAATTGTCATAACAATTATCTCCCTGAAAAAAATCCAGAATAAATTTAGGAGTTACCTAATTAGTGCACAGAGTCAGCCTGTTTACAATTAAATTTCAATGTGGAGTTTTTCTGTGAAGGCCAGAGATAATTTTGTGTATTTATGAGGAAAACAACATCATGTAGAGCAAGGGGCACCACAAACAGGTTGGAGATAAGGTTATGGACTATTTTAAGGCAGAGTTAGGTTATAAAACAATATTACATGCTTTGAACATCTCGTGTTGTACTGTTCAATATATCGGTTGGGCGTAGAAGGAATTACTCAGACCTAACAAGACACGGCCTTTCACATGAACTGAGAGACCAGACAGGGTGATAATTAACTGAAGAAGCACCTAAGGTGCCTTTGGTAACTCTGGAGGAGCTGCAGAGATTCATAGCTCATGAGGAAGAATCTGTCAAAGGGACTATTTTTAGCCATGCCCTCTTCGAAAGAGACTGAAATTGTTGAAACAAAGCAGCAGAGATGGGGAAGCTCGTCAGAGTCGATGGGAAGATGGATGGTTGCGAATACAGGGAAGTCCTGGAAGAAAACTGAAGACTGTGGCAGAGGTTCATATTTTTGCAGAAAAAAAACATGCACATACAACATTGATGTAAAAATCACGTTAATCTGTCCGGATGACCTTGTCAAAGTCTAGACCTAAATCCAATCAAGAATATTTTGGAAATTAATGTTCACATTTGCTCTCTGTACCGTCTGAAGGACCTTGAGCTATTTTGCAAACAAGAATTGGCAAATATTTATGTCTTTGAATGTGAAAAGCTTGAAGAGAAACTGCCCAAAAAATATATAGTTTCAACTGTTGTGAATGGGTCCGACTAGAAATGGAATGCCACGCCTTTCCAATTTCTTTTTAGAAAGTTGAAAACCATGTCTCCTTTTACTTCCATGCCACACTTATGCACAGCTTTGCTGGTCCATGACACAAAATCTAAATCAAATACATTGATCTCAGAGACTGTAATGTGACAGAATATGAACAAGATCAAGTTAGAAAGAAGCGTATACATGTTGCTGTAACCATGAAAATCACAGCTTTGTTGAAAATGGCTTCTTTTATATTATTTCAGCCTGATAAGTTGTTTTCTAATGTGTTTACTCCCTGTGGCAAACAAAAATATTCAATAACAAAGAGGCCTTTAACGTTATCTGTTAGGTTTATTTGCTTACCCCTGAGTTTATGACGAGGTTAGAGTGGTATTCAGGCTATTTTATAATAAGTTGACCATAACACTGGATGTTTCACTGTTATTCTTTACTATAACAAAAATAGTGTGAGTACGTTAACATTGGACTTTTTTCTGCTAGGTAATACACTGTAATTCAGTTATAAGGTACACCATTTGCTTGCATGCTCTGCTGTGAATACTTTGCCCATAAAAGGCATTTATAGAGAGAGACCAGATTTGTCAAATATGTTAATTTAGCTGAAGGTCCCATGCACAGATCTGCAGTTAAACTATAGATCTGCAAGGTTCAGTTATTTCAGCTGACACAAGAAGGCAACACCAGCTGCCATTTTCACATAAACATGACCTACGACCACAGCTAATATCCATGAAACACACACACAAATTTTAGCAGAAGTGCACAAATGTTGGTTATAAAAAAAACTTACTTTCATCATCTTTGCAGAGAAAAGCAGTAAAGTGGAGCGGGGAAAAAGGGAGAGTGCTGCAGGGCTGTGCCTCTGCGTCTACACCCAGACAGATGACTATATGCGAGGCAGAGTGGGAGGTTCCTTCGCAGTGAGTGACACTCTGCCCAGCATATGCGGTGCTGTCCCTGGTCACCAGCCAGCCTTCTGCTTAACAATGAAAATAGTGGTTTAAAGATAACTGCAGGGCTCAGTGATGTGAAATTAATTGATAGATAAGCTCCTAATGTCAGGTTGGTAGTTTGAAAGTGGTAGAGGTAAGGGTGTCTGTATGAGAGGGAACACCCCCTAGAGTCATGGACAAAAATAGAAATATATTTGTCACCAGGGAGACAGCTAAATATTTAGTGCAGCCAGCTGCCTAAATGGCCCCTTACTGTAAATAGTTTTGAACAGTATGATCGAGTGGAAAGCGGAATTTCTGAAAAAGAACTCTCTCGTTCCTTTTAAAAAATGAGTGAGGGTTTGCATCTATGAGTCACGAGCAGTTATGTGCCACGTGCTTTCAGCTCGCAACACATGGCTGAAACTGCCGTTGTCACTCAAAGAGGGCAAAAGACACACATGCATACCAAAAATGTCACAAGCTCACAGTTCTTCCTTGATGAGAAGCAGAAACAGACGTGCGATTCAGCTCTTATTTGTCCTAAATCGACTCACCAAGATATGAGCGTTTTTCTGTTCCAGTTCTGAACAGAAAAATAAAGTACAAGAATGGGTTTATCACAGATATAGTCATGTTCCTTATGTGAAAAATATACATAGGATTTTTTTTTCCCCCCAAAAAAATGTTAACAGATATAAATGATATGACAATTTTAAAGATGAGATGCAGGAACGTAAAGCAAAAATATCATTCACAAACTTCACAAAGGAGCCCACTGGATAAAGAGGTTGCTTTATTGCCTTTATATTGATTCATGTACAGAACATTCTGAGTACCATCCCACGGCAAAAACATTTAAACAAAGAGCATTACATGTCAATAACTTTTTTTAGGTTTTAGAGTTAAACAATGTAAATCCTGCTCACCACAAATCTTTTCTCAAGTTATCTTTTTATTATTATTTTAAGGCAGAAGGTCTGAAAAAAGATGCCTGCTTATATTCTGCTTCCAAAATTTTAGATATTATGACACTGTAAGCATTAAACGTCAACAGCAGTTACAGAAAACATTTCCAATATGTATATGTATGTATGTATATATATGAAAACTGAAAAAAAGAGAAAAAACATGAAGCCAGCAATTCATGAGTAATATACGCTTTACTTGACCTCAATGCTTACAATGTGAAAATCCTCACTGAAGCTGAAGAAAGTGTAATTAGTTGCACCCAGGCAATTGGGGAAGTTGATTGTAGAATGGTCATACAGATTTATCACAAAGCCCGTCTCTGTGAAATTAATGTGGATCTGAGACAGTGGGAAGGAGAGTAAAATTAGAAAAAAAAATAAGATTTAGGTTAATTTAAAAGGTACCTCAAATAGCTACATGCATCTCACACCATGAACTTCTCTCCCTGGGAGAAAGGAAAGCTCTTCTGACTCATCTAATCGGACCACTTTCCATCCTGGTAAGACGACGACATTCTTGCTTCCTTGCCAGTCAAAACGAGGGTTGAGATGGACAGCCAGGTGCTCTTAGTCGAGCCCAATGTTCACAGAAAACCTAGAGTGGACAAAGGCATTAAAAAAAAAAATTTCTTAAAAAAAGTTATGTATTTTGTACTTGGTGCATTAAAAGAAGGTTTGGCAGTTCTCCTTGCTGAGAAACACGTCTATCAATTTTCACAACTGACTTGAGTTGGTACCAATTCCATTTATATGCTGTTAAACCAAGAAATTTTAAGGATAAAACAAGAATGTATTTAAAGCTTTACAGTTGTCTCTTGATTTATGTTCTCTGATGTAACTTTTTAAGCACCTTCAGATGACATGTGTAGTGAATTGGCGCAAAATAAATAAAATTCAATTGAATTGAAAGAAAAACTGGAAATACCTAAAGAGAGAACATGCACACTTGTTTTTCGAAAAGCCAGGATAAAGATAAGGCTACTTATTGGGGATCCCTATAATAGTCAGGGTTTGTCCAACTTTAAAGGACATCTGCCTTACTTCCATACCCTGTCCAAAAGTAGACAATATGGTTACAACCTTAACTCAAAGGAACAGTACTTTAAGATCCACTTCTTTTTTAAATCAGAAACACCTTGAGTGTTGCTCAAGCTCACACTTTACAGGAACAAATGCATCTTACTTAAAATTCTAGCCATAGAAAGAACATTTTAAATGTAAAACATCACCAAGCATGGAATTAATAACAGTACGGGATTTTTCTTTCTTTTTTCCCCTTTTTAGCATAAAAGGTTGACATTTCATACCGTAAATACAGTATACCATAACTGTGGTGACAAGCTCATAGAGACTTATCCAAAGCCCTTTGATGCATCCTGAAGTTTTCTGTAATTATGTCTTGTTTGTTGTTTGCTTCACAATAAAAAGGTTTATGTCTGATGCAATATTGTGATGTTGAATTGCTTCAGAAAATTATTTTGCTGTAAAAGTAGCAGCGATCATTTATCATAAAAGTATAGTATATATATATATATATATATATATATATATATATATATATATATATATATATATATATATATATATATATATATATATATATGTATGTAGCCAGGGCACTATGGCCCTTAAGCATGGTGCTGCACGCCCTTCCTCCTGCCCATATATGGAGGATGCTGTCATCGTGCGCAGCTGGGGGTTAACGAGAAAGGTAATCAGCCTTTCCAGGTAAAAGGGGGGCAAATAGGTGAGGAAAGCACACTCGAGGCGGAGGAGGTATGTTCACAATTGAGTGTGAGATTACTGCAGGATGATTTGGTTAAATCCTGCTCTCTGATTATTTTAGGTAACTCGTTTATAGAGAAGCACAAAGAACCGTGGACCGGTTTTCACCCTAGAGGTAAATTGACAGTTTCATGTTACCTGGATGTTTAAGGTGCTGGCCTAACATGACTTCTTTTGTGTGCAGGCTGACCTGCTACTGTTTCAGTCGTGGTTTTAGTTCTGTTTTCATTACTGTTTCTTTGCTCGTTTGGTTCTATCTCAGTCACTGTTCCAAGACGGTTCCAGTTTGTTTGTTTTTCTTTCTTTTAGTATTAGTAAAAGCAGGGGAGAAATTTTATTCTTTGGCTGCCTGGTCTGGGCTCAACCCACCTGAGGACCTATGTTGTCCCTGGATCTTGCACTGGTTTTATTCAGATTGGGTTAAGGGGACTAGTGGGGGGCGAGTTTGTTTGCTTTTGTGTTTATTTACACTAGGGTTTCTGGATCTATTTAATTCAACTGGGTTTTTAACTTGGTTTCCCAGCTAGCAGGATTCCAGGCCAGCATAGGTGCTCACTTTTAAAGTGGTTATTTTGGTTGTACACTAAAATACATTGACTTCTGTTTCTTGACATCTGTACATTTAATAAACTATATATTTAATTGGAATCAGTGCCTCTGTTAGTCCTTGCAACCTCCTTGACCGGGTACAAGGAAGGTTTAAAGTCTAGAAACCCAATTCGTCTTGGGAATGACATATACAAGTCCTGCACAGTGGTCAGAGGAATTCTAAGCCATTCTTCTTGCAGGATAGTGGCCAGGTCACGACGTGATGCTGGTGGAGGAAAATGTTTCCTGACTCGCTCCTCCAAAACACCCCAAAGTGACTCAATAATATTTAGATGTGGTGACTGTGCAGGCCATGGGAGATGTTCAACTTCATCAAACCAATCTTTCACCAGTCTTGCTGTGTGTATTTGTGCATTGTCATCCTGATACACTGCACCTCCTTCAGGATACAATGTTTGAACCATTGGATGCACATGGTCCTCCAGAATGGTTCGGTAGTCCTTGGCAGTGATGCGCCCATCTAGCACAAGTATGGGGCCAAGGGAATGCCATGATATGGCAGCCCAAACCATCACTGATCCACCCCCATGCTTCACTCTGGGCATGCAACAGTCTGGGTGGTACGCTACTTTGGGGCTTCTCCACAGTGTAACTCTCCCGGATGTGGGGAAAACAGTAAAGGTGGACTCATCAGAGAACAATACATGTTTCAAATTGTCCACAGCCCAAGATTTGCGCTCCTTGCACCATTGAAACCGACGTTTGGCATTGGCACGAGTGACCAAAGGTTTGGCTATAGCAGCCCGGCCGTGGATATTGACCCTGTAGCTCCCGACGGATAGTTTTAGTGGAAAAAGGAGAGTTGAGGTGCTCATTTAATTCTGCTGTGATTTGGGGAGCTGTGGTTTTATGTTTTTTGGATACAATCCAGGTTAGCACCCGAACATCTCTTTCAGACAGCTTCCTCTTGCGTCCACAGTTAATCCTGTTGGATGTGGTTCGTCCTTCTTGGTGGTATGCTGACATTATCCTGGATACCGTGGCTCTTGATACATCACCAAGACTTGCCGTCTTGGTCACAGATGCGCCAGCAAGACATGCACCAACAATTTGTCCTCTTTTGAACTCTGGTATGTCACCCATAATGTTGTGTGCATTGCAATATTTTGAGCAAAACTCTGCTCTTACCCTGCTAATTGGACCTTCACACTCTGCTCTTATTGGTTCAATGTGCAATTAATGATGATTGGCCACCAGGCTGGTCCAATTTAGCCATGAAACCTCCCACACTAAAATGAGAGGTGTTTCACTGTCCAACCCCTGTATATATAAAATGCTGCATTGTCCATTTAAAGCAAGTAGTATACATGCCTTTTTATAGGATATAGAGTAAAATACATGACCTCACATAAAGGTTTGCATGTGCAGATATGAATCAATGGGGGAGTGTGTTTTTAAATACCAATGGTTTGTTTAGTCTACAAGATGGGGTTCTTCAAAAGTTTCTTTATGATATAAGATCGTTCCAAACCGATTACATACACTCAAAAATGCATTTACACTCAATTCATGTCAACACTCAAGTGTGTCCAAGTGCCAACAATCTAACTAATGACTAGAGGAGAAATGGAAGATTTTTTTTTAGGTAGTCTGAAATCTTCACCAGTCCATGCACTTTGGGCAATTCACCAGTACCAGGGATGCACAATATATTGGCATATGCTAGTCATTTTTAACAAATAGTTATCAGTCCATTATGTAAAAAAACGGAACCAGGGCAGTTGTAGATTTTAACAAACACCTTTTTATGTGTTAACTGGAAAATGAAATGTTAACATAAAGTGGATATAGTTAATACCAAGATAGTAATAGTTATAGTTAGTAAGAGTCTTGTTTTTTTATACAAAAAAAATAAAAAAAAAATTCTTCAATTTCCCCTCCAATCATTAGCTAGATTGTTGGAGCTTGGACAGATTTGAGTGTTAACACTGATCTAAAAACGCATCTGATTTTGAAATGGACAAAGCAGGTTAACATAAAGCATCAGAAATTACATCATGTAATTTAAACCCTGTGTGGATCCGGTAAAATCTACAATTAAATTTAAACTGCTTGCACCCAGTTGTTGTTTTTTTTAGACACTATTGAAGCTGCAGGATGCAAAATCATCCAAAAAAATTTACATATTTCGATGATAATATGTACATTTGCAGTACTGTTGACCTCCAGTTATTTGACTTTAAAGCTGGCTTTTCAGCAGGACGCATAAAAAAGCAATGCTATACACAGACATTGAAAGAAAAGCGCACGCACTTAAACACATACATATACACTCTTTCTCTATCACTGGAACAGACATTTTAAACTATCCTTTGCTGTGAACAGATAAATAAATGTAATGGCACCTGTTGCCTTGTAGTTGTAATGTTTAAAAGTTAAATGTGGTCATTTCAAGCCAATGTTACTGTAAACAGGTGCACAGTGTATTGGATATACTGTATAACACTTGCATCTATAAGTATTCATTTACCACAAAAGACATAAAATTTGAAGTTGAACCAAGGGTACACTGCTCTCCAGTGGCTAATAGGGGTTACTGCAAAAGTATGATTTCTGGGTAAATGCAGCGTTATAAACGAACAAAGCAAAAAATAAATGCCAATTTATGATTTGCTGTTCTTTTATTTTTGATTTAATGGATCCATATAGACAGTCATGTATACAAATATATTTGTTTTAATTTCAGTGCGAGGTTTTTATCTGTTTTATTTTTTAGCTAATTCAGAACAGTGTCAAAATTACAGATATAACAAGTTTTCCTTGTTATATCTGCGAGGCCAGATATAACTGCCAGAAATGTTGTTTCATTTGTTCAAGTTTGAAACAAATGCAATGCCAATTAAACCATGTAGTTGTAGGATATCTGTCTTCTATACCTGCTGAACATAAAAACTCTGTGCAGATAGATCCCAGTCCGGTTAATTTTAACGCAGGAACATCTTGCTGCAAGGCAACGTTACTAAAAATTGTGCTGCCACGCAGCCATTGTAGAAACCATAGATTTTATCTACCTATTTAATCAGGGCCTACACTTCTCACTCTACTGAGTTCTACTGTTCTCCAGTTTTGCATGACTGTCATTTCAGCTTTTAACTATTTGTTCTCTCTTTTTTCTTCATAGTAGGCACACCTGGTCTGGCGTTCTGTTAGCTGTGGCATCATCCAGGGAAGACAGATCACCGACTATTACCATCTAATGTAGAACAGATTACTGGATCAATGTGTGCTTCTGTGCTTTTTTTGTCTCTCTTGTGTCTCTGCTCTGTCTTCTCTAACCCCCAGTCGGTCGAGGCAGATGACCGTTCATACTGAGCACGGTTCTGCTGGAGGTTTTCCTTCCCGTTAATGGGTGGTTTTTCTTTCCACTGTCGCTTTATGCTCGCTCAGTATGAGGGATTGCTGCAAAGCCATGGACAATGCAGACGACTCTCCCTGTGGCTCTACGCTTCTTCAGGAGTGAATGCTGCTTATCGGGACTTTGATGCAATCAACTGGTTCCCTTACATAGGAATTTTTTTGACCAATCTGTATAATCTGATTGATTTTGACTTTGTAAAGTGCCTTGAGATGACATGTTTCATGAATTGGCACCATATAAACAAAATTGAATTGAATATTTCAGTTAGAATGTTATTGGTTATTTATTCAACATCATGGGAATTTTTTTGTAGTATTAGGTCAGACCTCTGGAGAGAGGAAAACTCACAGCACAACTAAACCATCCAGGTAATGTAAAAAGCATCTATGGTATATACTAGATCAAAATTATTAGAATTTGTTTTTACATTATTATTATTTACACAAATAGTGTGTTTTATTATCTGAACTACACTGCCAGAGTTCACTGAGCATAGGTAAATTACAGTTCTACCATTCACCAGAACCAGAAAGAGAGCTCACATCACAGCGATTTTTAAAGCCTTTCCATTGGCAATCTGTGTGTTTTAAAGATGATATGTGATACTTAATCCAAAGTCACAGAAAAAGTAGAGCTGAAAAACTGATGCAGCGTCTAGTCCAATTGGCTGAAATGTCATTGCAGCAAAATGGTACTCAGTAGTTTGTATGCCCCCACATGCTTGTATGCATGCCTGACATTATGCATGCTCCCTATGAGGTAACGGGCATGCCTTAAGGTATCTCCTCCCGGATCGCGACCAGGGCATTACTGAGCTGGACAGTCCAAGGTGTAACCTGGTGCTGTCGGCTGGTCCTAAACATGATGTCCCAGAGCTGTTTGATTGGACTTAGGTCAGGGGAGTGTGGAGACCAGTGAATGGTATCACTTTCATCATCCTCCAGGAATCTCCTGCCATAGCATACTGTTGCCACATGAGGCGGAGCAACCCAGGACTCACTGCACCAGAGAAGGGTCTAACAAAATGGGCCGAAGGATTCCTGGGACTATTTAAACTTATTTTAAGAAAAATAGAGAAATCTTCCAGCGAAACATGGTCTTCTTTTAGGTCATATTTTATTAGCTTACTTCATTTCAGTCAAATGTTTAGATTTTTTTTGTATTGTTGCTGTCTTTGTAATTTTATTTTTTTCAATCAAACCAGATCTCTCTTCTTAACGAGATCTTGGGTCTCAATGAGACAACCTGTATAACTAAAATTCAAAGTGTAACTCATCCCCAAATCAACTTTTTTTTTTCTTGGCAATAAACTGTAAACATGGAAATAGTTTTTGGGCTAAGCCCCTGATGATGATGATGATGATGTATAGCACTGCCACGCTGCCGCCTGTACAACCTCTGGTAGGGTCCAGGTAATGCCTCATGCTACCAGTAGTGACACAGACCCTGATCTAACAAAACAAAATAAAATAAATACTGAAAAGCAGTCAACACAAGTCGAGGTCGCAAAAAATGTCTGTGGCCTCCACCTGCCTAACCATTCCTGTTTCTGGGATCGTCTCATTGTTGCCCTTTAGTGCACCTGTTGATAAATTCATTAACACCAAAATAACTGGTGAGATTAACAACTCCCTCAACCTTTGGACCGACCAGATCAATACTCCAGAGATGTTTAAACTGACTTGATATTATACTCTGATTAAAAAAGTGTTCCTTTTATTTACTGAGATTTGTTTATTTATTGCGGTGTATAAATAAATCATCAATATGACAACGTTTTAAAATGTTATAGCTTTACAATTACATTTCGTCGTGATACTATTTCATCAGCTGTCAAGAAGTGTTACAGTGTTATTGCATGACTTGTAGCACTGGCACCTCTTTCTAAGGGGCTGGCTCTGCCTTTAATAATATGGACAATCCCCCTCCTTTCTATTGGTCCGCTGCCAGGAAATAGAGAACAAAAATCACGCTATTTGCGAACACAGGCTTTAAGTACACGCCCACTCACGCCTTCTGTGGCTCATATTATTTAGAAAACGTTCCTATACAAAACTCTGACGTCTCGCCGTTATGTTATCTTTATTAACATGAGCTTTAGCGGCTTTTAGCTTGGTTATTCGCGGCGTGGCGCAAACGTGTAAAAAGAAAAACCTTCCTGTTGCGAAGTGTGTTGGATAGCCCGTCGTCGTCACAGCAGTTTTGCAGAAGCTGGAATTTAATACTTTAAAAGTCAGCACCGAAATGGCATCGCTAGCAGCGGGGCATGAGCCAGGCATAGCGCCGGGCTCCGGAGCTCTGGCCGACGCTTTGGTCCCCGCGAGTATATTCGCCCCGGACCGCGGAGGATGCGGGGAGGAGGACGACGACGAGTTCCTGGAGGACGGCGACCTGACCAACGGCGAGCCGGAGGACCGGAGGATTGACTGCAGCAGCAAGGTGACGCCAGGCCCTGGACGTAGCGCTGCTAAGCTAACACGGTCGAATGAATGAAAATGTGAACGTTTCTTGTACGTATTGCATTGTTCACCGCCACGTACCGCGCGGAGATACCGCGGCGTAGCTGTTGGGCCCGGAGGATTGGGTTCAGAACTTTGTGTGGCAACGTGTTGGATTTGGTGCAGTTCTTCTTTTTTTTTTTTTTTTTTTTTTTTTGCTGACGTTTATTGAAATAGTTAGCCCGGTGGCTAACATTAGCTCCAGCTGGTGCACGCGCGCGTAAACCCAAGGGAGGGTTGTTATTATTTGCGCTTCAAGTCACATTCTTTATTTACCATATGGTAACCTGGAAGAGGATGCCGGACATTGTGACTGGTTACATAAATTGTTTGAGCATTACACAGGCATTAATGACGTTCAACGATCTTAAAACCCCAACACCTGAATCTAGAAAAACAAGCGCATATAACGGGTTTGTCCTGAAGATATGTATCATCGGCATGCTGCATCAATACGAAGCCCCAGACTGTCAAAATGGACAGGAGAGTTGACATGATGTAATCCTGATTGTTTGACTAAGAGAGAAAGCGGTATTTCCTGGAGGCATCAGACTACACGTTACAAAGGTGTAACGCAGTGTTGCTTCACGTATCCGGTATTCTGCTGACGTTTTACTCCTGGCAGATTGGTGGGACATTTATTGACGTGCAATATTGTTTTGCACCTGTGTAATACTACAGTTCTATAAAGTCTTAGTCTTGGGCCAGTTGTGTGATTGCCGCCACACTAATAGCAGCATGTTTAGTTTATCAGGGTAGACTGTGCACCGATAGTCTTGATCACATAGCTGTAAAGTCGTTATCGCTTTTTAAACGTAAATCATTCAACAAGAAGTAATTAAAAGCAACACGCTGACTATAAAACGGATTCTCTGATCGTAGTTAATTGAGTCTTTATTTTGTCCTGCTCATTTTACCTACTCATTGTTTTATAGTGTGCTTTTGAACTTGAACGTTATATTACATCGACAGTAAACTTTCTCGAACCCAACGATCCCTAAAGATAGAAAGGATTGCATGTTTGCAACAATAGCGCATCTATTAACTCTTGTTAGCAGGCCAAATCAACTGTTAGTGTAGTAGAATGGAAGATTTCATGCCAGTGGCAGCTGTACTCTGTAAACGTGTAACTCTGAAGTATTTCATGGGAAGAGCGGCAGCTGGGATCCTGTATGTGTATCAGCTTTGAGCGCCTCATTCTCCTTCTACCTTTTTCTTTTTTTTTTTTAAGTATTTCAAATGTAATGTTGAGCCCATTACTCAAGAAAACAACAAACCTGAGTAAATTTCTTCTGCACGGATCATTCCAAAAAAAAAGTAAAAAACAAGGCAACTGGACTTGTTATCCGTAGTAGAAGACGTTTCGCTTCCTCTCCAGGAAGCTTTCTCAATTCAAAAAGTCTGGAGTAATGTGGAGTAACCAGCTTTATACAAAGGCCTTGTAATGGCTTAGATAACATGCAAATTCAACCGAAACAGGTCCACCCCTTAGTAATGGGCGGTCGTTAAAGCCATTAAGCCATCAGATTGGACCGAAACTGGTCCACTCCTCTGTAACGAGGAGTCGTTAGGGTTGTTATTGGCCTGGCTTAAAGGAACAATGTTTTGATCACCCGAATGAGGGTGAGAGTTAAGGTGAAGATTGGCCGGAATTAATCCTATGAATGGAATGACCATGACCTGGATGACTGAGAATATTCACCAGCATTCTGCACGGATCAATAATGTGTTTTTTTTTTTCTCCCTCTCTTTCTCCTTGAACCCCAACAGCTGGCCCTTGTGAGCCCCAACGGGGAGCAGTATGACTCGTTACTCCGACAGCTCCGGGACAGGATGGAGGAGGGCTGTGGGGAAACGATCTATGTGGTTGGGATGGGCTCTGGTGAGAAACGCACCGCTTTCTGCCAATTACACTTCCCCATACGTCTCCGTTCACGCCGCGCAGTTCGGAGACGGCTGATTTTATGTCCTCTTGCGCAGATGGTGGTGACTGGGGTCTGGACGAGAAAGACATGGAAGCGTCGGTCGCCACAGTCCGCTCCTTGTGTGAGCAGCTGGATTCAGACCTCATCCCTCTCAGAGAGCGCAGCGAGGCTGCCGGGACGGTGCGTGACTACCTGATTCGGAGGCGTGTGGGTGAGCTGGACTTCCTGGAGGTCAGGTCAGTAGTGGACAAGTCGCGGTAACAGCCAGGATTTAGACGCTTTGTCCGTAGGTTAGCAGGGTTTACCCGGCGTTCCGCTGTCGGGCGTGTCTAAAGCTGCTTTAGTGCTTTTGTGTCCCTTCAGAGTCGCCGTGGTGGGGAACGTGGATGCCGGTAAGAGCACTCTGCTGGGGGTGCTGACACATGGCGAGCTGGACAACGGTAGGGGTTTCGCCCGGCAGAAACTTTTCAGACACAAACATGAGATGGAGAGCGGCAGGACCAGCAGTGTGGGCAATGACATCCTGGGGTTTGACCAGGAGGGTCAGGTGAGGGCTAGATAGGAGAAGTGTGTTAGTTGTGAGAATCGCTTCCAGAAAAACAGATTCCTTAAGAACCTGTGCATGTGAAAATGACCAAGTGCTGCCATGTTTGTAGTTCAGTACCTTGTGAACTGTTAACAAATAATGACCTACCAGGTGTGTAGCGACACGCCAGTCTGTACTGGAAATGTTCGGCACATCCCTTTTAGGTTCAGTGTTTGTTGAACTAATGCATTGTTGTTAACCCAAAACACGGGGAGAGCGTTTATGCGCTGAACCAAGGCCACGACGCTATGATCCGTCATGCAACTTTAAACAGCGACACCAAAACAAAACCGACGTGTCTCCCAGCTCCCTCTAAAGTCTGCTGTTTGGAGAAAATTCTAGTTTTTTTTTTTCATTCAGCTTCAGTGACATTAGAGTAAGGAAGGTGGAACAAACCAAAGCTTTACGTCAGCGTTTTTCAACAATACCTAGCTCCAGCTACACTAATTGACGTGACGCCACCTGGCGGTCGATCTCGGCGGTTACTGACCAATAGGCCATCGCTATTTGTCCCAGTGAAGCCGCCTCAGCGGCGAGGTGTTGCATTACGAACGCGCTGCGGTCAGAGGGATTTTGTTAAAAAACATCGGTAAAAATGGTTAAACATTGTCAGTGGGGAAAGTACAATTCAGACACGCGTGATCAGGAAACGTTTAGAGGGTGTTTATCCCTTTCCAAAAACCTAAAAGGAGTTCATTGCAAAAACGGATCTAAAAATAAGTAAAACATTCTTAAAGTTTGTGTTTCTGTCCTAGATTTGAGCAGGTAAATAACATTATCTGCCAATGGTATGAGTATTTTGACCCCTAAAATAAGATTATTAGACATCCTGCACTTGAAATAAGACGATGGGGATGAGTTGTTCCTATTTTAAGTGCAAAACTCTTATTCCATTGGCAGATCATCTTGTTAATTTGCTCAAATCAAGGACAGATACACTCATTTTAAGAAAATCTTACTTATTTTTAGTTCCGTTTTTGCAGTGTTTTTAGACTCCTTTTAGGAAAGATGGATATTCGGCGGACTGTAGGATCAGCTGAACAACAGAGATTCAAGGGAACTACTGCTTGTTCGTCTGTACGAAGGTAACTCAGTTTGAGTTCATAAACATTGTATGCTTAATGGTGGAATTAAAGGGTAATGCTTGACGCTTAGTTCTGCTGTATTTTATAAATATGTATGTTGTAAAAGATGAATCTTTGTCAGCTATCACTTAACAAGACAGATTTTTCACTAAGCGTTTAATACCAGTATTAAACTTTGCACTCCTAATATAGAATTTCACTGTAAATTCCTTCCATGGATAGATCAATGGCAGCAATAGTGTTTAGACTTGGGATTTAATGTCGATTTGTCCATCAGGACCTTGAAATAACTTCACTGACAAGATTTGCAACTTGTTTGAGCATTTTTGTTCGCCTTAATGTTGGCAGATAAGGCAAAAATGCATCTGGTTAATGCTGAGCTTCACTATCACCGCCATTACACCATCTTTGTTGTCGGAGGTTAAAGGGTACGCTTCCACGCGGCGGCCGGAGCGATCTTCCAGTTGGCGTCACGTCAGTTCCTCATTTGATACGACTGAATGCAAACATCACTCGTACTCCTGCTAAAGTCCATATCAGCTTCCTGTAGCAGTCAACCAGTCCAGAATCCAGACAGCAGAGGTCCCCCTGACAGCTCTAATGCTGCATTAAAACTTGTACGCTGGATCAGAACAACTAGGTAGTAATCTCATTTTCGTTTAACTTTTGAGTGCTTTAAAAATTTAAAAATTCTTGAACACCATTGACTTTGGTTTTATTGCTGTATGAAACATCTATCCAGACATTATCCTATACCTGATGTTCCTTTCCTAATTAAAATAAATTCAAACCAAATCTTCAGTCAGTTCTACATAATGAAATCGAGTTATTTGCAAAAATCATTGATAATAAGAAATTATTTTTAAACTGCTGGAGAAAGAATTATCTTGACTAAAACAACCTAAAAAATCTAGCGAACCGTGACTTTGAAGCAGCTACATACCAAACTGGGATTTGTCTTCTGCACCGTTAGTCCTCTATCCTCTCCTTACTCTGGTCCCCCGTCTGTCTGTGCCCAGGTGGTGAACAAGCCCGACAGCCATGGAGGCAGCCTGGACTGGACCAAAATCTGCGAGAAGTCCTCCAAAGTCATCACTTTCATAGACTTGGCCGGCCATGAGAAATACCTCAAAACCACTGTCTTTGGGATGACTGGACACCTTCCAGACTTCTGCATGCTTATGGTCAGAAAGCAGAAACTTTTTGCTTTTGCCTTTTATTAAGAAAGAATGGCGGTTTATGAAGAATTTAGGCTTTAGATTTCCCGTGTGGATGTTTTACTATTCATTTCAGTGTGACACAAGAGTGATATCACTAAAATAAGCTCAGATTTTCTGTTTTATTCTTCCTGTTTCACCAGGTTGGCAGTAATGCAGGTATTGTAGGGATGACCAAAGAACACCTGGGCCTGGCTTTGGCTCTGAATGTGCCAGTCTTTGTAGTGGTGACCAAAATAGACATGTGTCCAGCCAACATCTTGCAAGGTTAGTTTCCAGGAATGCAAGGAGCCTTGTGTTGATTATGATCGAAGTTAAATTTTACTTGCTTTGCATAAAACTTGCGTGAAACGTGTTTCCATCTAACAGAGACCTTGAAGCTACTCCAAAGGCTCCTGAAGTCTCCCGGCTGCAGGAAGATCCCCGTCCTGGTGCAGAACAAAGATGATGTGATAGTGGCAGCCTCAAACTTCAGCTCAGAGAGGTACCGAGCCTCTCTGCACCGCTCAAAAGACACAGTTGGAGCTAAGCTGCTTGTTTGTAACCCCGCGTCTGCGTTGTTTTCTGGCCAGGATGTGCCCCATCTTTCAGATTTCCAATGTGACTGGGGAGAACATGGACCTGCTAAAGATGTTCCTCAACCTGCTCTCCTCCAGAACATCGTACAGAGATGATCAGCCTGCTGAGTTTCAGATAGATGATACCTATTCTGTACCGGTAACCCCAAACACTGATAAAATTCAATTGCTGGATGTAGTTTAAACACATTTTTACCTAGTTTGATTCCTCCTTAACGTCCTGCTGTTGTTCTCGTCTTCTCTCCAGGGAGTGGGAACTGTAGTATCGGGAACTACCTTACGTGGGCTCATACGTCTGAATGATACCATGCTACTGGGTCCGGATCCTCTTGGAAGCTTCATCCCCATTGCTGTGAAGTCAATCCACCGCAAACGAATGCCAGTCAAGGAGGTTCGAGGCGGCCAGACGGCCTCGTTTGCTTTAAAAAAGGTAGGGAGGGAAATTTGCTCCTCATGATCTACTGGAATGAGTAGCTGGGTTTTATGCCGTGCAGTTTTTGTAGGTAAGGTGAGTGAGGAATGTTCTGTAGTCTTAAACAGGGTTCAATGATTAAGCACTGTATAAAAGCGATATTCTGTTTCCATCCATTTTTCTCTCAAGATCAAGCGTTCGTCTATAAGAAAGGGGATGGTGATGGTGTCGCCAAAGTTAAACCCACAGGCAACCTGGGAATTTGAGGCTGAAATTCTGGTTCTGCATCATCCTACTACGATATCGCCCAGATACCAGGCAATGGGTGGGTAACCGTAGCACTGAGAGGTATCTAAGTACACATTTATACTGGTGCAGAGAGTGCATTGTCACCTGGTGATAATGTCACCAGCCTGATTGTCTAGTGAAAGGAATTTAAAAAAAGTGTATAAATAGAAATCTGAAACTGAAGTGCTTTGTTTTCTGCCTGTTACTGACACCACTTAATAAAATCTGTTTTTCAGAAAAGCCAAGAAAAGGCCATAAAAAGTCTGTTGAAAGTTTACCGCATGGCAATAACACAGAAAATATGTGAAAGAATGAAATTTGTTCAAATTAAACCACAAATTTTCCTTCTTGGCATACATACCATTTAGGGATGTTGAAGCTGTACACTTCATTGCATTTTGCGGGGATGTTATATGATGGACTGGCACAAAGTAATCTTTTTTTCCTTCTTTTTTCACAAATAATAATCTAAACATGTTTTCAGTGAAAAAGTACAAATTAAATCAATACTGTTGCAAGGCACCAGGGTTAATTTAGTGTGAGGAGAGAACGTGGACTGATCCGTCTGTCGCCTGTTTTGTCCCTCATGCAACAATCAGTCCACTGTGGTAGTATACGACAGACGGCCACCATCTTGTCCATGAATAGAGACTGCTTAAGGACAGGAGACAAGGCTTCAGTCCACTTCCGCTTCATCAAAACCCCGGAGTATCTTCACTGTGACCAGAGGCTGGTGTTCAGAGAGGGCCGCACCAAGGCTGTGGGAACCATCACTAAGGTAAAACGGCTGCACAGACACTGTAGAGCGTAGGTTTAACTCTTGTGTAGGAAGGAAGAAAAAAAAAAAAATCAGATTTTAAAGTGTTTGTTTCCTTGTAATCTTTGCAGCTGTTGCACTCCACCAATAATATGCCAACAAACTCCAAACCGCCACAAATCAAAATGCAGTCCACAAAAAAGGTGCCTCTCAGAAAAGAGGACGGCACCTTGGCAACCGGCGAGGATGCGGCGACGATAGCGCAGCCGACTGGTCAGAGCGCGTCACAGCCGGTGAGTCAACGAAGATCTGGGGACACTCCCAGCTGTTTAAATCTTGCACACATTATGCAGATTTCTGCCACTTCTTGGACATGAATGATCGAGTCTAACTTCCTAACATCATTCTCCTCCTTTCTGTCCCCAATTCATCCTCTTATTTATTTAATCAATGTCAATTTATTTTATTTTCATCCCAAAACCCAAATTTTGCCACATTGTCACTCCTTTATACTCTTGACTCTTCTTTGCTTGCGTGGCTGAATCCCAAAGGGGGAGGGAGATGATGACCCTCAAATAAAAGAGGGCAACAAAGAGAACAAGGTAAAATGTGTATGAACAAGAAGAGCGGGGGCCAAAGCACAGCGCTGAACTAAAAGCCCTGTAATGTGATCCATGCATGGCCTTTTGTTACTGTTTAAAGTAGATAATCCGCGCTGCCTAACCCTGTGTTTTTATTGTCTGTCCTTTCCAGCCAAAGTCTGGAGGAGGTGGGAGGAGAAGGGGTGGCCAGAGACACAAAGGAAAAGCCCAAAATAGCAGCAGCACCAACTTAATGGCGTCACCCTCCTCAACAGCAACAGGAAACAGCTGAATTGTCATTCTCCCATCATTTCACCAAGTGTCATTCCACAAACCAAGATAGATATATTTGGAGCAAGATAGTCTTAAACCTTGCCTCTCCATACCGGTTCATCGTTTTTCTTTTTTTTCCTTTCCCCTTGTCCTGAAGAAAGACTGCCTCAGTTCTGCATCATTTACGCATTTTAATGTCAGCTGCCTTCCCCGGTTGGCAAAGTTTGTTCTTAGGAAGCAGTGAGGTGTTGCAGGTCAGTCTGCCTGGATGAGGAGGTATTCAAGTTTCTATATGTCATTGGATCCGGTCCTTTAGCTGGCGACAGCAAAAGGCGGGGGCCGGTTCTAGTGAGTGCAGCTATAATTTAAACCGCCTCCCGCATTCCCTGTGTGTTTACGACAAAATACGTTCTATTTATACTTCAAATGTAAATTTGTTGTAAAAATTGGAAATTTGAGTTTGTACAAACTGTATGCAAATTACAAATGAATGTAGCAAGAGGGCAAACTATGATCCAAAACTTAAGCTATGTTAAATAAGCTGTGGCATCGTTTTAACCTGGTTATCCATTTGGCCCACAAGTAGGTTTGCTGTTAGATGGTTGGACAATATTTAATCTCACTTACACTCTTAGATTCAGTCGTATCCGTCCTGCTTTTACCTGCTGGTAACCTTATATTTATAGCGTTAATACAAAGAGGCACATTCGTCAAAGCAGTTGCTAATGATTATAATGCTTTACCTGTGAATCTAGTTCTGTGTGTTATTGCCTGTTGCTGTTTGTGATGATTTTAAACATTTTTCTGGAAAAAGAATAAAAATAAAAAAAACTTCAGCAATGCTGCTTTCCAGTTATGAAACTTATAATTAAAATGTTCTAAAATAAGTCAACTTCTCTGCTTGAACTACATTGACTTCTTGAGCGACTCGAGTGACATTGCTAACATTTGTTTTATCTTCAAAACATTCATCAAACTCAAGACTTGTCGATTTCAGATGTTTAAGCTTTTTTTTTTTTTTGAAGTGGAAACCTCATCGTTGGGTAGACCTCAGATTTCTAGTGTCTGTTATAAACTGTCCCATGGCAACAATTATGTCTCCAACATTTTAAAGGTGAAATGGACTTAAAAAAAAAAAGTGACATTTTTAGGGTACAATTAAATTGATTATGCATGCAGTAAGAAACAAAGTTCCCTCAATTCCTGTACAGTTTGCAAGTCATCATACTTAAAAGTGGGCACATTGTTTAGTAAAAACCATCAAAGTATTGATTATATTTTTATGTAACATGTATTGATGTAACACAAGTAGTAGCTACTGTTTATATATTAAACGATACAAGTGCATTTTTACTACCCTTATTCAGGTAGCAGATCCACAGTTCATGATCACCCTCTGAAAGGCTTTACTTGGCATGTGCAACATGACAGTTTAACGCGACGCATTTCAGGAATTTCAAAGAGGAAAGTAATATTCTTCGCAAAAATAGTTTCTACTTTTACAGCTTTATGATTAGGAATGTTCTTTGTTGGTCCTAAAATGTAGGAGTTTACAGCATGATGAAGAACAGGATATGTTGAAAACAGCTTAAGATGGTCAATATTGAATGTGTAATAACAATTCATGCACAAAGTAGTGTTGATGGAATAATAGGGCCTGGCCTACCTGTACAGATTATTCTGTATAGTAGGGATGTTTGTCTTGCAATTTTTTTTTTTTTTAAACCATGTAGCAAAACCTCAAATGCAGGACTCAAACTTAAAAAAAAATAAAATTAAAGTATTCAGCAAAGTGTAGTCTCTGTACAAAGCAGTTGATTACTGGGTTTCAGTCATAATTTTGGTGCGGTTAGTGCCCATGACTCACGGGGAGAGAAAATGTCTGAAGTTGCTACGCCGCTTTAACAAAGTAACCAAGGTAGGAATTGTAATCAGCAGCTGAAAAGATATCAGATACACCAACATGCAATCATCAGTACTTAAGAAAAAAAAACATCTGGACTTCTTTAGTTCCTTTAATGACATTTCACTTCTCAACAAAAAGACTTCTTCAGTTCTGCAGTCCAACCATGTTCAGAAGTGAAGAGGCCTTTTTGGATGAGAGGTAAAGGGCCTTCCAGACAAGAGATATCCAGCTGTTCTATACTGAAGCACTTAGGATTGTCATGTTCTGGATGACTGAATCTACACCAGCGTGATATAAAGATGCAGCACACGGGGTAAAGTTCAGATGTTTTCAGCCATCGATGTCCCAGCTGAAGAGGTGATGTTTCACCAGCATGTCCTGCACGCCTTCTTTCAGTGGTTTCTGCTCCTCCTAAAAACAACAGTAAAACAAATACAAAAAAGGCAACAGTTAGACACATTACAAGCATATGTTCCACATTATTGAGTGGAAACATGACTAAAATACTATATTGTAAATATGGTTAGGTCTGACCAATACAAAGCGGTACATATTCCAGGAGTGAAAGAAAAACAATTTCTCCCACCAGTGTTTTACAAAGATTGCAATTTCCAATTTATATTTGGTTTGCCGTTAAAAAGGGAGGGAAAGAAAGATCAACTGCAAAATATAAGAAAAGGGTTCTTAATTTCCACAGAAACTTTTCAACATGATAAATTAAGGAAAGCTGTAGTAACAGATTCATAGTGTCTGCATATCTGAAGGGAATTACATGTTTTGAGAGAGAAACAATGATGGAGAGCACTTTATACAACATTTGAGGCTCAACTTTGAATGATTAGGAAGAGCTGTAGAAATGTGTTTTTCTTCAAAACTCACCAAGTTTGCCAGAAAGACATTTGTTTTATCTGGCATGGTTATTCTGAAAAGGATGTTTTAGGGCCATGTGTGGTTTGATACAAATCTTAAGCAGCAATAAAACGACACTGGAGTCTTCATGGAGGTTTTGTGTGTGGAGCACAAACTGTGAATTGACTTCAACTAATGACTATCTCACAGCTAACGGTCTGATAAGGTTACCTAGAGATCCTAACTACAGAGGCGATCCAGAACGTCCATAAGCTCTGCTTTCAGGATAGTGGATCTCTTTATTGAGGTCGTCTCTCCTGAACCGAATAAGCTGTTCTAACACCGACGGCGCTGATGTTTTAAGACCGTTTCTGATACTCACCACTTTCTTGTCAGGCAGCTCACTGTCTTGAGAGAGACTGAAGGCAAATTTTGACAGGACCCTGAGGACACAAAACAAAAGTGACCAGAAGTTTTATTAGAGCAATCACACATTTTTCATACCATGGCCTTGTAGTATCAAACTGTTTACCTTTTGAAAGATATATTCCCTAAACAGTTTTTAAAATCATTCAAAATAGTCTCCTACATATGGGCACATTTGACTACAAGGCATACAGCACTGAACAAGAACCAGCTTTTCTTAATTCCTCAGATATTCTCAATTTTTACCCCATCAGAGATGTACATCTTTATTAAATATTTCTCTTGACCTTTACAGTTTAAACAGACATTTCACCTCCAAGTTCATACTTCATCTGGATCCAGTATGGAATCCTTACAATTCAATGTCTTTACAAAAACCAATAAAAATCCATTTAAATGGGAGATTTTATGACTATTTATCTTCAGAATTTATGAAAATTGTCTTGAAAAGAAAACCAGTACTCGGTGATTTAACTCAGTGGGGATAACATTAAATGTGATGGTATGTCCAAACTGGGGTGTAAACTGGCAAAGAAACTAACCTGGAGCCGTTTGAATATTATTGGTTTGTTCTAACTTGTCGTTATTACCTGAGCTCACACTTGATCTGCACCCAGCCGGGACTGCGAAGGAATGACCATGGATGATACCACTTTTCAACTGCAGCCATGCTGGAGCATAACACCTCCAACCACAGATGAAGCACCTGCTCACTGGAGAGACGGAGGCAACATTAAGCACCAAATATTTACAGGTCATTGTGCAAGTCTCTACATTTCATAAAACCCAACTCAGGACTTTTGCAAATGTATGTTTGTGTGTGTGTGAGAAAACTCACTTTAGGCCAACACATACAAGAGACCTGAACTTGACATCCATCTGAGCATGTACAGCGTCATGGCTCATGTTTACAGACTGCACTGCCTGCGAAAAGCGGACAAGAGCGTATTCACTTTTTTCTTGAAACCTGTTGCTGCAGGTCTAACTTTAATACAACACAGAGATTAGTTAAAGAGTAAAAAATGCTGCTATGTTAGATTCAAATAACCCATCTCATCAGTGTGGGGACCAGGGGCGGTTCTAGACAGGGGCCTGTGCCCCTGTAGAACTGTTCCTGGTCCCCGTTATGGCCCCTGTACTAAAAACATGATATTAAATTTCTTAGGAGGATAAATGCTGACAAAGATACCGTGACTGACTGGTCATTTGGATCAGTTGTATTTTTTTTTCGTTTACGTTTTTACCCAATAATAAAATAACAAAATAATAAAAAAATATATAAAAAAAAACAACAATAATTAAAAATTAAGCTGTTTCACGTTAAGCTCCTGCTGTATTGAGAAAAGATCAGGGGTCTGCAACCTGCAGTTCCAGAGCCACAATTGGCTTACTTAATATATTAAACGATGAAATGTTGACCTGTTTAGTTCCCCCCCCCCAATCTTTTGTCCTGTGCCCCTGTGAAAAAACACTGGCCCCACCCTGGCCCCCCTGCTAAATTTGGTCTAGAACCCCCACTGGTGGGGACCTCTTTGGTCCAGTGTGCACTCACTCTGTACAGCAACTCCTCTGGTGTTAGCACTTTTCCATCTTCATCTAACCTGGTAAAACAACAGAGAGTGATCCGTTACGTTCACAGAGTGATGACAAACTAAGATTTTGACACTGCTGTAACATTATATTATCCATGCAGATTAGGGCAGGTCTCTTTACAGTGGATATTAAAAGTCTACACACCACTGCTCAAATGCCAGGTTCTTGCCATGTAAAAAAAAATGACATCAAGGTAAATAATTTCACATGTTTCTCCACCTTTAATGTGACCCATAACCTGTACAGCGCAATTGAAAAACTGAAATCTTTAAAGGGGAAATGTAAAAGATAAAAACCATAAAACAACCTGGTTGCATAAATATGCACATCCTTAAATTAATATGTTGCTGTAGCACCTTTGGCTTTTATTACAGCCCTCAGTCCTTTTGGGTAGGAGCCCATCAGCGTGGCACATCTTCTTGTGGCAATAACTTGCCCACTCTTCTGTGCTAAACCGCTCCAAATCTGACAGATTTGAGGGAATCTCCTGTGCGCAGCCCTCGTCAGATCACCCCACAGATGTTCCATGGACACTGGCTGGGCCATTCGAAGGCCTTAATCCTACTCTGGTGAAGCCATTCTTTTTGTTGATTTAGATGTGTGCTTTGAGTCATTGTTGTGCTGAAAGATGAAGTTCATCTTCAGCTTTCTAACAGAAAGCCGAAGGTTTTGTGCCAACGCTGACTGGTATTAACAACTGACTGAAGGCCCCAGTTCCAGCTGAAGGAAAACAGCCCCAAAGCATGATGCTGCCACCACCATGCTTCACTGTAGGTATGGTGTTCCATTGGTGATTAACTGTGTTCTGGTCTGATGAAACCAAGGTTGAACTTTTTGGACATATTTCCAAAAGGTATGTTTGGCACAAAAACTACACTTTTTCCCCCACATGTGTTTGGGAGATTTCAGATGTCTTTTTGTGAAATTAAGCTGGGCTTTGATGTTTTTCTTCGTAAGACAAGGCTTCCGTCTTGCATCCTACCCCATTGCCCAAACATATGAAGATGTGAGATTGTTGTCACATCTATTACACAGCCAGTACTTGCCAGAAATTCCTGCAGCTCCTTCAGTTTTGCTGTCAGCCTCTTGGCAGCTTCCCTGACTAGTTTTCTTCATGTCTGATCAGTTTTGGACGGATGTCCTGTTGTTGGTAATGTCGCTGTTGTGCCATATTTTCTCTCTTTGATGATGACGGTCTTCACTGTGTTCTATGATATATTTAATTCCTTAGAAATTTTTTTGCCGCCTTCACCTGACTGATATCTTTGAATAATCAGATCCCTCTGATGCTTAGGAAGCTCTCTGTGGACCATGGCTGGAAGATGTGGCAACAGAAATGTCAGGAAAAGCCCACTAGAGCAGCTGAACTTTATTTGGAGTTGATCAAAGGTACTTTAACTAGTGACAGGTGTGTGCTGACTCTAATTTAACATGAGTTTGAATGTAATTGGTTAAATCTGAACAGAGCCACATTCCCAGTTATAAAAGGGTGTGCACACTTGTGAAACCACATTATCCCAGCGGTTTATTTTTACTTCACCTCCCTCAAAGATTTCTGGTTGTTTTTCAATTGTGTTGTAGGTTATAGGTCACATTAAAGGTGGAAAAACGTGTGAATTTTTTTTTTTTTTTTTTTACAAACACGAGAATAACCTGGCAGGTTATTAATAACGGGTGTGAAGACTTTTTATATAACTGCAAATTAAGAAACGAGGAACGTTGTCTCTAGTGCTGGAACGATTTGTTGACTTTAGAAATCCTTCAAAGTCAATATATTTATTTGACAAATCATGTTTAAGATGTTATTCTTTGAGTTTAACTTTTCTAAAAGCTAGTTTTCCTCCAAAGTGCTATGTGTGCATTGTTTCCCTGCGTCTGTGCCTTTAATTCAGTCCAGAGCTTGACTCCAGTTATTGGCTAGCTCTGTCGGCACTGCTTTTTAAAACCAAATGAGCATCTGATGACTCCCCAATGAGCCTTGATATAAAAGATTTTCTAAGTCTGAAGTCGTCTTCAGCGAGGAATTTCTACACAGCTGCAGATACCGACCCGGAGCTGCTATCTGTTCCCGTTTATGCGCAACGTTTGGCTTGCTGGCAACTTGCATTTTGTGAAACTATCCTCAAACCCATAATAAATACAGCTTTTTTTACAGCCCCATCATAACTTAACAGAAAAGGTGTAGTGGAAAGCCTGTACTGGAGGTGGCCAAAAAAAAAAAAAAAAGCACTGTGCATTCAGTTTACCTGTATGTTTTACAAAGCACAAGTCTGGAGTAGACAGAGTTGAAGTCTCTCTCCACCTCCCTACTAGCTGCCTGAGGAAAAGCACATAAAGAAGAATAATGTATTTCTATTTTGAACTTAAAAGCCATTTCATTTATGAGGCCATAATAAGAATATATATTTAAAATAAAAATCTACCTCCTCTATAAATAACCATGGATGACAGGGCCCTCCAAGTATAGAGGTCTTTTTTAATCCATGCTGAAAGATGGCCTTCAGAGCAGGACATAGAGTTCCTCTCACCAGATCAGTCACTGCCTCCGTCACTGAGTCATCACCTGCTAATGAGTACTGCACATCGCCAGGTTCACCAGTCAATGCCAAAAAAGGCATTTGGTATAATATTCACCTTGTGAATCTTACCTCCTTACTCCTTTCATCCAGAATCTCCACAAACTTGGCTGGGAACCAACCTGTTGCAAAAGGCAACAAATGATCTATGTGATAACAGATTCATAAACACTGCAATATTCAATAATGCAATAATAATAATAATAATAATAATAATACACACCTCTAAGGCCATTGAGCTCACCAACCCAACAGTGCTCATCTTTTTGAGAGATGATCTATCACAGAAAGACGATGTCAAGTAAGTGACACAAAGGGACATGTTTTCATGCATAGAAAACAGTATTTGTCTTCGTATAACTCACAGTGATGATGTCATTCTTTCTGAAACCCAACTCATCATCGTCATGACGTTCGAAGTCCAGCAAAGCCTTTGCCCGTCTCCGCCTGTTACGAGACACCACGAGAAAGGTTTCATGATCCCGCTGATGGCTCTCCATGGAGTAATCTGGGGTCAGGTCCTGGAGAGAAAGGAAGAGAGGAATCAAAAGTGATGGGGGCCTTAACAGAGGGCATAACACATTCATGACCTACAAAATGCAGCTTTAATTGCCAGAAAATGTGCACATTCTTCCTTTAATTTCCAAAAGAGGAACACTGGCTGTGCGGTGCGATGTTTGGACCTACAGTGCTGGAATGCCGTGGGTCTAGACAGTGGAAGTGCTCTGCAGTACGAGCTATAGCCTCCCTTAGAGCAGCCACCAACTCTGTCTGCTTAATATTTTTGGACTTCAGCGCTTCAGCCTCATCCTCCCCAAACAGCAGAGAGGTCAGAGTGGATTTCCTTCGCAGGGACTGTCTCCTCACCACCTAAATACACATAAAAACAGGATGACCTTTCAGAAAAGCTTGATTAGATTGACATCACTGAATTTGCAGATTCTCAGGTTTTCTAACAGCATAAAAACAAACCTTGTTGAGGTTGGTATTGAGTGCTGAATGGTTTCCATTGTTGAGCTGTGTCTGTTCATTAAGAATATAGGCAAGGTGCTTGTGACGATGAGCCTCCAAGGTTTCCTGGGATAGCGTCCCTGCTATCCTCATAGCCTCTCCAAGAACTGCAGGCCCATCTTTTAACTGACTTGGTAAGTCTGACAGCGTGTTAAAAATGGATGCCGAGTTCTCTGATGATATAAGCTCCTCCTCCTGGTGTCATGAAGAACATTTCAGTAAGAATACCCAATATTAACAAACTTTACCAGTAATTCTAAACATTGGTGAAAATAATTAGACTGGACTAAGTTCCTAGCTGTAGGGATGCATAATCCATTCTAACCAAAGGAAAAAAATCTGTATCAGACTGTTGAGACTCCAGGCTGTAGGTGTAGTGCTCTACCTTAATTTTGAGCATACCCAGTGTGACCTGGAAGAGCACTACTGAGCCCTGATAAAAGAGCAGATCCCAGATCCTTAATAGCAGACGGATGTCCACCACACTGGCAAAAGATGTCAGGAACCAGTGCAACGTGATCAGCGACATCTCTGCAGGAAAAGAAGGAAGTTGTTGCAATGCTCACAGTATACACCACACACTAATTACATACACATTTAATACAAAAGATATGATCAATTAAATTGATTGCATCCTGCTGCACTCTTTTTGTAAGTTTTACTATGCCAATACTAACCTATGTCGTGCTCTTGGAGGAGGCGGTCCAGAGCAGGCAGGTACTGAACGATGAGCTGCCGGAGAACCCTCTGATCCGTTTGGACCCCCAGCAGTGTGGAGGAGAAGTAGGCTGGAGGAAGGAGGTCTTCAATCAAAGCGCACATCATCCACAGCGCGTCTTCCTCCTCAAGAAAGAGCAGCAGGCAGGAAACCACCTACAGAAACAAAGATATTTGTGGGAAAAAAGACACAAACGGGACAACAACAGGTAAAAATGTCAAATGTTGATGTAATACTGCAAATGTACAGTTAGGGAAATGCAAATGCATGTTCTCACCATGCCAGTGCCCTGGCAGTACCCAATATCTGGGTAGAGCCATGCCAGGCCTCTCAGTACCCGTCTCAGTCTTGGGACTCCAACACTGTTTAGAGTACTGAAGCATGCATTGGTTGGCATAGTCCGTAACAGGTCTTTTTCTATCTGTTATGTGGAGTTAAGAACAATCATTATCATTTCAAAGTAAAAAAAAAAAAAAAAAAAAAAAAAAAAAAAAACTATTTACATCATCATTAATGTTATCTGCAATTTACCTCCCAACTTTTTTTTTTAATCAACAAATAAACCAAAAAGAACATACTAACAGTAACAGAACAATGCTCAATACTAAATTAGAACGAGCTATTAACATTATATTTAGTATATATCCTAGTTGGTAATTCCGGGTGTTCTCATTTAAGATGCATACATCTATCTATTAAATGTAAATTAAGTTGGGGATTTTACCTGTTTAGCAGTGCTGGTGTCATCATTAGAGCTGTTCTTGACGATTTCCTTGTAAGAAATCTCTGAGGTCCTCTTCTTTTGCAGTGCTCCAGACAGACGCATCCATAACTTAGCAGTTTAAGAAAGATATAGGACAGTTATTGATATCATGAAGATAAGGTGAAGCAGTTCATAAAAACAGACTCTAGCTTGGGCTGGACTTTAAAGCTCAAATCATCATATCAGTGTCTTCTCCAGTGGGAATATCTACCTGTGGCCTCATGCTGTGAGGTATACCACCTAGGACCAAGGAACGCAGACGCTCGGACCGTGCGAGGACAGGATCGATGAGATCCCAGGTTAGGTCCCCCACGGTGTGGTTGTGGGTGAACTCCAAATGGGCCTGCCAGCGGAGCCGCTGCTGGGGGTCTTCACGCTGGGGGGAGCCCTCGGTGCCCAACCTTATCTTGGGTTCCCCATCATCTGAAAGGAGAGATTTAACGAGGTTTATCTTTCAAATAATATTAACACTAGGAAATAATTTGCAACTTCCTAAATAACGATGGGTAAGTACTGGAAAAAGTTAAAATGACAGCTGAAACAAGAAAAGATATCTGCAATAGAAGTGAATAGACTATGAAAAATGCTAATTGATAGAAGCTCCCAAATAAAAGAAACACTTAACGACAATAGCGACAATGTAAAAGGTGAATGAACTTTGAAAAAAAAAAAAAAAGTTAATTTACATTTAATTTAAAAGTGTCATAATTTATGCATACCCTTCTCAATACATCAAAATAATCTGTATTGGGATCAATCAAACCCTTCTTATAATTGCTAACCAGAATTTTTTCATTGTTGGAACGGGTATTTTATCGACTTAACCTTGGTGTTATGGGCCAACTCTTTGAGGTTGGAGGGGGTTCCTTCCCTCCAGACTCTCAATAAGATTCAAGTTGAGACTCTGAAGGTAATATCAATGTTTTCCTCAAGCATCCACTGCCAGTCAGAAGAAACATGTTGGTAAAATTAAAAACTCCTTTAAACATAAATCTGCAAGAAGTGGATAATTTTGGGAGTAACTGTGTTTTATGAAGTTATATAAGTTGCAAAACAAGGTCAAATCCACTTCTTAAACAGAGAGAAAGCACAGCTGTTGAAACCTTATTCCGTGTTGATTTTACATGGTAACACAAAAACACACCTTGCCTCATTTTTTTTATTTTTTTTCCTTTGGCAGCACTTGTTCAAGTTGACACAAAAGTGAAAGAATAACAAACCAAGCAAGATCAATACTGGGAAAAAACATGTATAATTCCAGTAACAAGCCCTCTATAGCTGCAGCACTGATGGGTGAAAATGGTGCTAGAAGGAGAACAAAACATGTTTTCCTCTATTAGGATGAGAGAAAAAAATGTGAAACAGCAACTCTGATCACATGAACTCAGTATATGTACTATTTCTACCAAGGTACAAAGATCTCATTCTTCTCAAATCTGATTCGGGGGAATTTGCTGTTTAAAAAAAAAAAAAAAAAACATTAAAAGAAAGACATGTTTGTGTGTGTTTTATGTATGAAAATAAATATTACCTTCAATATCTATTCTGAAGCCAAACTCATCATATTGCTGTTCAGGCTGTTCTGCAGGATCTTTCTGTGGAGACAAAATAGTAACACGTTTCTTATTAAACTTGCAAATTAAAACTATAAGGAATATTAGAACATTGTCAACAAACGTATTTGTTAAAATTAAAAATATGATATAGTTTTCTTTTTTTTTTACTTTATCCACCATGCCTTAGCTAACAAAATTACAATTTTTACACTGGCCTTTAAATTGTCTTAATTTACATTTACATACATACAATATACATTTCTGTGTTGTCCTAATGTTACATGTATTTTACAGACATCTTATCTTGTGAAGCCATTTCGTTGAGTTACAAAAAAAAAAAAAAATCTTTTGACAACATTAGTCAGATTCTCACTTGATGGTATTTGGCCAAAATGTCTTGTGGCCACATGCTTGGGGTGAGAGCAGAAAAAGCACCGCCTGGAGCCGGCGTGTAAGTACCTAACGCAGTGGAAGAGAAAATACAATACATCAGTCGATCGACATATGGGGGGGGGGACCAGTATAGACCAATGTATATAATAAATATAATTATTTTCAAACCAAATTCAGGAACTCATTACCAGACATTGTGCTGATTAACTAAGGTCACCAAGAGAGATAAAGGATCATCCAGAGAAGATGCATCAGGTGACTGTCAGTCTGCAGAACAACAGAAGAAGCAAGCAGACAAAAACATTTTATTTGGCAGTTTTAATAGCGTAAAGAGAAGCTGTCCAAAAAGAAAAAGAAAAAAAAGAAGCTATAAGCCAATACAAAAGCATTTTTACAGCAAACAAAACATGTGGTCAAGAATCAAGTCTTTTTTTGCTACACAGAAAAATAAAAATGAGAAAAACTGATAAATTGCTATTAAAATAATTTTAATAACTTTATTTTAGTTTTGACAAAACCCTGAAGGCAGGTCATGTGCCGCCTGTTCAAACCTGCTGACATTTTGTCTACAGCTTCTCAACCAGAGATCTGCAACTTTTACAACCCAAGGAGCCACATGTCTCAGTCAAGCTAAATAAAACACATTTGGAGCCATAAAAATGTTACATTAACCTTTGAAAAAAAGGCATAATCTGCTGTAGGTCTACTATAGGATTTGTTGTAATTAAAAACTAAAACAAAATAGCAACTGTCTCCAAGCTGATGACAAGAAAAATAGATCTCAAAACATATTACTGGTACTTTAGTATCATTCTGTGGGAAATTGAATTAAATTATTCCATTATAAAATTCATTTGTTATTACATCTATATTTAAAACATTAGTTTGTTTGCTTTCATTTTTAGCCAAAGTTATTAGAAGCCATAGATGGAAACTAAAGCCTTATTTAATACATTGACGCTATAATTTTCTGGAAGAAAATGACTTTTCTGCCAACATGATAAAATGCTTTTTTTTTATATATATAAAAATGGGGCTCGTTACTATATATCCCATTACTATATATGCATTTAACTCATCCCTCAGGCAGCAGTGGGCTGCCACTGTACGGTGTCCGGCGAATGAAAATAGAATAAAATAGAAGGTTAGAGAAATCCTTTGCTGTCCCACAGTGGGGAAATTAACGTGTACCGACAGTGAATCGCAAAAGAATGAAGATGCACACTAGCGTAAAAACAAATATACCAAAAATAAGAGACTGTAGCGTAAGGGCAATTTTACAACAACAACAGTATGCAGACCGCCTGCCAGAATGATTCATTCTAGCAGCAGGCTCGCAGCATTTGAAGAGGGATTTAGGACTGAAGAGAGATAATAAATCAATCTGAGGTTGGAAGGATGGCCAAGCAGTTTCACAGAAGCTGTGTATGTAACTCTAGCGAATGGTGAGAATGTAGAGACTCCCTCACAACAACACTACCGGTTTATTCACATGCCAGCAGACACTATGAAATACTTCCTTCAAACTGTTGCACAAAGGAAAACCCCCAACTTAAACAACCTGTCACAAAAAAAGGACAAACTAAACCATTAAGCAATTCAAATATGCGTTACTACGTTTACTACTAATTTTAGAGTCCTTTATGAGCCAACAAACAACATCAATGTTTGTGTTTTCCTTTTGATATTGTTAAGTCAAAATGAAAGTACAATCGTCTATTGAGAGTCGTCTACCCAACATGTTGGGCAGACATCTGGCTGCATGATGAGAAAATCCTGCAATGGTGACAATATTGGGCAGTAAATACTGTGATTATATCAGCTCCTAAACCTGCCTATTTTCTTCATTCCTCTCTTTCTCGTCTGTGCTTCCTACACTCGCTGACGTTCATCATTGCCGGGAAGTCACCCGTGTCTGATGTGAGAATCCGGTGCTGGCTGGATATGACATTGGCACGTAAGCTGCTGATTCATAACAGTTGGGAGTAAGTTAGACAACAAGTATTGCACTCTAAACAATTCTTTGCGATATGAATATTGCGCGCACATGCGTATTGCAATAGCGATATACTTGCTGTGCAGGCTGAACCAGACGCATGTATGCAGAGGCTAACTAAAGAGCTGCAACTTGCACAGAAATCAACATTCATAGCTTACTTGTACCGGGTAGGAGCTTAAACTCAGACATGACAACATAGCTGTTTTAATTCTGCCGTCTGTGGCTGCATTCCCATACGGCCAATCAAACAGTGATACCGTTTATTGCCTCAAGCCACCAATAACAGGCCTGAGTTTAAAGAGGAGCAGCAGAAACGGTGCTGGTGAAAACCCCCGTTGTTAGAACTCTGTAGCATGTAAAACCAACGAAAAAAACCCCAAAACAAACAAAGCTAAACACATTTGAGAAGAGTTTGGAATGTGTCACCAGAAATCCAAGAACGCATTCAAATAAGCAAGAGTTTAAAAGAAGACGACGATGACAGCTAGGACTAGGCATGGGGTCGGTTATTGGTATAATTGTATATGAAGGCTTTAAAAAGTCACGGTTTCAAATCGCTAACGTTTTTCATCAAACTGTTACATCAGTTTAAAATCCTTTCAGTCAGATACCAAAGAAAGTTTTATTCCTGCCAGAGGGAGCACAAAGCAACCTAGCGCTGCAACTGCCCCACCTGTTGCTGCACAGTGCTGGTCAGCTAGCTGAAGGAAAGCTACTAAACCTTTCCCTCGCTACAAAGTAGCTGACCGCAGGCAGGTGACCAGAGCAGATAACCTGACTCACTAACAAAGCAGCTGTTAATTAAAGCTAAAATTAGTATGAGATATACTCCAAATTTCCCTCTTTAGAGAGCAGAATAGCAAATAACGGAACAACACATTGCACAGTGACCATGTGAAAGTTGCTACATTTAGCTGTCCATTTGTTTTTTTTAATTCATCAAAATCAACAAAACAATAACTAAATGGTATAGCAGAGAGACAGCTGATGAGATCGTCAGGCAAAAAAACAAAAACAATAAGGTGAAGCAATCGTTTTCAGAATTATAGTTTACATACTTTTACTGTAAAACCGTAGTGTTTTTACTCAAGGCTACACTTTGCAAACCGCACACTGACGCTTACCTGGGACAAACCTAATTCACATCTTAGTTAAGAATCAATAACGTTTGTGTAATTACTTTAAATGCACATTACAGTACGGCAGGTAGCAAATTTCTCTACAGTACTATGTTAAGTCCCACAAGTCTTGCATCTTCTATGTCCGTACGGTAGGTTTGGACTGGACGATGAGAGGTTTCCTCAACAAAATTGTTTAGTAAAAAGAATATATTAGATAAATTATCATCCTTGCCTAAACGTTTTATGAATTGTTGTGCAGTACAGGTGTGCAAAAAGGCTAAAAGGAATCCAAAACTCTGCTCTGGATTTTGCGTTCCACTCTATATGATCTAGAAACATGCAAGTAAATAGCATTATTTACTTATGCTTAAAAGTCAGCATTGTAGGAAGCTTGGCACCACTGGTTGGGTTGCAGGTGCTAGTTCCGACGCAGCAGCAGCTCAAAAGCTTAGAAAAGCATCTTCTCTCAAAGACGTGAAACTTGGACTTGCCATCACCCATTACATAAACCTGCAAACACAGGGACAGCCAAGAATAGGTGTGGCTTCACTCGCCTTGTGTTTGCAGAGAGTGCTCAAACCCTCTGACTAACATCCTGGTTGTCAGACACCATAGAAAAACTCAACCGTAACTTTAAATAAAACGAAAAAAAGAGAAACAGCAGCGCTGGAGGCTCACCTAGTTGCGTTGATGGAAGAGTTTGCGTTGCCCTGAAACCGTGGCCAGCGAAAACCACCACTGCGTTTCCGCACAACGCCTCCAGCTGTTCCCGACAGTAACCCAAACATTGGTGACTCATTTTTCCATCAAAGACACGTGTAACAATTTTCTTTGTGCGCAGTTTCCTCAAGATCGTGCAAATACGAAACGCAAAGTGAAGTCGCTCACAGAACAATAAAGATATCAGTCTACTTTGTATTACAGCTACTGATAATTAATATAAACACTTTAGTGGCATAGCTTAAAAGAGAGAAGTCACAGCATGCAGATGAAACGCTAACAGTGGGGGGCACCGGCTACTGTTTATTATTTGCTGTAGTTTTGATCCAGTTTGTCAGCTGACAAACGTCCCTTACGTCAAGCCACAGCTGACGTCAGGTGCAGCACGACAACAATGTACTACATTTCTCTTTGCAGACGATTTTCACCAGCGGTGAAAAAGGAGCGCATAAAACAATTCGTGCATATAAAAAAAATGTTTGTCTTCTGCTCGATAACGCAAACATCGTAGAGACTGGCGTTCTCCCCGAGTCTTCAGCTGCTAGACACGAATGCTAATTCATTTAGCGTGAGGCTAATAGTTGCAAGCGACGGAGTAACACAGCCGGTTCACTTTACTTACCGTGACATTTTTTCCTGGTGGAAAGACGGGCATACGGGTTACGTGTTAAAATCCGTTTCGTCGTCGAATATGGAGAACACCACGCTTACCGCTCGCCGCTTCTCATTAATAATGTGTCTACCCTGTGCACCTGCTGAAGGCGAAGCGCGTCGCTCCCGTGTATTCCTACACCCCCAGGGTTTTCCCTGTTCTGCATCCCGGAGCGGCGCATTTCAGTGCGAAGATATCCTTCCGCGACGACGGCGCTGGCGTGTTCCATTCATTACGTACGGACACGCCCCTCATTCATGCCAGCGCTTCGGAAGGGACGAGTCACCATTTAAAGCAGAACTCACACGACATAGAGAAAGTCTGACATCCCGCAGGCCAGAAGCTGTTTTGCGTCTCATATTTGATGAATCTGCGCAGATAAATGGCGCCACATGTTCTTTCTACAATTTTGCCATTTGTTTTCAACCCTTTCTTACATTTTATTTTAGTATTAAAATCATTTATCTTGCTTAAAAAAATAAACGCACACGCTCAAGCAGACGAGAAATAATATCTGTATAATTTTCTTACGCTTTTTCACCCATCTGTAAATTTTAAAGCTTTTTTATTTTGTGTGTGTGGCAAAAACAAGAAATTCAATATTTTGTGAAGATAGGCAGAGTTGAATAGCCATTAAAAGGAATAATTTTCCCCTTATTTTTAGTAGTGACGTTGGTCTAATTCATTAAATTCGTTATTTATAGGAGAGCACAAGGACTGATTAGTTACATGAGATAAAATGTGGTTTCCTTAACCCAGTTTTGCAAAATCAATGTGCTATTGTGCTCTTAAAACCCAACTCAAACCCATGCTACAACTGGAATGTGGCATCTGACAAATAAAATTGGCAAGAGAGTTGCTTGACTTACCATTACTGTTTTGTATTTACTGTGTTGTCAATTGCAATTTATTGAAAATTAGTTGTTTTAATGTTATTATTTGTGAGGAACAAAAGTGAGCATTTAGGCTATTCAAGTGTGTCTTCTCTGCAGTGTTTTTATTTTATTTTTTTATTTTTTTTGGGGGGGGGGGGGGTTATTATCTTTCAACTTTTATTTTCAGTTAAGAATGTCATAAAACCTCAAATACAGTGGACAGGCAGTGAACCAGTCCATCACAGGTCAGTGTAAAGACACAGGACAAACGTGCACATACACCGAAACGCAGTTCAGAGAGATTAACATAACTGTCATGTTTTTGGACTGTGGGAGTAAGCCTGAGTACCCATGCAGATATAAGGACCTTCTTGCTGCAAGGCAACAACACTAACAACTGCACCACTGTGCAGCCCACCCCAGATTCATGTTGTATAAAAGATGCAGCTCAGCTCTAATATTCACCACTGAAACCAGTCGTCTAAAACACAGTTCATGTTATTAAATGGCCAGCTGGCAGTATGTGGGCGGTTAGATATGTTGGGTGATATGAATTACTATGACAAAAGTCAAATTGTGATATCTGATTCATATCATCTCTGTAATTACAACAGAATGGTCACGGCTTGCAATGGTCAGGACCAACCAAAAGTGTTGTGAGTAAGGGAAACCAGGTATTTGAGAGAGGCATGAAGGCTGACAGGATCGGTTCAAACTGCTGGCTTGGTTCTGACTGATGTGTGTTGTTTCAAACAACTCTCAGTCATAACCAGACCAACAGTTCAGGTCTTTGGGAGAAAACCCATGTCAAATATATTACATTTGCACCAGTCGAAGTGCCGATGCTGACCTGCCTTGACTCTTAAACTACTTATTGTAAACATCCAACGTGAGGCACCTATGCTGAACGTTGGCTTCAATATATTAACACGGTATTCTCTGATAACGCTGGATTACAGCACAATAGGGAACCACTTTGAGATGCAAAAATGGTTGATGTGGCTTCAAGAACAAAGATATGAGCTGGAGTTGTTTGGTTATCCATTAAATGTCAAAATTACCTTCAGCTAAACCTCTGTGGCTCGATGGAGGCACCGACTTCAACCTAAGAGGAGTTAAATGATTTGAGACAGCCTGATGGTATCAGCAGCAGATCATGTCTCATGCAATGCAGTAATTGCCTTTCAGACTTTGGCACACCTTGGATGTAAAAGGCTCAGAAAGCAAAGAAAAATATCAACCAACGTGACCCCAGCCTCTTAGTGGAACTCTTCCTCTTACCTTCAGGCCAACATTGTACTTCAGCCAAGACAAGAACTACTTGTTATTCCAAAACTTCGATTCCCTCAGTTTATAGGAATAAAAATGATACTAATCCCCAGTTTTTATTTCAGCAGTAGGATTGGAAAATTTGATATTCTGTATAAATTCAAATAGAGTTTCCTGCAAGGTCAGATCAATGGTAGAGGTTCATTTTGTGTACCTCGTGAAAAGCCTGTGAGGTTTTCTGTAGAGATCATAATCTGCCAGATGCAAATAGTGATGAAGTCATCCCTGAAGTTCATAGGTTCATAGCTCAAAGGGTTAGATTTTGGTGTCAAGCTTGTGGAGGAGTTTAAATTTATTGATGAGAGCCAAACTAAAGATTTCCAGGCCTCTTGCTTTCCTTGTTTAATTGTTTTATTACTGTGTGTGACTGAAGAACACCAATATAAGGGAGAGACTTTTTGTTGTAGTTGAGCAGAACAGACACAAAGGCAGAGTAGGGGTTTTTTCGACTCTGCATTCTTCTGTTCTTATTCCTGCAAGAGTTATTAGTGCTGGTTGATCGAAAATCACTGATCTCCTTCATTTAATTGAGAGCTGAGTTTTCCATTCAATTAAGGTTTTGTTGTATCTATGTTGTTTTTGTCGGTTTGTCTTGCTTCCCTTGATTTTTCTATTACCCATTGTTAGTTTTTGCTTTGAGTATGCATAGATCTATTGGCTGGAAGGCTACAAAAGAATTGCTCATTAGGACTAATCTGAATTTGAATCCAGACGTCTGGGCCCTTGACAAATCAGATCCGTTTTGGTGGCAAAGGTAGACCTACTCAGAATTCAGCAGGGCATTGGTTTACATGTTCAGGGCTGCGTTCAGAACAAATCCCGTGCTTGTCATAAGTAAAATAAGTGGCATATAGCAGTTTTATTGAAACGTGTACGATGCATGTGACCCCTTCTATGAAATAGTCTCCTTTTTTTTTTGGAATGATTACAAAAAGGCAAATGTGAACATTAAATATTTTGGAAAACTGAGTCTTTTATGGTACTGTGGAGCAAAATATATAGCTAAATTTTAATTTCTCTAGTGCTTGTGTGAACATGAAAACACATTTTGTTTACTCTTGTATAGAATAACTGAATATTTATTTAAAGTAAAAATCGCTTGGATGTTTCTCTACCATTAGTCCTTTCATTTGCACAGCAGTTTCCCCGCTCGGCCCCTGCTGCCCCTCTCTGTTGTGTTGTTTTTGACACTGACATCTGCTCATTCAAAAGTTCCTCCTGGTCCTCTTAAAATAAATTCATAATTACCATCTCATCAGTCTCTCTGTTACTCAAACTGCCTTGCCTTCCACGTCTGAGTGCTGACACATCAGTATGATGCTCAAAGCGTCTGCTGAGCCTGCCTGCTCGGTCTGCCGCACCATGCCAGAGTGACTCACATCGTTAAAGATGCTGAAGCCATGGACCTTTCCTGTAGTTTGCTGCTCAGTGGTCCAGGCAGTTCCTTCACCTGACATGTCACAACAATGTGAGTGTGGCTTGATCATGTTTTGCCACATCTTTCCTCCTCCTCTACGCTCAAGTGCCTGACTGCCTACGTTATTATTCTCAGATCATGTGCGGTGCAGAGGAAGCTCTGAATCTTGCACTGCAGTTTGCATGACGTCAGACAGAGCCAGCGTAACCTGGAGAGAGAGGGAGAAGTGCCAAGGGAGGAGTGAAAAGACATGTGTAAAATCGAAGAAAAGAAACTTGGAGCTGGATTGGGGATGGAAGAATACTTTCCACAGACCAAGAAAGAAAAGAAGAAAATTTCTGTCTTTGATCAGGCTTTTTGTCATAACAAAAGCCTGCAGAGATACGAGAACACAGGCGTAAGCGGCTTGTTCTCTGGATCAAAGATTTTTTTTGAAACCAGATGAATCAGCAACTTACATTGGATAAAGAGGAAAGGAGAGACCTCAAGGACCACTTGTTCACTTCAGCTCAGTTTGCTGCAGTCTTGCAGTTACTTTCCAGGACAGAAGATAGCAGTGTTGCGTTGCACCACGGCACAAACGACAACTGACGGCAGAAGGGAACCGAATTTGAATAGAGAAAATGAACATTTTTACGTAAACATCTCTGCTATTTTTGAAGACATAATTGATAATCACAACAGGCTTGTCACTTCCCGTGCTTCATATGTATGATTTTACATTCTAATGTTTGAATTTGCATCTTTCATTTTGCAGCTTGAGCTTACTTGACACCATGAAAACACTTGAATTAATCTGCACATCTCTGCTGTCATGTTGTAGTTTCAGGGCAGCCTCTGAGCACAGGGCACTGGTTTATGTAACTTGCATGATGTGGCCTCTGCCTTTGACATGTTTTAGTTCATCTATGCAAATAAGCTCAGGCTGGGTCAAGCAAGGCTTAGCTCAGAAGTCTCTCTCACAGCTGTTTTCTCCCTGTCTCCCAGGGGCTTCTCTTGGGACAAAGAAGTTGAAGGGTTTTTGTGGCTATACATTGACAAAGCAACCGATTTCACCCAAACTCAAAGCTATACATGAATATAAAAATTCTGATATCTAGCTTTTTTCAATGTGTAATTTTAATGTAATTGTGTACTAAATAGTATACAATTGAACAAGGCAATGCATTCCCCGGAATCTTTGGCACATTATTCTGAAAAATTAAATAGATACATATTACAAACATGTAAAACACGTCCAAATAAAGCATGCACATTTGATTAAAATAGAAACTGAGTTAAAGGTTAATTAATTTCAGTAATTAAATAAAAGTAAAGAGAAGTGAAGTGTAAAGTGAAACTTATAAATAGTATATGTATTTATTGCACACAGAGTGCTATATCTTTTGTTAATTTCAGCTAATGAAACCCCATAATTCAATGTTGCAGAAAATTTGACCATTACGTAAAAAATAAAACAAAAATAAAAATAAAAAAGTGCATCTATATCTCATTCATGAAAGGGAATTACTAAAGAAACTTGCTGTTATACAGGGCTGTATGCAGAAAATTATGCACAAGCAAACGGGATAAAAGCAAAACATTCCTTCGGCTGTGCCAATCCTGAACCAGAGATGTCAGAAGAGAAAACAGATTGCACTGTTGCTCAAGGATCCAAAGTAAAAATTTCAGATGAATGCAATTTTTGCATTCCATCCTCTAGAGACTGGAGGAAGAGTGGAGAGGCCAAGCAGCTTGAAGTGTGAAGTTGCCACAGTCAGTGCGGATTTGTGGAGCCATATCATCTGTTGGCCCACTGCGTTTTCTCAAGTTCAAAGTCCAGCGAAGTTCAGCCATCTACAGCGAATTTTAAAGCACTTTATGCTTCCCTCAATGGACAAGCGTTATGGAGATGCTGATTGCAGCAGAACTTGTCACCCCCTCATTCTACTAAAAGCACAAATACCAGATTTTATGACCATAATATCGTTGTTCTTCTTTGACCGGCAGATACGCCTGACCTAAACACCAAATAGAATGTGGGACATTGTCAAGATGTATTGGACCAATAGCCCGATGGATGCAATTCACGGACTCAGGGAAAAGGTGAGAGGAGTCTCTGACAACGTTAAGATCCCTGTTCTTGTGGCTGCACTGAAACAGATAAGCGACAGGGCGTAGGAACACTTTCTATGATATTCAACTCCCCTCATTGTCCTTTGCATCTGATAGTGAGGGAAAAGTTAATGGCAACTGTTGGAGGCCTTAATAGGAATCCTAGAGTTTTATATTTCTTGTTCCAAGCAGATTTATCATCTTTTGAGTTTTGGTCTTTTGAGAAAACAGAGCAGAGAGTTTTTCTATAAATATTCAGAGACATTAACATACCCTGGGAGTTGAAGTGACGTGATGGCAAGGAGGTGAGTCTGACAACGGATGCAGAGGTCGAAGGGGACGGCGAAAGCTGGAAGGAAGCAGGACAAGGAATCTGACTCTGACTTTTTTTATGTGTGATATAAAACAGAGAGCCAGTAAGGATGGATTATTACTCATAAAGCTGCAGAAGATGTTTTGGATGCTAATTTTAAAGTAGCATATAAAAGACCAACATTATTGCACAGCACCAATAAAACCAGTGCATTTATGCTGATTTGACACAGTAGAACTCAGCAGAGGGAGTGAACTTGACTAAAGGAATCTTCTTTTCTGTAATGTAAGGAAAGAAGTGCGTTATGGTATTATTTACATCTGCTATTTAATTATGTTTAGTACAGCACTTGCAAAAACTCTGGATGCTTAGTCTAACAACCATAAACACAAAATACACTAATGCTGGTATTCATGTATTGCAGTTACAATGGGTGTTTACAAACACCAATGTCCAATAGCATGTTAATTTAACTTTTATTCAATCTCATCTTTTTTCCTGATGGAATGAATATACAACTTCAACTTCACATGTTTAAAGAACAAGAATTTTTTGTTGATTTTCTCTAATTCATTCAGGGTATAAATTATGTATCTGGGATCAAATATGAACACCTACCTTTAGGTATCAACACACGATCCTGGCATAATTCTGGCTTAATTTGACACCTTTTTGTATCCAAATTGCTAGAGTTTGTTTATTAAATTGTCAGGTTTCCTGGCACAGACAGTGCTTTTTAGCATATTCCCTAAAATTTCAGCAATACTTAATCCATTTTAAAACAAATTTTGATTATTGTTTGGGATGTTTTTTATATTCATTTTCTGGGTTTTTACAGCACAGTGGCTCATTTTTCAGAAAGTAGGCAGACAGGAAAGGGGGTTTGAGAGAAGGGGGAAGACATGCCGTAAGCAACCTCAGGCCAGAATCTGACCCGGGTCAGCCGTGTCGCAGACTAAGTCCTGCGTATATGGATCGTGCTCACTACCCCTGCACCATCAGAGACCACCGATTTTTGGGATGTTTCCCCTTTATGAACACCCAATTTCTTCCTTGTTTCACCTATCTGACCCAAGTGGTCAGCCTCAACTGAAATCAAATAAGTTCACAAGCCTATCCCAATCTGGAAAATGCTTAAACACCAGTTTTACCGTCTGAAGTAAAGCAAGTTTAATAACAAAAACGTCCGAAGAGGGTGCAGACCAAAAAAGAAGAACCTCCTGCCAAACTGACACCCTGCAACCTCGATTTAAATTTCCCGCTACACACACACACGGACAAGTAAAATGCCTTCCGGAGACAAGTTTCATAGTCGGGCGAGACAAAGGATCAGCTGTACAGACTCCCAGAAGAATAATTGGATGAGTCACATTAGGTAAGGTGAGTGAAGCATGGTGATGACAGCCTCAAGCTGGCCGTTTGTTAGACTGTCAGCGATACTGGCATATGAAGAACCACCTCCAAATTATTTAATCTCAGCAGCAAACCAGTTAAACCTGTGCACAGCTGAGATTTTCTACAGGACAGTGATCACAAATGCATAAGAACTGGACGGAGTAGGCTAACACTAAGCGTCTTGTAAGGCCAAACCTCAACCATTTAGAATGTTTATGGATTTGAAAAACTAACAGAGGTTGAGGGATCAAACACCCAGACAGAATCTTGCCAGAAGCTAATGACTATCTGGAAAAAGCATCCACTTTCTCCGCAATTTACAAAAATCCATATAGCCAAGTATCAATATACTGCATTTGAGCTTGTATTTTTTTTTAAATGCCCCAGTGTGGAACAATAAAATGTACAATATAATGTTTTTTTTATTTATTTATTGACGTTGCATGTTGTATTTGTCTGTACAGCCTTCATGGGTGGGCTGGCAATCTATCGGCACTGGAGGAGTCAAGACTCAAGGATCGTTCACCCGCCAGATTCATTAACCAAAAAGTTACACTGACATATTCATAACAGCAAGGATGTGGCTCTTTCAATAGCAGGTCATGAGTGTTCAGGCGTCAGAGCAAACTATGGAGTGCGAGCCTCTGTGTGTGTGTGTACGTGTGCACAGGGGTCACACAGAGGCTGAAGCCAGCTGTAAAACCTGACATCTAATGGAGCATGATCAGATTTAAGTAACAGCAACAAATGTCACAGGTCCTTAGGTTTAGAGCCAAATTTCCCGTCTGATTCCATCTGCTAAAGAATTTTAAGAAAGTTAATCCCGGCTGTAAAACAAATTGGACCATAAAAAAGAATCTCCCCTCTTGTTGTATTCTGGACACCATACACTGCAGGCTGAAGCACTCAGAATTAAAATCAGAGCAATAAAGAGTAAACCCGTAAAAGAGCAAAGGCACCATTGGTGGTTGGCTTAATGGTGAGCATTAAGCATAAGAAGATTGATTGTGAGGAAGTAATTGGTTTCAAATAGTAAAATCTCAGTTTTGCTTTAGTTTTTTTGGTGCAGGGTAATTTTCAACATCAGTAGCAATGTAATCATATATGTCAAAAAATGCTGAGTCACTAAGCAGGGCACCAGGTGGAAGACCACCCTGATGAGCGCCTGTAGGCCGGTCATGATGAGGGCCAGAGAATCGAGGAAAGTTCACCTGAGCTTTAGTTACAGTAAGTATCCTGCAAATGATGGAAATCAGCAGGCCCCTCTCTATGAGCGAGCTGTTGATTAAAGATACATTGTTGTTTTTGTGCCAACCTTATTAAAAAATAAATATCAGCTGTTGAGATGATTTGAAAACAATCAGACAGATCAAGAAATAATTCACAAGATCACAACATTGCATCTAGTTGCTGTGCCCAATTCATTCCCGCAGCTACATAGAAAACTACGGTGATGAAGGAAACTGAGAAGTCAGAACATAATCTACTGGTACAGTTTGGTGACATGGTATTAAGGACAAAAAGGGGAAACCAAGACGTTGGGACGAGAATCTGTTTGAAACAGTTATTTTCTTCCTAACTGCTGTTGGTGTTGTCCTCTATCCTCTCTTTCACGTTTCTATGGTGAGTACTATAATGTGGGTACTGATGATAAACATACAGGTCTGTTTCAATCTCTAGATCATCATAAAGAACAAAACAAACGCTAATAATTAATCAGAGCATATGCATACTATTAATATAATTGTGTTATCAGTTGTTTAATATTAACAAGCACGTAATATTCCATTAAAATATCAAATACATGCAACAAACAAGTTATTTTACTGTAAGTAACACATATGTGTTATATTCAAGATAAAGATAGGTAAACTACCATAATATGTATCTTGTAGTCACTTGTTACAACTTGATAATAACAGCGGGTGTTTTACAGTTTGTTCGCAGGAACAAGTGGAATAAAGGGGCTGGAAGGGTGTCAGAAAAACCATGGAGGTTCATGGAAGAAGTAACATGCACAGCATTTTTGTTTCCTGTGAGCCTCAAAATGTATATTGAGAAATATGCAGATATAAGGATAACCTTGCTGTTGGCTGTTAGTATGCAATGGTGTGGCGGGATTGTTCAGTAGAAATTGCAGGGCTGTTTTCTTTTCCACTCTGCCGCTGTTTCCCTTGAAACCGAACCGTGCAAATAAACGATTAAACCTCCCAAATAACATAGCATTCATGCAAGTTAACGATGTTTGTAAACCTCTGAACAGAACAGCAACTAATTCATAGTTGATTGTGTGTTTTATATTGTTGTGATTTATTATAGCAATGCAGCAATTATGTGACCCAACTCTGTCCTATTGCTGGTGTCTGGCAGTCACGGGGACAACCACAATTTGAAATAGTGATAGACACAGATCAAAGGATCATGCAGCAACACAAATCCTCCTCACCTCTTATCACCCTGTGCACTCCATGACCTTGGTATAATTCTCACTGACATATTAATCCGCAGAAGGTTTGCGCGTGTGTTTATGTGTTTGCACGTGCGTGTGCAGATTAACTTGACAAAGATGTTCACAAAGCAACAGATGTATGTGGTGGCTCTTTGTATTTAATTTATTTATTCTTATTTTTTTCCCTAAGATTTTATGTTATGACTGTAAAAAAATTGATCTGCCATCAGTCCTTTCAGCTGCTCCTGAATTCAGGGGTTGCCACAGCAAGTCATTGCAACCTGCACACAGACTTTTTTTTTTTTTTTTTTTTACACAAGATGCCCTTCCTGATGCAACTGGGATTTGAACACAGGCTCTCTAAATTACAGTCAAATACTTACCAAGGAGGGACACTCACCACCAGTCTCAAAAACATAAAGAAAAAGACCTTAACTTATATCCACAAATTTATGTCTGGGAGGTTCCTATCTGTGACTAAGTGCATCCTAAGAGGATAAAAGAGCAGTATGTCCTCAATCCATGTGCTGACTTACATCACACATATAATAATAGCCAGTGCTCAAGCGCCTCCGTATTGAAAGTAATGGCTATAACTGTGCGATCAGTTTGTAAAAAAGCGCCTCAGATCAAAACCTAATAGGTAAAAAGCCTGAGAATAATGAAAATGTGTGGGAGGAACATTATCAGTCACTGAAGCTGTTGAAGGCTAAATTGCTAAATGCACGTCTATGTGACTGTGCTCCTGCATCAGACAATGTTTTGTCGTATAGGTCTCAGGATATCATGCAGTGTTAATTAAAACAGAGGTACTTGAATATCAAGAACCTTCCTGTAGCTCTAAATGAATTTAGATCTACAGGGTCTAAGCTATAGATCCAAGCTATACCGTTTGAGGCTCTTGCGAATGGTATTAATCGAGTCAATGACTTGATGGAATTGGCTGGAAAGATAGAAAACGTTTCAACCAATTTGAATAATAAACTGAACTTGACTCAATTGTTTGATAACTGAGACCATTTGGAATGTAATTGACTTGGAATCTGTCGGTATGATTCGATTAAGTTGACATTTTTTTCTTCTTTATAAAGTGCCATGAGACACCATGTGTTGTGAATTGGGCCTATATGAACAACCTGCAATGAACTGAATTACCCAACAGCCTAAAATGCATTCCATAAGTTTTGCCTTTAAGATAACTTTTAATTCAGTTGCAAGGACGGTAGACATAAAAAAAACAAAACCAAAAAGATTTAAAAATGACTGTCATATTAACCTTCACCAGATTGCTATTTACTTTTGATTAATTCACTTAGGATCAACGGCTGCAGGAATAAGGAAGAAGGCAAACCTAGAGTTTATTTGTAGAGGAACACTGCAAACACTTGTAGGGGAGGAAACAATTCTAACATTTCCAAGCATTTGAAGGATGTCATATTATCGATCCTTTCTGAATGGCTATTCTGAGTAAAGGATGCTTTGAGGCTTCAAGGATGTGTCCTTTTGTGCTTTCAAGGCTCCCACCGTCTTTCATGTGAATCTAAGATAATCAAGGTCAGTGCCTGCCGTCAATACGTAAATAAAAATTATGTAAATGAATCTGTTTTAGCAGTTGTTATAGTTGCCTTATAGAGCTTAACTCCACGCTGCTCTCCAACTAATAACACCAAAGCATGTATATGCATCATAAAAGGCTTTCAGCCAGGTACCAGCAACAATATTCTTAGCAGCCACATTGATTTTCAGCTGCTTAGAGAATAATTGCATATGAGACTATTGCTAACGTTCAAGTTTATACCAATATTTATTTTTTAACGCACAGAAGGTAACTTTACTAGACCCATCCTTCCACAATCCACAAGAAATAATATAAAATATTCAACCCCAACTGTTTGGGGAATGGTTGATGGCTAGCAAGCTTTCAAGCACATACCATAATTATACACTGTAACAAGTTAATTTCTTATTTTCTAATATTTTAGTGGACAAGCCTTTTAGTTGATAGTTTATGTTGTCAGTTGTTGCAATACGGTCATATTCAATAAATTAGAACATTATTCAATATTTCAGTTCACTAAGTGATACAGTCTACAGATTAATTACAGAGCCTGATGATTTCAAGCCTTTTTTTTTCTAGTAATGACAATTTTCTATCCATTGTCTACACCCTTCAAAAGTACACACATGCAGACACATTCATACCTAAGGGCAATTTGGAAGACAAAGTCATTTAACATTTTAGTCTTTGGGTGGAAGCCAGAGTGCCTGGAGAGAACCCCTTTATGCACAGGGAGAACATGCAATCTACATGAAGAAAGACCCTAGGTTGGGATTCAAGGTTGGGTCAACCTAGGACCTTTTTGCTACAAGGCAACAGTCCTACCAGCTGTGCCACTGTGCAGCCCTGATAATCTTCACCTTACAGCTTAGGGCTGGACGATAACAATATATATTGATCTATATACCTATATTGATGACAGAACAAAAGGGTCAATAAAAAGTTCAATAGAATGACAGATGTCCTTCCTTTTGCATTCTAGCCACGTAGATTAATATTACATTACATCCTCCCAACCAATCACAAACAAAGACCCGGGAACGCTCCATCACCAAGTTCCACCCCTCCACCCCCTTCAAAGAGTTCAGAGAGCACACGTCCTTTTTCTCATTTTTAAAAACTTGCCGTTTTGGTAAAAAGTTGGTAGAATAAAGAGTTGAGGTTGAATTCAGTGTTTGTGTGTTCTGTATCTAAAATTAGGTCGCTAAGCAACAGCATAAAATGGCTGCACTTAAAATATATGTTTTGAATTTGTTGATAATTATTGATATCGATCAATATGATTTTATCGAGATGCTTTTTTTCTATATCGCCCAGCCCTTATTACAGCTAATAAAAATGTGACATTTAATTTCTAGGTAGATTACAATATTGCATCAGACGATTCATCCATACATCCATCCATTTTCTGAGCCGCTTAATCCCTGTGGGGGCGCGGGGGTTGCTGGTGCCTATCTCCAGCGTTTACTGGGCGAGAGGCGGGGTACACCCTGGACAGGTTGCCAGTCTGTCGCAGGGCATCAGACGATTCAAAAGTAACATTTTTGACAACGGAACTTGGCATTAACCACCTCTTGAAAGGTTATTTTCAGTAGGAAAAATTGTATATATGTATATAGTGCATGATTTTGCAATATCATTCATATGTAAAACTCCAGATGTCTGCAGCTACATCATTACCCTTTTTAAATTGCTGGGAAGAACAAGAAGGACTTACCTACACACAGAACAAAAGAGACAAAGTAGTCCCAGAATGCACAGTATTAACCCATTTTTATGACAGCTCACAGGAAGGAGGCATTTCACAGCTGGAATCCCACAGACTTCATAGAACTAGCAAACTCTAGGCGCAGCAGCTCTCTTTGTCTTTGCCTGCAGCTCTTTAGGCTGCATCAGGGAGGACATGCACCTGAATGTCTTGATCTTACTGGCCCAGTAAAAGCCTGCTGTTTGGCTGCAAATAAGCCCACTATGCTTTGCAAAAGTATTTACACCCCTTGGCATTTTTCACGCTTAGCTGCCTCACAACTTACCACCCGTTGCAGCAATTACATCTGCAAGTGGCTTGGGATAAGTTTCCATGAGCTCGCCACTGGGATTTTTTCCCCCCATTCCTCAAGGCCAAACTGCTCCAGTTCCTCCATGTTGGATGGTTTTCCCTTGTGAACAGCGATCTTAGAGTCTAATGTAATAACTGTGGGATAATTTTTTTATCTTAAAACAATGATGAAAATAAAGACGTTTTTTTACATATTCGTTCACTCTGTGCAACTTCATCTGTTGGAGCAAATATCTGCAGTTGGTAATGATTTTGAATATTATTGACCTTTAGTTAAAGTAATGAAATGTAACAAATATTCTATCCATACCTCCAGATAACAGTTCTGAAGGATCACTCAATGGTGATATTCACTGATATTATATATGAAGTAGCTCCTCCAATTAGAATCAAGGGACAATGAGCTTCTTCACATCTGCCTAGAAGATATACATATAGCGAGTTTTTGGAAAAAAATCATTCTAAATGGGCGGTCTTCGTTTACATTAAAGCAGCTTTTGTCCATAATTATTGACACGCAGGAAATAAAAGCTTGATTTCCATGATTTAAAATCATTTGTGCAAATTCATGCTGCCGATCTCCCATTCCATCACATGAAAGGGCTTTTATCGGATTCAAATCTGCTGACTAGTTTAGGTCAATTGACATTTAACTAAAAGTCAACAGAGTTCATCTAAGCAGTTCGATATCAAATTTGACAAAGAACAAGTTGCAATGTTGTGCCTTAAGTGTAAGTTATATGGTAATGCCTTATTGTTCAACCGAACGCTTCAGAAACTCATTTGTTCCTGCTGCAGTGTGTTTTTATTATGAGCACTTTCTATGATCTAATATTTGATACTGATATTGGCACTCATGTTGTTACGTGTTGAATACATAACGTGATGCTATACATACAGCCACTCCCTAAAGTGACTGTGGGTGGCTTTTGGCCTGGAGCTGATGTCATCAGATGGTGCCCAACCTTCACGGGGTGTTTCGACCCTTAACCGCTACACCCTCCAGCTGGCGGGTCAGCAGTGGTGGCCAGGTCACTGCCCATCATCTCCAGGCCTCCAGCCCCCCAGCCCCCCAGCCCCCCAGCCCCCCTCCTCCCTCTTAAACCACAACCAGCATGAGGCTCTCTCTGCTGCCTCCTCAATCCTGCGCACAGCTGTCTTCCTCTCCTTGCCAGATATACCAAGTGCAGTGAGCACAGATCACATTGACTGTGCTGGGAACCCTCTGCACCCGACCTCCACTGGAAACAGCCATGCTTGCCAGCCTTTGTCTTTGCAGTCCATGATGAGGTCCTGGTATTTTAGGTTCTTCCTCTCATGGGCCTCCTCACAACCTTCCTCCCAAGGCACAGTCGGTTCCACCAGGATGATTTTCTTCGCTTGCTCTAACCAGATAACGTCAGGCATCAAGGTGGTCTAGACGATGGGTGGGAAAGTGAGCTTCTTCCCCAGGTCGACTGACATCTCCCACCCCTGTACCCCCTGGAGGATGTTGGTCCTGGCTCTTTTAACAGAGGATGGCTTTTCTCCTACCCTGGCGAATTGCATTGATGGTACTTGTGGCTTAGTCGACTGTGGTCTCCTCCTGGCCTGCTCGAAAATGCTCGGAGCACTTGGTCATGCCGCCACCTATATCTCCCCTGAGCCAGAGCAATTTGGCACCCTGCTAAAATGTGGGCCAGTGTCCCCCTCTTCCCGCACAACTTGCAGAGCGGGTCCTCCCTCAAGCCCCTCCTAGCTAGGTTTGCTGGTGATGGGAGTGTGTCATACACAGACCTCAAGAGGAAGCTAACACAGAAAGGTTCCAGCCTCCAGAGCTCAGTCCATGTGACCCTCCTGTTTGGGAGTTCCCATCTGGTCCATGTTCCCTGGGTTGCCAGTTCCACAGCCTTAGCCTTCCGCATCTCCTTCCACCTGGTGACGAACTTCCGCTTGTACCATCTCCCGCCTCTGCTGGACGCTTGCCTTCCTCCACTGTGTGAAGTGAGATGTTCCCAGTCCTTGCCGACCCATGCAGACATTGCCAATGGTGTCTCTCAACTCCAGGGAGCTCTCAGCTTGTCTGACTGCAGTGTCTGCTGCCCACTTACGGCCTGTTCGTGTTGTGACCCCTGCGTTGCTTACTTGCTCGTCCTTTGAGTCTCTGAGAATCATTGCCACCCTGCACTTAGCCACCGTGAACTCCTCCACCACAGAGGAAAATGGAAGTTGGAGCTGTCCTGATCGGATGTAGAGCCCAACTGCAGTGAAGCTGGGAGGGATACCAAGCCACCGCCTCAGATGTTTGTTCACTCTCCTCTCCACTCCCTCCACTGCAGTCACTGGAATCTGATAGACTGTCAGCAGCCACATAAGCCTTGGTAGGAGCCCATGCTGGTATATCCAGGACTTGAACTTGCCGGGTAGGCCTGACTTGTCAATCCTCCTTAGCCACTTGTCCGCCTGATTTGCAATGTCAGAGGTGTTGCTCCTGTCACTGAGGGTGTCGTCGTTACACTTCCCCAGGCATTTAATGGGGTTCTCCCTGATTGTAGGGATCTGCTCGCCTTGGATGTGAAGTTTGAAAGCCTCTGTTAGTTTTCCCCGCCTTATCACCATGTTCTGTGACTTCCTGGGCTTAAAACCCATTCTCGCCCATGATGCTAAAGCCCCGAGAGTCTTCAGGATCCACCTTGCCTGCACATGCGTTGTGGTTGTTATGGTGAGGTCATCCATGAATCCTCTCAGTGGGGGTTGTCTGCTCCCTGCTGCCGTAACTGGTCCCTTGGCCTCTGCTGCTCCTGCTGTAATCAGGAGGTTCATCCCCATGATGAACAGAATGGGGGATACCGTGCATCCTGTTACAATGCCCTTCTCCAGCGGCTGCCATGCGGTGGTGAACTTGGCAGTCTGGAACCGCAGTTTGAATGACCCCAGGTAGCTGTTAATCATCTGCCTGATCTTATTGGGGATGTGGTACTGCTCCATAGCCTTGTTGATGAGGGAATGGGGCATGGACCCATATGCATTTGCGAGGTCCAGCCAGACAACTGTTAGGTTGCCCTTGCTCCCCCTGGCCTCCTGGATCAGGTGGCTGAGGATGGTGGTGTGTTCCAGACATCCAGAGAACCCTGGAATCCCCCCCTTCAGGATCAAGGTGTTAACGTATCCATCTGCTGTCATGTAGTTAGTTATTCTTCTCACCAAGACTGAGAAGAAGATCTTGGCTTCTACACTCAGCAGAGAGATGGTGCAGAACTGGACGATCTCAGAAGAGTCCTTCTCCTTTGGCACAAAGCAGCCATCTGACACTCTCCAGGTAGTTGGTATGTTGCCCTTTGCCCAGATTGTCCGGAGGAGCTTCAAAGTCTACGTAGTAGAAGTGGACACTTCTTGTACACTTTGTAAGGCAACCCACTTGGTCCAGGGGCTGATGCTGTCATTGCCTTTTTCACCACCTCCTCCACTTCCTTCCAGGTTGGTTCTCTGGTCACCAAAGGTTCTGAGGGGGGTGGCACCCTGATGATCTTTGGATGGCTGCTCAGAAGTTCATACCTCTGTGGGTCACAGTGTGTCAACCTCAGAGCTTCTTCAACCTCCTCCTTAGAGCTGCTGAGTGTTCCTGATCTTGCTTCTCCTAATAAGGTTTGAGTAAACCTATAGGGGTCTTTGATGAACTGTGCCCTCTTTGCCCCCTTCTTCTTTCTCTGCTTCCGTGTCTGCTCCATCCTTCTCAGCCTGCGAAGGCGCTCACGAAGCCCTGATGTTAGGTCTCCAATTCCCTCTTTTTCCCCTTCGGTGGCATTCTTGAACTGGCTGGACAGTGTATTTATCTCTCTCTGCAAGCTCTGCATCTCCTTCTCCCTCCGATTTGGTTGCCGGACCTTTGGAGTGCTGGTCTTCCTCTCCTCGACACCAAACCGCTCCTTGGCCACATTGTAGGTGATTGCCATCATCGTTGCCATCTTCTCTTCTGCTGCCCCTGCCAGAGCAGTTTCAAGAATCTTACACAGGTCCTCATCCAGCTGCTGCCACTCCTTGTTGCTGTTCATTTTCAGCCATTTTACTCTGTCCTTTGCAGGTTGAGGTTGCCGGGAGGCATCAGAGTTGACCACTGTGTGGTTCAAAGGCAAAGCCGTTGCCAAGAGATCTCCAGCGCTGTGGGGTGCCTCCTTACTGGGGTTCTCCTGCATCTGACGTAGTGTTGCCACCCTGCGCTGCAACAAAATTGCCTCCTCTCCACACTTGGTCTAGGCTTGATGGATCTTTAGCCCTCTGGTGTTCTTGCATATCTTGCCACATTGGCATCGCACTTCTGGTGCCGTCCCTGTCAGTGTGGTTTGGGTGAGCCTTCTCGTTAGCCGTGTATCAGTCCTGGTCTGTACCGATGTGTCCGTCCTTGCGAGTCTCCCACCCCCCCCCCCCCCTCGGGAGACTCTGGGGGTATTGCTCATTGTGGTCATCCGTAGCTTGATTTGGTGCCCTCTTGCGAGTGCTGCACATAAGGTTGCTAGCCTCATGCACACATGCCCGGCTTTCCTAGAGGTCAGCTGTCTCTCCAGCATCACTGATCTTCCTCAGTTGCCATCCAGCCTTTCCTGGACGTCACTGGTTGCCCAGAATTTACTTGTTGAATGTATCACGTTGTTAGGAACCAGGTTGGACCAAGGAGACGACATCGTGTTCCCACAGGGATTACCTGTAACCTAACACTGACTGTGAACGTTTTGTTTTTGGGTTTGCTGGGGTTGCCAAAAGGAGCATCGGAGATGACTTTCTCTATCCTGACCAGGTTCAACGCATAGAACAAAATTACAGAGACCTAAACAAATACGGACACAGAGACGTGTTCAAACAAAGAATTCCTATGATCCACAGATTAAAGTGCAGATACTAAGGCTAAACAAAGAATTAGAAGAAGGGCAAAACTTAAAGCTGATCATTTACCAATGGGTGGTCTATACTTAAGAGGGTTCAAGGGAACTGCCCAATTTCTTCAATAATCACAACAGACAGTGATTGATGAAACAAAAAAGCAAATTCTAGAATGGGAATTTTTAATCTGCTGGGACAAGACGGTGCAAACATAAAATAAGGATTTATAGATCACTGGGTGATATAAGATCATAACGGTAATAATAATATATGAATGAAACTGTAAGAAAATCACTCGGAGTAATGTCTGCTTAAAGTTTTTCAAGGATAAACTAAACACATGAGAACAAGAACTAGATACTTGTTAAAGGGTTGATTTACTTGGGGATATAGTTATACTTGGGTGTATTATCAATTAGACTAATCTTGCAAGACTGAAAAAGGTTTAAATACCTAGAGCAGTATGTAGCTTCTTACATGGTCAGGGGGCGATGTGTTTAATGAGCAACAATGAGTTACTGCTCACAGCATACTACAGTTTAAAGGTTTGTTTCAAACAAAATTTAAACAGGGGGACATAAAATGCAACCAGGGTTGCTTACAAAAGCAATCTGTTAAAACAAGCAGAGAAAAAAAAAAAAAAGAAATAAGGAAAGTTAATGGGGTTAGAATTGCTCTTCGCTTTGGATGAATGGTTTGATGCACGTCAAGCTGAAAGTGATTCACAGAACTACTTCCTGTCTCCGCCCTGGGCTACACCCACTTCCTGAATGGCAGCCAATTACGACTTTGTGTGCGCTTGGGCATGCACAGTCTTCCTTTTTCTCAGCTGAGCTTTTCAAAATAAGACAAGAAGTACATAAGGCTGCTTCTGATTAATATCACAACATTATTCTGCAAATATACATAGTGGAGCTTTCTTTTACAAACTTAAGGGTTTTTCTGTTGGTCTTTTTAGAAAAATGTGAAGTATTGTAGAGCTGGTTCAGCAAGAAGTTTCTGAAAGGTTTTAATACAATTCCTTGTGTGCTAGATAAGTTGAGATGAACCTTGACACAGTAGCCATGAAATATATGATGACAAATTTTTGTTGCAGAGATTTTTCAACTGTTGGACACTGTAAGGTGAGACACACATGGGAACATTTTGTTAAAGAATCATAGAGGAGTGCTGCTGCAGATAGAGTTGAACTTTCAGAATAAGAGTAATGCAAGATCTAATGATTACAGTAAAGGAGGTTAAGATAAGAGCACAATAATTGGGAACGGAAATATCTGGATGTGAAAGTGTTTGAAGAAGGTAAATGACAGAAGGATTGGGAGTCCTGATAAGAACACTAATTGCACCTTGTTTCTGTTCTTCAACAGTAAACAAGGCCTGGTGTCTGCCAACCATCTTCACAGAGCATTTTACTGGGATGAAATGCTTATTGCCTGGAAAAGGACAGAAAACTCAATACCATCCAACTAAATCGTTTTTGTCCATGCTGAGGAACAAGAAGAGGACTTAAGAAGTTTGGGAGCAACATGCCAGAGACCTATGATTTTATTTTAATGTTTTCTTCTTTCTGTTTGCCATGAAGGAGCAGTTGCCTGAGAACTCTGAGCTGACCACTTATGCGCGAATAGATTCATGCCTGCCACATGCTCAGACTGGCCTGGCGTTTTTACTTGCGTTATTGACGTACAGACTCTTTTTATATCACGAAACTGATTTTTTCTCTTTTCCACTGACTTCCATGTTTGATTTTCTGTGTTATGATGTTTATATGGGGATGTTGCATTATGTTGATCAGTATGGTTTTATGATTAAGAATGGAATCTCTCTGTTACAGACACACACCTGGACCTACAGTTCTTGCAATCTTTTTGCTTTGTTATATAGAGAACCAGGATCTGATGGCTATCACAGATCCATAAATTACTCGGTAAGGCTAATGTTTAGATTCAATACAGGGTGTCTTCTCGTTCAGATTGGCCCAGAGTGGGATTCCCCTAGACTGGTCTCCATCAGTTTTTTGCCATTTCTTAGAGATGTTTTTTTCTGCTGAAGACTCAGCCCACCCTCTGATGCCCCCTACTGGTACTCTTGGATTTGTAAGGTTTGAAAGTGATGGATGTTTGTCCATGGGAATGGGGAGTGGAGGACCAAGTAGGAGGTTTCTTGGGGTGGAGGTAGAGTAGACGAATTTGACCTTGGTTACTGAACAGGTTTGGCTTATCTAGTCTAATGTAATTTTAAAATAATGTGCGCATAGGAACCTAAAACAGGCCTAGCTCAAATAGTTGGACCCTAAATTGTAGATAAAATGCTTGGACTGTGGTCTTGACTAAAAAATGCTGAATTATGAAGTATTCATGCTGATTGATGCTAAGATGTTTCCATCGATGTTTGTCCGGCCCATTTCTTGGAACTGTTTTCGTTGTGATGTGCCTTTAGGGCACACCAACAGGGGGGGCTAACGGACAACTGGACTGTTTTTACAAAATGCCTTTCGGGCACACCAGCAGAGATTGTGTAACCCCAGAGACTGAGCCGCACTATCGACTGCCGTGGAGATCACGGATGGATGGACTCTGGAAGCCGGAAGCTGACGTGCTTGGATTGCTTGGACTGGACGGAATGACCGACTGTTCTGGGAGAGGGACAGACTGAGAGCTGTCGTTCCACTGGTTGATCATCTTTGGTGATGTGCCATTAAGACACATCATCAGGGGGTCTGTTAGGATATCAACGAGGTCAAGTGGAACGAACTGTTTATCCCGGGACTGTCTGCCACACTTGGATAACACCGGACAACGAGGAAGAGACTCATCTGTCTGATAGCGTCCCGGAGTTGACACCGTTTATCTACTGATGACGCAGTTTGGATATGTACGGCCTTTTATGGGTGTTAACCTAAACTCCTTTATAATGTATGTGTGATGAGAAATCGGGGCTGCCTGCCGATCAGGAGCCCATCAGCGCTGGTGTGACTGTAACTGTTTCTCTGTCTTTATGTAGATAAAATATAACTAAAAGCACACTTGTCTGTTTTATGCGTCCTACATTCAAGGTAATAAGTAAGTGGTGGTCGCCTGACTGGGTAAAACGAACTGGGTCCACCGAGGGTGCTTCACCGTAGACGGGACACGGTGAAACAATAACAACGTGATACTATACATACAGCCACTCCCTAAAGTGACTGTGGGTGGCTTTTGGCCACCCATTATAATGATGTGGCACTTTTGTTGCGGTCTATAGCAGAGTCCAGTGTGAGTGTTTCTTGCTTGTATATGTGTTTTTTACATGTCAATGGTAACTCAGTTTCCCCCTTGGGGATTAATAAAGAATGTGAACCATAACCTTATGTTGATGAGACCCCTAGATATCACTTCAACCATAGACATTATATAGGTAGAAGGGGGCGGAGAGTTCCTGGGTCTGTTTGTGATTGGTTGGATGGATGTAGCGACTGTAATATATGTAACATGGCAAAATAAAGGAAAGCTGTTATTCTGTTTAAGTTTTTATTGACTATTTTTTTCTATCGTCGATATACGTCTATCGATCGATATATAATGTTATTGAATTATCGTCCAGCCCTATTACTAACCCTTCCTGCAGTTATACATTTGCACTCCAGGCGAAGGCTTTGGTACCTCTGGCAAAAACGTACAAATAACATGTACAAATTTCCCTTTAAAATATTTTCTCAGCATCTACAAGTCACCAGAGAGACAACATTTGTCCCTTTGTTGCATACTTTGGCACCTTCCTGGAGATTATTGCAGATATTAAACCCCTAAAGCGTTTATGTTCAACAACTTTCTTGCTACATTAATAACATTGTCTAAAATAGTCCATGTTACAGGAAATATCATCACTTTTAAATTCCCTATAGCAATATTCCTTGAACAAATGCATAAAAACTGCATGAAAACAAACATTTGGCTGTGAAAGGTCAAACCTTTTACAGAAAGGATTTTAATTTTGCTCAGGTAAACTGTATTTGGAGCCCTTGTGAAGTCCATGTTATGAAAAGAAAATTAAGCTGTTTTGGTGGTATAAAAGGAGACTAACTAGGAGGGTACTTGTAGAGTCTGATCAGTGGGAATGTATTAGTGTGTGAGTGGGAAGAAAGGAGGCTCGCAGCTTCAAGTGCAAAAGACAATTTCTTGATTGGCCCTTGATTAACTCATTTCAAGTCTGTTCCTCTACAAAAACACTACAAAAAAGGAAGCAGCCAATGAGTTATGATAATTAAACACTAACAGTGTGACGCACAACAGCATAATAATAAAAAAATAATAACTTTAATCTTCTGCAGCCAGGATAAACTAAAACCCTGGGTGCTATTTTGATGCAAATAGAGCCTGAAATGGTTCCACAGAGGATTCACTGAAACATGTTTTGTAGAAAAGCATCCCAGTGGGTGTCCGAACTAAATGAGAAACTGGAACGCCTTTGCGTTTTCAGTAGATCTTGCTGGAGGTAAATTATAATTCAACTGCATAAGTTTAAAAAAATTCTAATTATGCTTTTAGTTAACATTTATTGAAACACACATACAAACCACTACTAAATCTGTGCTTAAGGGCATATTTATGAATATGTACGCAGCATGTACAGCCCTTTGAATATACCAGCAAGCAAATTTCCATATGAAAAATAGACACAAATGCGACTTCCTGAAATAACATCAAATCATTAAAAGGCTTTTTTAAACTTGATTGCCCATCATCTTTGTTTCTCCAAATGTTTTAAGCTTAAGAAAGCCCACAGAACTATTAATCAATACCACTTTGAAATATTACAAGAAAGCCTGGCAACCTGGAATGAAACTATAAATAATTCAATACTTTTTTCCCATTATGATACATCTCAGTGCTCCTGGAGACTGTCAGGCTCAGCAGCTGTGACGCTGCAACTCTGCAAAATAGTGAACAACAGCATTCATCACTACATTGCTCCATGACACAGCAGTGCAACCATGCGCTCATAATGCAAGCATGATGCAAAGGGCATGAAGCTAACAATACACATATAGCTTGAATTTGTTAAATCAAAGAACTGTGCAAAATTGTTTGACTAAGCAGTTGGGATGTTGTGCAGTATGACCATTTGGAATACCACTTACACACACACACACATATACACTCACCGGCCACTTTATTAGGTACCCCATGCTAGTAACGGGTTGGACCCCCTTTTGCCTTCAGAACTGCCTCAATTCTTCGTGGCATAGATTCAACAAGGTGCTGGAAGCATTCCTCAGGGAGTTTGGTCCATATTGACATGATGGCATCACACAGTTGCCGCAGATTTGTCGGCTGCACATCCATGATGCGAATCTCCCGTTCCACCACATCCCAAAGATGCTCTATTGGATTGAGATCTGGTGACTGTGGAGGCCATTTGAGTACAGCGAACTCATTGTCATGTTCAAGAAACCAGTCTGAGATGATTCCAGCTTTATGACATGGCGCATTATCCTGCTGAAAGTATCCATCATGGGTTGGGTACATTGTGGTCATAAAGGGATGGACATGGTCAGCAACAATACTCAGGTAGGCTGTGGCGTTGCAACGATGCTCAATTGGTACCAAGGGGCCCAAAGAGTGCAAGGAAAATATTCCCCACACCATGACACCACCACCACCAGCCTGAACCGTTGATACAAGGCAGGATGGATCCATGCTTTCATGTTGTAGACGCCAAATTCTGACCCTACCATCCGACTGTCGCAGCAGAAATCGAGACTCATCAGACCAGGCAACGTTTTTCCAATCTTCTATTGTCCAATTGTAGCCTCAGTTTCCTGTTCTTAGCTGAAAGGAGTGGCACCCGATGTGGTCTTCTGCTGCTGTAGCCCATCTGCCTCAAAGTTCGAAGAAAAACTTTGAGGCAGGTGGGCAGAAGAGAAATGCTCTTCTGCCCACCTTGGTTGTAACGGGTGGTTATTTGAGTCACTGTTGCCCTTTTATCAGCTCCTCTGACCTCTGGCATCAACAAGGCATTTCCGCCCACAGAACTGCCGCTCACTGGATGTTTTTTCTTTTTCGGACCATTCTCTGTAAACCCTAGAGATGGTTGTGCGTGAAAATCCCAGTAGATTAGCAGTTTCTGAAATACTCAGACCAGCCCTTCTGGCACCAACAATCATGCCACGTTCAAAGTCACTCAAATCACCTTTCTTCCCCGTACTGATGCTCGGTTTGAACTGCAGGAGATTCTCTTGACCATGTCTACGTGCCTAAATGCACTGAGTTGCCACCATGTGATTGGCTGCTTAGAAATTAAGTGTTAACGAGCAGTTGGACAGGTGTACTTAATAAAGTGGCCGGTGAGTGTATATATACATATATATATATATATATATATATATATATATATATATATATATATATATATATATATATATATATATACTGTCAATATAGTTGAGTTACAAGTCGATGGCAGGTAGTAAGTGTGGTTTAGACCACTAACCCTAACATTCTATTGAACAATATTATCTGGTCTAAACCTATTTGTTCTCTGTCAATAACAGTTTCCTATCTCCATTATCTCTTTAGGCCCATTGCATACAAGTGGTAAAATGAAAATGAAGATTTCTGCTATCTGCTGGCAAAATTGACAACTTCTTTTCTCCCAACTGGCATTCTATAATTAACTAAAACCAATTTTACTGATTAGGATTTGGCCTGGATACCTAAAAAAACAAACGAAAAAGAAGTTAAGAGGCCTTGTTTAGACACAATTTATAAACTCTTAGGCCGTAACACTAGCAACTGCTGACTCTGTGTTGTGTGTATGATTTGTATGAATATATATATAGATCTATCTATCTATCTATCTATCTATCTATCTATCTATCTATCTATCTATCTATCTATCTATCTATATATATATATATATATATATATATATATATATATATATATATATATATAAGATATACATTGAAGTGAAACTGCATTCCTCTTGTACAGAGTTTATTGTAGCTGAGTTTTCCTTCTGATGCAAAAATCCAAACAAATTGTGTAGGTTGCCTCTCACCTGTCACATGTCCCAATGCCCATCCCACAGGAGGACCTACCAAAGAAATCAGCGGGTCTTCTTGGTCAGCAATGCATGTCCATCAGCCTATGTTCTGTCTTAACTGTAACCAGCTGCTGTATTAGATGATCTAAGTTGAAGGTCTTCACTGCTACTTTCACTGCTTTGGATTTTAGCTCATATATTGACCACAGCATTAAAACATAGGTAGGCCTGTGTTAGTTTTCTAGACTACAGGATGTTTGCTACCAAGACTGATACATCCTGGATTCCTGGACAAACAAATCAACATTGTACTCATGGGTTTACATAGTATGGATGTACTTACACCTGTAAATAATTTACCCTGCTATCCAAAAGATGAACATTAAAGAAAAAAATGCGATGTGGTTGTATCTCAAAATATTTGAAGATTTTTGAAGTTAATATTTTTCAGTAGGTCATTGTCATGCACGGCTATCCGATATGAAGAACTTCTCGAGGCAACTTGTGCAGCTTGTCGAACTCAGCTTTATTAAGCAGCGTGTTCTCAATAACAACAGGAACTACTACGTATATGCGTCAGTCCCAATACGGCTACGGAAGCCCAACAGTGCCATATCACTACATCTCCCCCTCTTTAGCAGCAAACATGCATGCTTATTCTAACTTAGGTGTTTTACATAACCCTTAACACTTTATTAAAGTAGCATGTTCGAACGCTAGGACATCGGGGTGGACTACCCTCCGTCCGCAGCAACGTAGGGATTATTCTGCCCTCAATAGTTGCTGTTCCTAGGAACACTTGAATCAAATATTAAATAGAACATTTCGAGTCACTAAGTGTCTCTATATCTCAGAGGAATTCTGATTACTCTTCCCCTGGATGTAACTTGTGAACCTTCAAGTGATGTAGGACGTTCCACCTCTGGGGACAGCCTTTTCTGAGGAGAGTTTCTGGCCGTGCAGTCGGAGCTGTCCTCAGATGGTAAGCTACCAGTCGTTTCCATTGGGGAATCAGATGACTGTGGCTGTTCTGGTCGATCAGTGGGCTGTGGAACAGCCTGCAGGTGTCTCCGGTTCCGTCGTAGCACAGCACCATTCTCTGTCTCCACCATGTAAGACCGTGGCTCCTTGCATTTTGCAATTATCTTAGCTGGGGTTCTCCATCCTTTTTCCCCATCAAGTTTTATCCTGACAGTCTGTCCTGGTTGTAGGGTAGGAAATAGTTGTGCAGAATGATGGCGATCATGGAAGAACCGATATGCTGACTTTGTCTGACTGTCTTTTTGACGTACCAGATCTTTGTCCACCGGAACAGCTTGCATTTTGTTCTCCAGCATCGGAAGTGTAGTCCTAATCTCTCTTCCTATCATAAGTAATGCAGGACTTACTCCTGTAGCAGCACTCGGGGTTGCTCTGTAGCACATCAGAGCCAAATGAGGGTCAGGCTGCTTCAGGATGTTCTTAGCAGTCTGAACCGCTCGTTCAGCCGCGCCGTTCGCTTGAGGGTAGTGGGGACTAGTGGTCGTGTGCATGAATCCATATTCCCTCGTGAAATCTTGGAATTCAGTAGACGTGAATTGCGTGCCATTATCGCTGACCAACTCCAGTGGAATTCCCCACCTCACGAACATGCTCTTAAGTCTACTAATGACGTCTCGACTGGATATAGAAGACAGGCGAGCTATTTCTATATCTCTGGAATAATAGTCAGTTACGATGAGATAGTTCCATCTCTCAAACTCGCACAGGTCAGCTGCAATGCGCTGCCAGGGTCCCTCTGGTAGAGTCGACGTCAGTAGAGGTTCGTGCCTCTGAGTCGGTTTATTTTCAGTGCAGAATTTGCACGATGACACTGACTGTTTAATCTCAGCACTGATGCTTGGCCACCACACGGCCATTTTAGCGCGTGCCCGGCACCGCGTTAGTCCTTGATGTCCTTTATGTAGCTCTGCTAGCACCTCAGCCCTCTGTGCAGCAGGAATGACCAGCCGGTCCTGATATAACACCAATCCATCCGTTTCAGAGAGATGTGCTCTTGCGGAATAATAACGATGAAAAGACGAATTCATCACTGTTTTGGGCGGCCATCCATTCCGGATGAATCTTGTGATCTGCTGCAACTCGTGAGCGTGCTGAGTGGCTTCACGGATCTTGGACAGTCTTTGAGATGAGACAGGTGCATTTGCTACAATCGACTCAACATGTGCTTGCACTATGTGATCTGTGGTCTCATCGCTCACGTTTTTCTGCGGCCTCCTGGATAGTTTGTCTGCCACCACCAACTGTTTGCCTGGAACATGTTGTGCGTTAAACACGTTAAACCTTAAAAGGCGCATCAGGAGTCTCTGACACCTTGGAGGGGCCTTATCCAGGTCGTAAGTGTTTATGAGTGGTACAAGCGGTTTGTGGTCCGTTTGCAGAATGAAACTGTCCATTCCTTGAACATAGCGCGCAAACCGCTCACACGCCCACACACCTGCCAAACACTCTTTCTCAATTTGAGAGTATCTTCTCTCTGCATCTGACAGCGTACGGGAGCAGAATGCTACTGGCTTTAGGCCGTCGTCATGTTCTTGTAGTAGAGCTGCCCCTAAGCCATAGCTGCTTGCATCGGCGCTGATGACAGTCTTCCTATTTGCGTCATAATATGCCAGAGCTGGGGCCGATACGAGCATACCTTTAACCGTGACGAACGCTTGTTCTTGTGTGTCGTCCCATACCCACTTGTTCTCTCTTCTTAACAAGCTGGTGATTGGGTGTAGCTTGGTGGAAAGGCCTGGCAAGAATCTTCCCACGTAATTAATCAGACCCAGAACCTGACAAAGCTCCTTCACATTTGTGGGACTCTGCATCTGTGCGATGGCTTCTACCTTGGTCGGGTCCGGTCTAATCCCCTCGGCACTGATGATGTGACCAAAGTAACAAATTTCTGATTTGCTGAAATGACACTTTGCCTTGTTCAGCTTTAAACCACTGCTCCTGATGGTCTTCAGAACTGCATTCAGGTGGTTGTCGTGTTCCTCCTTAGTCTGTCCATAAATGAGAATGTCATCCATGACAACCACGACACCTGGTCCTTTAGCAATGTGGATAACTGTCTTTGAAAAATTTCTGGAGCTGATGTGATTCCAAATGGCAGTCGTCTGAAGCAGAATCTACCGATTGGGGTTATAAATGTTGTCAGTTTTCTGCTCTTAGCATCCAGAGGGATCTGCCAAAATCCACATGAGGCATCTAAGGTGGAAAACACTCTAGCCCCCGCCAGCTTTGGAGCAATGTCTTCCAAAGTTGGTAAGATGTAGCGCTCTCGTTTCACTGCTTTGTTTAAGCGTTTCAGATCCACACATACTCTTACTTGATCTCTGTTTTTCTTTTCAACAGGAACCATCGGGGCGCACCAATCAGTAGGCTCGGTAACCTCTTCTATGATGCCCAAATCTAGCATGCGCTTTAGTTCCGTTTCGACCTTCGCAAGGAGGAGAAATGGGACGCGGCGTGGCGTCGTCAGGCTGTAGGGCTCTGCATCTGCCTTCAATTCTATTTTGACTGGGTCGCATTTAAGCAGGCCAATTTCTCCAAAGACGTCTCCGAGGAGGTCTGTGTTTATGTTATTGATCCTCCTGACCAAACCCATCCTCCTAGCAACACTACCTCCCAAGAGGTTATGAGCATAGGGTCCCTTTATGACAGTAACCCAGAAACGGTATTTCTGGCCCTTAAACTGACTTGTGGCCAGAAACTTTCCCACACAGTGGACTTCACCACCGGGGCTGGTGACCAGTGGCATTTTACTTGCTGTGACCAATCTTGGGCTCTTTGTCAGTCTGTTAAATGCAGCCTGGGACATCACTGTGATGTCAGCCCCTGTGTCGATTTTAAATCTGACAGAACAGCCATTTACAGGTAACTCCACAAGCCACTCATTTTCTGAATCTGGCTGCTCAATTATGGCTGGTTTAGTATCTGTTACTGCTCCAAGAAAAAACATGTCGTCCCTCTCAGCTGGGTTGTTGGAAGCCACTGACACTTCCTTCAGCATTTTTGTTTTGCAGACTACTTCAAAATGTCCAGTTTTATTACATTTCCGGCACCTTTTGTTCTTAGCTGGGCATGGCTACGTTTTCCCATGTTGTCTATTACAGCGAGAGCATGAAAGGAGATGTTTGGACTCACCCGGCTCTGGTTGCCTGCTCCATTGTGCATCATTTTTGCTCTTTTCAGTATGAAAACGCCTTCCTCCTTGACTCATTCCATCAACAGCATGCTCTGAACGCAGGCTCGCGCTCTGCTGCTTAACTTGTTCCCTTTGCCGTGCTATCTGAATAGCTTGTTCAAGCGTGAGGTGTGCCTCCAGCTGTAGTTTTTGGGAAACCTCTCGGTCCGATATTCCTATCACAATCCTGTCTCTAATCTGTTCATCTTTGGTGCTTCCGAACTCACAATATTGTGCTAGCTCATATAAGCTTCTGACAAATGCTTCAACAGGTTCTCCGGCTTTCTGCACTCTCTTATGAAAGCAAGCTCTATCATGAATAACGTTCCTTTTAGGCACGAAATGGTCGCTAAACTTTTCCATCACCGTCATGTATTCTAGCTCGGGGTGAGTTTCTTCAGTTTCTTCATCTGCCGCTTCTTCGTCGTATTGCCTCTCATACACGAAAGAGTCATAAATAGCCTCCGCTTCTCTTCCCAGGGCGTAGAGGAGCGTGTTAACTTGGACTTCCCCGCTCTCCCTGTCCAGCTTCGCTGCTACTCTGAAGCGGTCGAAGCGACGCCGCCACATCGGCCAGTCCTCCCGGCGGGAGAAGTCAAAGGGTTCTGGCGGTCCGAACTTTGCCATAACTTACTCAGCAGGCGTCCTGTCTGCCACTTCTGACACCATGTCATGCACGGCTATCCGATATGAAGAACTTCTCGAGGCAACTTGTGCAGCTTGTCGAACTCAGCTTTATTAAGCAGCGTGTTCTCAATAACAACAGGAACTACTACGTATATGCGTCAGTCCCAATACGACTACGGAAGCCCAACAGTGCCATATCACTACAGTCATAATGCTGTTTTTGTACCAACTCTGAACATAAAACAAACAGGCAGAGATATGTTTTTGTTAAGAGATTTATTGATAAATGTGCATTGTAGAAACCGAGTTAACTGGGAAGACTGTGGTTGTGGGCTGTGGACTTAAAATAAAAACAAGGTTAACCACCGGCAGCAGACACAGGAATTCACTTGGTCGTGATGAAAGTCTCTGACTGTGTATGATGGCGATTCTGCTGCTGCCGCGATTGACAGTCTGAATGGTGGCTGGTGCTGAGTTCCACGGTAGTGTGATCCGGTGGAGAACGTCAGAGGGTGGACAGGCAGGGTCGCAGAGAGCACTTGTGATGGAGTGGCAACAGTAAGGGAGCGCTGGGGACAATTGTATTTGGGAAGGCTCAGGTGGGGTAAGCTTTGGAGGTCTCTTTCTGGGTGATGAATATGATGAGTCTGAGGCATACAGCCGGAGACTCTAACTTGGCCCTTTCCTGATGACACTGGAATGGAGCTGGAGCCAAACTGTCACATCTAAGGCTTTTTGGCCTGACTGGCTATTTCTCCCCATTCCTGGTTCCACTCAACAATATCAGTGTCACCTGCTGCCACTAATTAAACCCAAGTCAGTTGAACACATTTTATCAATTAATTACACACAAATTCCATGCCCATCTTTCTGGTAATTATGATGATTTGATGCCTAAAGGTAATTAAAACATGACATTTAACTTCTTAGAAGATAATAATATTGTTTCAGATCAATAAAAAAAATAAGATTTTTGATACCTAAATGTGGGTGAAAAGTATGTTTAATACCTCCTTAAAGTTTCCAGTTTTCAAAAGGTACTTTAAATTTAACAAATGATCAAACTGCATATTCCAATTTACCGAGATGTACCTTTTAGTGTACACGTTTCACGCTGATCAGCTCTAAGCCAGGTCCAGTGAACTGCTCTGCTATCCTGAGCCCCCACCTCACACAGCATTTCATGCATCCACACTCAAAAACAAACAAACAAACAGCAGCAACAAAAAAACGGCATCATGTGTCACAAACCCAAAAATAAAATGCATTGCTCCTGCAGAGAGGAAATAATTTTATGTTCAGAATTTTTGTCCTCTTTCTCTTCGCAGCACAATCGTTTGGGAGGTTTTCTTATGAGCATGACATCTAATTTCACTCTCAACTGACCAAGCTGATGAATTCTGCTTCAGCCTTTTGTTTGTGGTTACTATAAGGACTTTATTGTCCTTAGGGCTTAAAGCATTATTCACAATACTTCTATAGGACTTGGAATGCTTGCAAGACTTCATCAGATCATTGAATGATAAGTATTCACTTAAAATACGAGAAAATGTCTTTAAAATATAAAGTTAAAGATAGGTGTTTTAGGATAAGCAGCCTTTTTAAAATCTGTTAGAATTTGAGACTGACTGCATTAGAAACATCTTCATCTATGAGTCAGTAGGCTACGCGTAGAAATCATGTTCAGATTTGGCAGGTGGTGCTCTTCTGAAGCATTAAGTGCATGCTTTTTCATGCCGGTATTGCTACCTGAATGCAATTAAATATTTATTTCCCTTTTTGAAAATTCTGCTCTGAAAGTAGAATATTCAGCCTGCGTTTCAATAAATGAGCCCGTTGCACACAATGACATGCATTTGTGTACATATTCAGACAAGCATGCAGAAAGGGACATTTACATTTAAGTAAAAACAGATGTGAAAAAATTTTAATCCAAAAATAAACACATGTTTTTTTTAAATCACAGCCATAGAATAGGTCTATCAGTACATTTCTATGGAATTTTCTAAAAAAAATACCGTCGACCTAAAATATTAAATGACCTTGACTGCACATGGCTCCCACTGTAAGGTTGTCTTCTTTCTTCTTAAGAACTAGGGTTCAAAGAAACAGAGCGTCTAGGGATAAAACTACCACTATTCCTTTTGATATGTGCTGATGTGTGCGCATGCATACTGAATAACTATGAAACTATAAAAGACATGGAAAAGCTTTTCTATGTATCATGTACTGCACATGTACTAGCAGCAACAAAAGGGTTACACCATGCAGGCACATCCCAATAAACCAGAATAACATTGGAATTTGAATTTATATCAGATATTTAAAATAAAACTATAAATATATTTGTTTTTGTACATTTATTGCACTCAGTGTATTTCAAGGTTTTTTTCTTTTAAATGTTGATATAAAAACTTAAAATTCCTTTAGTTTGAAACGCAGAATTTTACACAAGACAAGAAAAAACCTTTTTAACAGAAAAGTTAGACATTGTTATCATGTGAAAGGTAAAAAAGCTATTTGTTAAACAAGGTAGGTGTTAAAATATATTATGGAAGGTCAAGTGAAAGGAAGAAGTTGGATCGAAAAAGGAGGAGCAGCAGGGATAACACCAACATTGATAGGATTGTGAAGATTTTGGGAGATATTTACAGGATCTGTGGACTGTGATTAAAATCAGTGCTTCAACAGCTACCAAACACATAGGTTATCAGGATCTGTGCTAAACGTCTGCATTCCTTCATTTTGTCAATCCTGAAGAAAAAGACAACATAGAAATGTCTTACCTTAATGCTTTCTACATACTAACATTTTTCAGCAGGTTTCTTGGGTTTCTCTGCCTGTTCCCACATCCGTTTCTTAATGTGATTGATGCTTGTTTCTTTTGTCATTCCAATTTTTGATTTTTTTTTACACATAACTTAATTGGTGGACTACTTTCTTTTGATTTTTTTCACTATATGTGGATACATTACGGGTACTGAAATAAAATAATTTTCAGTAATTTATTTATTGATTTAAAGTAGAAATCCCCAGTATTTAAGTGAGTGTATGGAATTCAGTATTTCCTAAATGGTTAAGTCACTTGGGACATTAACCTCTCCATGGTTCTGCCTTCCAGCAGCCCTGGCTTTAGTATTTTCATGGTTTTAGAAAAGGTGAATTAGAAAAAGTAAATATTTTGTCCTGGGGGGTAGTGGCCGAGTGGTTAGAGCAGCGCGCTTGCACTCAGAGAGGGATGCAAGTACCCGGTTCAATCCCCAGCGCCTGCACTCTGGGTCCCTGAGCAAGACCCTTAACCCCTGATTGCTCCCCGGGCGCCACACATGGCAGCCCACTGCTCCCCAAGGGTGATGGGTTAAAAGCAGAGAACAAATTTCGTTGTAATGTATGTTTCAATGACAATAAAGATGATATTACTATTACAATAATTCTTTCAAAGGGCAATATCATTTTTGGCAATTTCTAGTAGTTAAAATCTGAGTTTCAGCCTTCTTCTATGACATATATCCCAAAAGCTGTGAAGCATACAATATTAGTTTTACAGCCTAAATTTTTTTGGATCATCCTAATTATGCCTAATTATTGTAATCCTAAACTTTTTTTGCACAGTTTGATTATTTCCATGTGCATGGATGCACAGTTTTTTGTCAGTGTCTATCTGATTCTTATTTAATTTTTATAGTAACAAAGGTGTCTGGCTGGCACATTGATTGTCTCCTCTGCTCCTTATGTCCGCAAATCTCCATGATCTGTACAGTCGTAGTATCACAGATTTGTTCTCAACAGAGATTGAACTGTCATCCTGTCTGCCTTTCCTCTCTTTCCCAGTCCAAGGTCAGTGGAATCTGCCATTTATCTGTCTATCTCCTGACCCATCTGATTACCCCTTGCTTTTTTCTTATTCTCTGTTCAATCCTTGACTGACTGACTGATTCCTTTCCCGTTTCACATCAGGAATGTCACAAGTCAAGAAGAAGGAACAAAGAGACATGTACGCTCACACAGTCTAGGTCAAATATGTACACAGTTATGCGGTTATATTTTACTTATTTCTTAATACAATGACTCATGAACCTTGTAAGATGTTATCTTCTAGCATGAAGCTGTGATTTTAAAACGTCCCCTTGCCAGGTTCACTTCCAATAAAATTATTTGAGTTGGAAGAAATGAAAAATGCCATAATTTATGTCCAGAACATAAATTATTTCCTGCTTGGCAGCACTAGATTGCGCGTATATATTATGCATAAACATCGCTTAAGATTTAGTGGTTGTCACTGATGCTCGAACAAAGTTAAGTAAAAATACATACACTATGTTGTCAACTTTTGCTGATTCATAGATGCTCTGGATTAACTTATCAAAGAAGCTAAAAGTAACAGACTTTCCCGTTTATGCAAATAACTTCAACAATTTTTATAGACTAGCTTTATTGGCCCTATAAATTTGCAGTAACAAATCAGTGGGTTACATACAACATAGTGAACATTACAAATAATAGACAAAATGTAAATAATAGACAAACAGATTTAGAATATTGGCAAGTAAATCATTTTCATGGCTACACCCAAACCATATGGGCAACTGGACCAGGGGTTCACAGTCCCTAAAGGGCCACTGGGCAGTGAGGGCACAAGCAAAATATCTGGTTATCTACTTCCACTTCATGCTAAACTGTCTGACGGAGCCCTTGCGCTGCACAGATGGCGCTGAGAGAGACGTTGAGAAATGCAGCCTGTGACTGTGAAAGTAAGTTGAGAGACCCTCTCCTCATTGGTCAGTCTGTCCACATGACGCCAAACAATGTATTAGTGAGTTGTGTGAAGTCAAGCGCCACAATGCAACTCAGAAATTTAGAAATGGAAAAGCTAAGTGGGAGTGCAAAACGAAAATAAAAAAATAAGGACATCAGAAACATTGAAAATGTAAAGTATCTACCGAAAATAGGTAATTTCCTCACTTCCCTAAAATTGCTTCCGTGGTTTGAAATTGATTACGTATTTATTTTTTGTGAAAATGGAGGCCATGGAGTACCCCTGTTCCCTTTATAGAAGCCCTTTGCAGTATTTAGTTATGCATTTTCCCCACTGTTTATCCGTCGCACGCAGCGCACCAACGGGGGTAAAATCCGCCCACCTCACCGCCACACTGACGAGAGCAGTGACAGACTGGATGGTCTGGCATCTGCCACCTGGTGTGTCGATAAGGGGCTGGACCCCATACACTGTCCCATTCGACCCTTGCTGGCCTTCCTTCAGGAGTTACTTAACCGGGGGCGGTCCCCTTCCACCCTGAAGGTCTATGTGGCTGCCATTTCCCATTGGCACACTGGGTTCAATGGCTGCTCCGTTGGAAGGTGTAGGGACATAGCGCTGTTCCTCAGAGGCGCTAGACGTTTACATCCTCCGAGGCGCCGGGTGGCTCCTACCTGGGATCTTAATTTAGTACTGGAAGCTCTTCATTCCCCACCCTTTGAGCCGATTGCGACAGTGGATCTGGAACGGCTCTCAATGAAGACTGCCTTCCTGCTGGCCATGGCTTCTGGCAGACGAGTGGGGGAACTGCATGCCCTGTCTATAGCCGAGCCTTGTTGTCGGTGGAACCCGGATGGCTCCGGGGTTACCCTGTGGACTGATTCTTCCTTCGTCCCAAAGGCCCCCACAGTGGCAGGCACAGTCTTGCCGCTTCGGTTATCCCGCTTCGAGTCCAGGATCCCTTCCGAAGCTCTGTGCTCAGTCAGAGCGCTGGTCCACTCTGTCCGCGCCACAGCGACCATGCGACTGACTGACAGCCTCTTTGTATGCTATGCTGGCCCTCGGCGAGGTCGTGCCCTGTCCAAGCAACGGTTGGCACGTTGGGTTGTGGGGGCGATATCTATGGCATACTCTCTGCAGAGTCAGCCCCTGCCTCAGGGAGTGCGGTTCCACTCCACAAGGAGCCTGTCAACCTCGTGGGCTGCCGTGATGGGGGTGCCGCTGGAGTCCATCTGCGAGGCGGCCTCTGGGGTGCGATGCGCTGGGATGGTCTGTGCCGACCACTTTCACGAGGTTCTATAGGATTAACATGGCTACGCCTCATCCTCTCCAGGGCATCCTGCAGCAACCACCTGGTGCGTCCCGCTAAGGTAGGTGCTGTCGCCGGTTCCGGTGGGTTGTTCCTTTCTTTCTGCATCCCTCGGGACCTTGTTGGCATACGTCATTCGGTGCTTGAAGCACCACCTCTGGCGGTCAGTAGGGATGAAATAGAATGATAGTTACGTATGTAACTACGGTTCTATGAATCCCGGATGACCGCCAGAGCGTTCGGTCCCTCAGTATTGCTGGCTCACGAGAAGATCGAGGGACTGAACTACCGGTGTCACGTGCCTATATAGGCACGTGACACCGGTAGTTCATCGGTATATATGACTGGAATTAAACTGAAGCTGATTGGATGGTGACTGGAGAAAAGGAGTGACAGGGTAGTGACTGAGAGGCTGATGGGATAGAAACTAAGATGGACAACTACAGAGCCAAAATAACCATAAAGACCAAACCCAAGATAGAAAACAAAGCTAAGACTGAACAGAACACAAGCTATAATAAAAGTTAATAAAGGAAACCAGATAACTAAAACAGTTAACAGGCTAAACATGAATCCAACACAATACAAAACAAGAAACAGAAATGAACCCTAAGGCAGGAAAGTCAACCTAACCAAAACAACAACATGAACCAGAACAGAACATTACAGTCAATGGGCGAGAGGCGGGGTACACCCTGGACAGATCGCCAGTCTATCACAGGGCAACACAGACACACACTCACACCTAAGGAGAATTCAGAGAGGCCAATTAACCTAACAGTCATGTTTTTGGACTGTGGGAGGAAGCCGGAGTACCTGGAGATTTAATTGAATTACACTTAGCATATATTAATTGGCATTTCTAGTGTGGTGGTGTATGCTAAATTATCCGTTTCATTTAAAATTGATCAATGCCAGGTTGTATTAATCACATAAAAATCAGATGCTGCTATAGGTGCTGAGTTTTTGTGCCCCACTAAACTTATCATGCCAGAGATACCACTGGTGTTTTGTGTTCATAGCATCATATGTGAGTGTCCTTGACAAGAGGATATGTAGCGCATTTGTAGTTCTATGAGCCTTTATTTTGTGGATCAAAATACACTTGATAACAGAATTTGAGGCATTGAGTATATCTACTGTTTATTACGGTAATCTATTCTGCATTTTGTCAGATTATGATCGTGATGATTGGGCCCTTGAATATTGTTGCCCAGGGTACCGTGAAGTATGCCTACATTAAAATGGCAAGCATTTTCATCTTAATATATTTTAGCAGATTACCCAAACTCAAACATAGGATCTAAAGTATAATGGTCAAATAATATAACCTTTACCATTTGGCAGGGTGACAAACATTGATAATCAGCCTTAGGCTGCAGCTGGGTGCACTTATGCTCAGTGATGTTTAGTCAGGGGAGGCAGGTAAGGCACCGGCTCACCTGTCATCATGACGACTAAAATACTTACAAGTATTTCTTTCCAACCTGACTGCTTTATAACTATGTTTTCTGTTTGATTTCAAAATGTTTGTGGTTAAAATCCCCATATTTACGTATTACCTGGAAAAAGAGTGAAAAGAGGCATCGACGAGCTGTATCTCAACTCTGATGGCGCTGCTCTAAACTAATTTTTTGCTCTGGGTGCGCTGGTGTGCCAACATTTTTTTTTCTTAGGTGCACCTGCACAAAAGTTAGGTGCACCTAAAATCACATTTTACACCTAAGTTTGTTTTTGCTTTTTTCAATCACTGTTCATATAGACAAATTAACTTGGAAATGATTAACTGGTCAGCATAAAATTTATTTGAAACAAATTCTGCAAGAACTGGGTGAAAAAGTCTTGGTGTTTAAAGTGCTTCGGTGAGATGAAATTTAAACTTAATAAAAATGTAAAAGGATTAAAAAAAGTATTAAGAAAATAATCTGGTCCTCCAAATGAATATACATTCCCAATGCAGAGGAGACGTTTTTTGGCAGGGATACCCAGTATTCCACTGGGAATGTAATTTGCTCAATACCAGTTTTGATACCGCAGCAACATTTTCTGAAGGCACATGGCTCTTTATACTGTTAAGAGCAGGGCAGTCAACTCTCACGCAATGACTGTGTTACACACGCATTTCCCTGATTTCACACTCCACACATGGCATTTCTCACGCAAAAAAATAACAATGGGCCATATGGGCGACAAATGATTCGTTCACAACACTGTCCATTCAGAGCTCAGTCTAAACCCCCCTTCTGCGGAGCTGTTTCGGCTTCTTTTATAGCTTGTGGCCATCAGAGCGATCAGAGTTATAAATAATTTTGGTCTTTATTCAGTGATTGTTTGTACCCTTGGGGTTTGTTTCATTTGATCCATTCATGCAGGTCTAGCTAGAAACAAAATGTTTCACAAGAATAAAGCAGACAGCTGGAATTGACTCAGGAAGGTGGAGTTTTTGTTGCAACAGACAGAAATTCTGGAGTTGAGGGACAAATCAGGGCAAATTGCATTTTCATCAGAAAACTGGAAACGACCACAGAGCCGTTTGCTTGGTGAGAAGGTGCAATATTGAGCGTTAATGTTGTGAATGCAGTTTAAACAGACATGATTCTCCTCACATTAGGCATCTCGATGTGTTGAAGCAATAACAGGATAAGAGCCTGTGTTTTTTTCTGTTTTAACCCACTAACTGAACAATAAAGTGTCAACACTCCTCTTTCACTTTTTAACAAAAGTAAAACATCTCTACTTCCATGTCTAGTCAGTAAAAAATGAGACGGAGTTGACTAGATCTGCTCGTCCTGCGTTGACCCCCCCCCCTCGCGCGTGTCAGAAAATATGATTACTTTCTATAATTTATAAGTAGGGTACAATCTAGCCCTTGTTCAGTAAAAGATCATTTAAAAGTGTTCATTTGCTATTTATATGCAGAGTGCCTCAAGGCTCCATTTCTGGCCTCCTCCTCTTCTCTCTTTACCCCGTCCCTTTGGAGTCAGTTATAAGAAACCAGTGTTTAGCCTTCCTTTTTAGGCAGAAGTCAGTCAGACTTTTATGACACTAAAAAGGAAAATAGTTGCTCTAAAAATAAACAAATGTTTATGCTGTTTGGGTGCATTGATGTCTCCAACATCCGTGTTGACCTGGGACCTTAAAGTCAGTATCTGACACTGACTGCTACAGACCTGAGTGTAAGACTAGAGAATACGTTAATCTTAACTTTGATGCACAGTTAAAATCTGTGGTCAAGTCCAGCTTTTTCAAACTGAAACAGCTCACTAAAGATTTTTATCTATGCTTTAATTACAACTTGCTTAGATTACTGCACTGCACTTTACTCTGGGCTTAATGAAACTCTAGTGGCTAGACTGCAGCTGGTCCAAAATGCTGCTGCTCTTCTTTTAACTGCTCCCATAAAATGAGAGCATGTTTCTCCAGTTTTAGCAGCAATTTGTTGGCTCCTGGTTCACATTTGGACTGATTTTAAAATTATTTGTTTTTAAATGCATGCTCCCTCTCATTTGCTCAGGTTGGCAGATCCGTTTTTATTAGTCATCCGAAAAACAGTGCAAAGAGGTAACCGCACTTTCTCTGTCATTGCACAAAACTCTGGATTCAAGTAACTTTACATATCAGGCAGACCATTTCACTTTCTGTGTTTAATGTTCTCTTAAAACACAGTTTTAGAGGTTAGGTTTTGAGGTTTCTATTATTTGTTTTTGTGGATCTGCATTTTATTTTACATTTTGCTGGCTTTAACGTTTTATTCTGTTTTGAATGACTAGTTTTTAGATATGTTGAGTTGAGAATATTATTAGTATTTAAAAAGTGGGAAATATGGTTGTTTTGCAAGCAGTTCTTCAAAAAAAACAGCTCAATAACATAACACAATCTTTTTTTCCCTGACTTTAACAAGAAAATATTTTAGTTGATTATAAAAGGCACAATATGAATTATCAGATTCACATCTAGGCAATCAAAACACCCCCGATTATCATTAATCTATGGGTTTGTTTATTAATATAGGTCTATATCCTTATTGGTGAATGAGGCTGAATTTCATCAAGCCTATATGGTCCGACATTTTCCCCTCAGCTGCAACACTTGAAGCACACAGGTTCACACTGCGTCTTTTCGCATGATCCAGCTGCTGATGTTTTCCCTCTTTTCAGCTCCATGCACTTCTAGCCTGTTACAGTTTATAACCATTGTCATCCCCTTTCACAGCGACAGGTTTCTAAATTCAGTCTCCGCCCTGACCAGACCAGTCTCCTTTATGGCGCAGGGTGCTCTAGTGCTTAATTACGCAAGCCGGAGGCTAAGTTCAACGTTTTATTCACAAAAACGTTTTGTTTGTGGTCAGAGCGGATGGAATGATTACATTCTGCTTCGCTTTTAGTCCACTATTAGTCTTAAATAGGGAATCCTATAGAAAATAAAGCACTTTTTATGCATTGCAACCCCAGATTTGATGAGTATAGGCACAGCTTTTCAAGCTCTACACCTCACTGGTTCCCCTGATTTTACAAGTTCCTTAAAATTACCCTTAAAAGTGTGTACCTAAATTACATGTAACTTAATTTTGCACACGTGAATTCAGTTCAATTCAATTCAATTTTATTTATATAGCGCCAATTCATGAAACATGTCATCTCAAGGCACTTTACAAAGTCAAGTTCAATCATATTATACAGATTGGTCAAAAATGTTCCTATATAAGGAAACCAGTTGATTGCATCAAAGTCCCGACAAGCAGCATTCACTCCTGGGGAAGCGTAGAGCTACAGGGAGAGTCGTCTGCATTGTCCATGGCTTTGCTGCAATCCCTCATACTGAGCAAGCATGAAGCGACAGTGGGAAGAAAAACTCTCCATTAACGGGAAGGAAAACCTCCGGCAGAACCGGGCTCAGTATGAACGGTCATCTGCCTCGAACGACTGGGGGTTACAGAAGACAGAGCAGAGACACAACAAGAGAGACAAAAAAGCACAGAAGCACACATTGATCCAGTAATCTGTTCTACATTAGATGGTAATAGCGGGTGAGCGGTCTTCTCTGGATGATGTCACAGTTAACAGAACGCCAGACCAGGTGTACCTACTATGAAGATAAACGAGAGAGAACAGAAAGTTAAAGCAGAAATGACAACACGTAATGCATAATTGAAGAACAGTAGAACTCTATAGAGTGAGAAAATTAGATCCTGATGTCCTCCAGTAGTCTAAGCCTATATAGGTAGCTCAGAGTAACATGAGCCACTCTAGTTATAAGCTTTGTCAAAAAGGAAGGTTTTAAGATTAGTCTTAAAAGTAGACAGGGTGTCTGCCTCACGGACCAAAACTGGGAGTTGGTTCCACAGGAGAGGAGCCTGATAACTAAAGGATCTGCCTCCCATTCTACTTTTAGAGACTCTAGGAACCACCAGCAGACCTGCAGTCTGAGAGCGAAGTGCTCTGTTAGGAACATACGGGGTAATCAGAGCTCTGATATATGATGGAGCTTGATTATTAAGGGCTTTATACGTTAGAAGAAGAATTTTAAATTCTATTCTTGATTTAACAGGAAGCCAATGAAGGGAAGCTAAAATTGGAGAAATATGATCCCGCTTAATTCAAGCGTAAGGCGATGCAGCAGCCCACAGAAGCACCACTGGTTCTGTGTCTTTAAACAAAATAGCATAAAACACAACTACTTACTCTGCTATTGGTTTTAATTGGGACATTTTGCTACAGGTGAAAAGACATTAAACGTAGTGGTTCACTCTTTGAAGGCTGGCCGCTGATAAAAGCCCCTAGCCCCGGGGGAAGAGAGGGGAGAGGAGCAGTAAGAGCGTTGAGGCACAGAAACATGGCGCATGTAGTTAAAAATGCAGAATTAATAAAAACAAAAATTATTAACAGACTAAGTGGCGTTTTAGACTGCATCTGGTTGGCGGATCTGTTTTCTGATCCAGCGTGCAGCCATGATTGGTTCTGAATGAAGGCTTTATCTGGCAGCCACTCTCTCCCCTTGCCTCCTGCCTACAAAGTACCGGACCGTACCGGCTTACTTTCATCACAGGTTAAGACCAAAAATTATTTATGACGCTGATCGCTCTTCTTGCTGCTCTGTTAACACAAACTGCAGCAGGAATTACTGATGGCTACAAGCTGTGAAAGAAGCGGAAACAGCTCCACAGAAGGCGGGATTTAGACTACGATCTGAATGGACTGTCCTGTGAACGGATCATTTGCGGCCCATATGACCCATTGTTATTTTCATGCGTGAGAAATGCCCTGTGTGGCGTGGGTGCATGTGAAGTCAGTGAAATGCGTGTGTCACACGGTCATTGCATAAGAGTTGAGAGCTCTGATACAAACTATGGGACAGTTGGAAACCCTGTTAGTGTTGTAGCATTAGCTTGTAGCGTAGCACAGCTAACATGTGGTATCGTTTAGCATTTTGTTCTGTTAATGTCCTCCTGTCTTATAGGGAAAGTACCTCCAAACAGCGTTTGTGTTTTCCTTGTTGGCTAAAGAGGGTCGTGTGTGATTATTCTCTGGACGTAGTTGCCATGTTAGCAGTGTTTAAAACTTCCAGGAGAACCTCATTGTTTTGGTGTAAAGAGTGACTAATCCTAAAGGTTGCACATGTACTATGCTGATGTTCTTATTTAATATATTTTAATATATCATGTGTGTGACATATTTAGTCTTTCTGACTGGGCTTTTATTTGCAGAGAGTTTGCACAGGGTGAGGCAAAAAGTACCTCACTGATGAGGGGACAGTGTGGAGCCCCATAGGAACAATGGGTAACAGGTGCAAGTCGCTGCATGTTCTTCTTCTATGCAGGGTGCAGGGGTGTAGCTTTGACAAGGCTGTAACTGTACCCTCATTCAAATTTGTTTCAACAAAGTGGATGATTAGATCTCAAAACTAAAAGATTATTTTAAACCAGATGGCCTGAGAAAACAGGAGAGGAAGGTATACTCTGGAGTTATAGGATCTGCTTCACACAAGTGGGACAAAGTTGCTCACTTTTTTCAACCGGAGTAGTACACCCAAAACGACTGACTCAAAATGTGACAACGCTTTGACTAACTCAGGATATTGTGATATAATTTACCAAGGAGTCTCAGCAAACATATACAAGGTTGGCTACTCACATTCAAAGTCAGATATTCAAAACGTTTGGAGCTACACGGACTGACTTGGCATTGAATGACCACCACAGACTGAACATCAGCATCCACAACGAGAAGGTGAGGGAGAGTTTAAAAGACTTAATGAAAGCAACCTGCTTCCATGAACTTCATCTACAAATAAAGGTAAGATCATTCATAAATTTCTATTTTAATGAAAAAATGAGACCAAATCGGTTTTTGAGCATATATTTAATATTCTTTTGCCTTGCTTACGGTAGCAAGCATTGTTGAACAGTCTGAAATTTATTATAATATAAATAAAAGTACTAATACACATTTTTAATTGAGGTCAAAAGTACGAAATAAGCTTCAATTGTGGGTTCATGTATTTGTAAATTCAACTCCAGAGGAGTCTGTGAATCACTAGTCGTGAGCCTCACCGCACGTCACTGCTTATGGTTGTGTTATTCAAAATGTTTATCAATATACCATTCCCTGTTGAGCAAATAAAGAAAATTACATTAATTTATTAACTGATTGACGACAATGTCAAAGTGAAGATATTTGGTATTTGTTCTTTTACCAGCAAAAACATTCAATTTTACCCCATTACCTTAAGTCAGATTGGGCTTTAATATGTCAAAAACCTTTGCATAACTATAGGGACAAGATTACATTTGTGATTTAGGAAACCGTCAACCATGTACTGGCAAATCCTTCTGCACAAACAATTCAATGTTGACAGATCTGGTGGCTGGGAACAATTGTGACAATTTTTACAAGTGACATGCCAATTTGTTCCCACATAACCTGCAACAGAGATGTAAAAATGTATTTCCCTCAGAGCTGAAAGTAACAGAATCACATCAAAGGTTTATTGACACATACTGTATGTAAAACCTGAAATATAGTTTTTCGCACAAACCAGGGTAGATCCTTCTCCCTGCATGCACACCAGTATGGAAAGAAGGTTCCTGGATTTTAATATAATTCCACAAGACTGAAATTGATTTAAAAGCCTTTCACCACTGTGCATAAACAGTATTTGTACAGTCCAGAAATTCCCTGCATCCTATGTGCAATTATGCATAAAATACCAGCAGCACTGACTGTTTAAATATCTTGCATGTGGGTCATGCTCTTGTTTTATTTAATGCACTGTGAAAATGATAAGGAATAATTCACCGGCCTAGTCCAGATTAATTTAGTAACATGATTTGAAGCAAAACATCTATCTTTCAGAGAACTTTGCATAGTCCATGGACCATTATGAAATTAGCCAAGCTAATCTTAGATGTAAGCTGTTTAAATATAACCAAAAATCAATATCTTAAGTAAAATGTCAGTTGTTTCTGCTTCACTGCAAGTTCACACTGACTTAAAGGTGTGTGCATGATTATAACATGTGCATGAAACAAATATTTATTTCTGATATGCATCTGTTCATTAAGATAATTCATTTTGCAAATTGCAGTTGTTAAAATGATGCAGGCAAACATACTGGGTCTCCATTGTCATGTTTTGTTCCCACATAAACAATGGCAGGAACAAATATTGCATTAGCTAAACAGTACTTCAAACAGTTGCAGCTAAAGAAAAACTGTCAGTGGTCCTAATACACAAGATATTTTCAAGCAAAAGTCAAGACAGTGTATCAATCATTATCTTACAAAACAGGTTAAATTCAAATGTGACTTTGAATCACACGCCATCAATTCTACAGAGTTCTTGATAAAATAATCATTACTGCTGTTTCTCTCAAAACTGAAACTGATGACATTTTGACCTTTGGAGTGTTTATTGGGCTATTTTTGCAGTTGTTATTCGTTCCCCTCCGTGTATGAACTCAAGCGCTCTACATTATGACTGTTGTGACGGGGCTCGGGTTGGATGAATCACAATCAGCAGAAGCCTGTGGCAGGATGGTGGTGTGGAAAGGGGCAGGCAGTTCACAACAGCGAGACAGAAAACATCTGAATCTTCTTGAACTGACTCTGAACCCTGAACCCTTCTACGGTTGTATTTTTGCCCACAGTATCTTCAACTGCAGTGCAGAAAATAGGGCGGGGGGGAAATCACACCAATGAAATAATATAAAATTAGGCTAAACAAAGCTGGGATCTGGTCAGATTCACAGACACCCTCAAAGAAGCAATTGGGGCTTAAGTGATTCAGAATGAGGCATTGCTCGGGGATCTACCCTTCAACTTGACAAATATTAGAACACAAAATGTGAAAAGTCCTCCAACTTCATGTGTGGCAGTGTCATTTTAAAGCACGTCATGGTGCAGTTGTTTGCTAATGTCAGCATTTTGCTCATAGCACAACTGTAGCTAAGTAGGCACTCACAGAGCCCCCTAGAGAGGCTTTAGAGCCTTAATCTTGTTAAGTTCATGCAAGACATGAGGGCCTGGCAGTTTTTTTATATTTCCCTAAAACTGTCTGTTCTCTAGCTAATGCAATGCTAGAGAAGGTAGGAAAGTAAGCTGGACAATATGTTAATTTGCTGCAAGCAAAAGAAGGATGGAGAGGAACATATGAATGCTTTGAGGATGGAAAAAAAAAAACTTAAGCCAAGGAGGAAGAGAGCGGGAAAGAACGGAGCAAAGAGAGAGTGAAAGTGATGAGTGGACGATGAGAAAGGAGAAGGAGGCCTCTTTGGGGTTTAATTAAATCTCTGAATCGTGTTTTTCCTTGACCACTAGAGCTTGAGAAATATGAGGAGCAATGCCTGAGTGGAGATGCAACGACTTAGAAGGGGTACATACAAAGTAACTACTTCAGTTACATAGACACTAAGGAAACATGAGTACTGTATAAAGACACATATGTAAGAAGACCTACATGAAAGATGATAATAAATGGGGGAAAGAAATCACCAAAGACTGTAAACTGAGGAGGAAAGAGTAAAATGAAAATCTGTGTTTTAGTGCTGGTTGACAGAAAAACAGTTGTAAAGGGAAGAAAGAATAAATAATTAGCAAAATACATAAAGATAAAACAGAATGACAATGTTTCTCCTCGACTGGAGTTTGTTCATTGTTGGTTGTTTCTCTATTTTTAATGGTGCACTTAAAAACATTAATCTGGCTTTTACTTGAAAATAAAAAACAATATTTAATTCATAATATAAAAGATAGCAAATGCCAAATCATTATTGCAAAATATGATTTAGTGATTGTAAGGCTCTTGAGAACAAACAAAAACACGTTCCGGCCAAAAATGTTGATCCTCTGTGGTGTGACTGCTACGAAATGAAACTGACTTTAGGTCATACAACAAGTCACTTACTGTTCAAATGTCTGTGGACCATGAGAAAACTCACATTTATTCTAAACGCAATTATGACCTCAATGCCTTCTCAGTGTTCACCAATCAGGGTTTTTCACCTGCCATAAATCCAACACATCATCAATATGGTGTTTTCTTTAACAACCAGCAGAAGTTTCTAAATTAATGAGGTTTCCACCTCCACCATCGGGTTCAGTCTTGTGGCGAGGAAACATCATCTGTATTTTCATCAGCAGCACCAGTGGATGCCGGTGAGGGGGGAGGGGGGGTTCCGTCCTGTGCATAACATGTGCATAATATTTTTTATTTTTTCTCAGGTGCAGTGCTGTGCTCAGTAATCTCAGAGAGTCGAGAAGCAATCATGCACACATAATCCAATATTTTATTTATTTATGTTTTTATTTTATTTTTATTTTTTTTGGTTGACCTATGTGAGCTGATCACCTTTCCCACTTTGAATTAGTGGGAAGAGTACCTGCCTCCCAATCCAAAAATCTGTGGGTCCCATTGCAGTTTCCTTCTGTCACATCTCGATGTGCCCTTAGGCAATGCGATTAAACCCAAGCTGCCAAACGACCCATGCATCGGTGTATGAATGTGTGCTTTGCTGAGTGCCACTTGGGGAGTGTGAATCTAGCATAAAGCACTTGGAGTGGTCAGCATGACAAGAAAAGCACTGTGAAAATTCAGGCCATTCACTATGCAGGCTCTGAAGCTTCAAGTGTTTTAATGCCTTATGATCCCAGCACATCTCTTTGACAACGTGACAAATACATTTTGCAATTAACCTGGAATTCACAACTTCTCTCATTATCCAAATAAGCAGCCTGTATGTACAGTTTAGTTTTTAGTTCTAGTCAACTATTCAATCAATTTTCTATGTATGCCAGGCATACAGCTAAATTGAAATGTCGATCCTCTCAGACCCAAGGTGCAAGAAACAACCACAGAACAAGGGCACCAAAAATACAAACAAGCCAAAATTTGGCAATAAAATGAGTAGCAGGAGTAACATAATGCAATGATGGATATGAATAAAGTAAATGGAATAATCAAGTAGTTTACAGGACTGTCTCAGAAAATTAGAATATCGTGAAAAAGTACGCTGGACAGTTGCAGAGTGGTCCAAAGTCCTCTTTTCAGACGAAAGCAAGTTTTGTATGTCATTTGGTAGTCAAGGCGCCAGAGTCTGGAGAAAGGCTGGAGAGGCGCAAAATCCAAGTTGCTTGAAATCCAGTGTGAAGTTCCCACAGTCAACGATGGTTTGGGGAGCCATGTCAGCTGCTGGTGTTGGTCCACTGTGTTTCATCAAGTCCAGAGTAAATGCAGCTGTGTACCAAGAGATTTTAGAGCACTACATGCTTCCATCTGCTGAAAAGCTCTATGGAGATGATGATTTCATTTTCCAGCATGATCTGGCACCTGCCCACAGTGCCAAAACCACCAGTAACTGGTGTACTGACCATGGCATTACTGTCCTTGATTGGCCTGCCAATTCCCCTGACCTGAACCCCATCGAGAATTTGTGGGGTATTGTGAAGAAGAAGCTGAAAGACACCAGACCCAACAATGCAAATGAGCTAAAGGCCGCTATTGAAGCATCCTGGGCATCCATAACACCTCAGCAATGCCACAGGCTGATTGCCTCCATGCCACGCCGCATTGATGCAGTAATCTGTGCAAAAGGATTCCCAACCAAGTACTGAGTGCATTAATGGACATTTTCAAATGTTTGATTTTGTTTTGCTGTTATAATTTTTTTTTTTTACTTGGTCTGAGGAAATATTCTAATATTTTGAGATAGGATTTTTGAGTTTTCTTCAGCTGTACGCCATAATCAGCGATATTAAAACAATAAAAGGCTTGCGATATTTCAGTTGATTTGTAATGAATCCAGAATGTATGACATTTCATGTTTTTTAATTGCATTACAGAAAATAAAGAACTTTATCACAATATTCTAATTTTCTGAGACAGTCCTGTATATTTTGAAGTCAAAGTGTTTGTAAAGTGCAGTTGTTTCGTATGCACAGAGGTTTCTAACCTGCAGGGAGTCATATTCCAAAGTGAGCCCAGCTAATACTGATCTCCATGTACAATGGGCCTTAATGGGTCTATTGTTGTGAAAAGCATCAGCTACTTGGTGAGATCAAATTGCAAGAGTGTCTGGCTGCAGACCTCACATTTCAGTCGCTTCCGCCTTCGTTCTCAGTCGTGTCCGTTTGCAGCCTTCCAGCTTCGTCCTGGGTTGCTTCCGCTTCCTTCTTCTTCTCTGTTGTCATTGGAAACGCACAGATAATTGTAAACAAATCTGAAGAAATTCACTAAATAATGCTTCTAAATAATGCTTCTGTGTAAATGTTTTAAATAGCGTTACAGTACATGGATAAGTACTGAATAAATATGGAGATGAATACTATTATAAACAGAATTTACAGATAGATTTGTACTATGAGTTTAATATAAGAATAACTAGTAATGTGAACAGATTCACAGCTGGATATGTACTGAGTATAATATTCAGGTGGATATCACCATTAAAAATAGAATTTTAGCAGATATGTACAATGAACATAATATTTAGATGGTTGTTATTATAACAGAGTTTACAGGTCAATATTTACTAGGAATGTATATACGCATGACTATTACTATATCTATAAACATGATTTTTAACGATAGATATACATAAGTTAGGCTAAAATGTGCAGTATAGCAGTTTAAGAAACAAAGTTTGGCAGAAGCTCTCCAAATTAAAGTGCAGTGGAAAGTAATTGCACATTGAAGTTAAGGTACAGTATTGCAAATAATGTACCTGCAAAAACATGCAACATGCTAAAATAAACGGTGGAAACCGCGGTAACATAATATGTTCATAAACATTTTTTATTTATTTATCACTTTATTAATCCCCGCCAAACAAATGCTATTTAAAACATTTACACAGAAGCATTATTTAGACATGCAACATGCAAAAATAAGCGGTGGAAACCGCGGTAACATAATATGTTCAGAAACATTTTTTATTTATTTATCACTTTATTAATCCCCGCCAAACAAATGCTATTTAAAACATTTACACAGAAGCATTATTTAGAAGCATTATTTAGTGAATTTCTTCAGATTTGTTTACAAATATCTGCGCGTTTCCAATGACAACAGAGAAGAAGAAGGAAGCGGAAGCAACCCAGGACGAAGCTGGAAGGCTGCAAACGGACGCGACTGAGAACGAAGGCGGAAGCGACTGAAACGTGAGGTCTGCAGCCAGACACCTCTCTCAAATTGGCTGATGCCAGAAGAACAGCAGGACTGCATGTACAGTAGAAGGCACAGAGCTAAAAGATCTACAATGATTAAATACTACTTATCCAGCACGGGGCCAGTGTTAGAAGGTTGTGGCCATTTCCCAAGTGGCCAGTACTGCTTCAGATTCTTTAATGATCAAACCATACCTGTGTCGTTACTGCATCCCAAACCAGATATACAGCCACCACCATAATGAACTATGATGACATTGTCGATAGTTTATGCAGGATCAAAACAACCCGGGGACTTTTGCCTTCCATCCTGCACTGCATTTTTCATGTGCCCCAGAAAGCCTGTGGAAGATCACACCGACACCATACACATTCTGGCAGCTTTTTAATATTTTGTTGCTTTTTTGTGTGAAAAGGGCCGTTACAGCCAACAACCAAGTGTTGATTAAAGTAACACTGATAACCCTTTTGTATTATTCAAGGCAAACTTAAACCTATAAATTGAAAAACTAGCAAAACTGCATTTATGCATTATGCAATGTCTTGGCATAATTCATCTGATTGCTTCTGCAAAATTTGGCTTGATGTAAAACCTTTGGGTCACAAAAATTGCAGTTGCAAAACATTTGATGAGAAACTGAATCCTGTATTCTTACTGTAAAACAGTTTTTCTTAAATTCAAATTGTCCAAATTTAGTAGTTTTTGTTCTTTTAATCCAGGATGATCCTGACTGTAAAAACAAAAAGAAACTAAACATAAGACATGTGCACAAGGGGTGGTCTTTATCTTGATCTTCCAGCATTCTAACTTTTCATCAGTCAAGCTCTTCCTGTTTTCAAAATACTCATTAAACGTCTTATCCCACGCTTTGAAGTAATTTTTTCCCCCAGTTTTTATTTTTTCCATTGCTGCGACTCATTAAGAAATGATGACAAGCAGATGAAAGTCAGATTGCCTCGGGAGGGTCACACACCTTTAACAGATAAGATGATTTTTACTTGAAATGAGAGTGACCCGTAGGCTGCAAATGGATTAACTGAAGTCTCAATTAGGAGATTACGTACTTGGGAAAGTACATGTTGTAGGCAAAATAGAATAGATTTCAAAGTCACTTCCCTTTGTAAAAATCCGCTCTTAGGATGTGCTGGCTCCCACAGGACCATGATGCACAGCAGGTCTTTTATGCTCTGCCTATATTGTAACACTGATCCTAGTATTTTACATATGTAACACACACGCACACACACACACACACACACACAAAACTACCACTCATAATTATATCTTTCCCTTTTTTTATTTGGGCCATATCAAAAAGTTTCATGATATAAACTGATAATAATTTTAGAATAAAATTATCATAAAAATACTGAAAATCATTTTACGTCTTATTGGTTTGGGCTGTTCACTAAAACCTCAGAAAGCATAACTGAGTTGGACAAGTCACCTCCATTTCAGCAAGATGAAGTGAACCATGAAAGTGAATTGAAAAATTCCCAGTAATTGACACTGACAGTTTTGGGATGACGGTGCGTTGGGTGTTGTTTCCCTTTCTAAAGGATGTTTGGTGCTGCAAGCGCCTTGCTACATTGGATCGCTGCTAATGCCCGGCTCCCACGTGTGTTGCGGTGAGTCAAGTTCTCTGTCACAATGCATTCGCTACAACACAGACATGCTCTGGGGAGACGATGACTGATCCTTCTTGCCTTGTAGCGTTATGTTATTGTATGCACATATTTTCGGTGACTGCTTGTCTTAGCAAAAAGAATGCATGTAGTGGCATCCTTGAAACCTAGCACACACACACACACACATGCACAAAAAATACTTCCTGTTAATGTCAAATACTTTGACCCGTAAGCAATTAGTTAACAAGCATTCTAAATGCAACTTTTGTGTCTTGGGATAGTTACAGTATACCAGTCTCGGTGGTTTGCTTGAAGAGGTGCTAAAAGCTAAGCACGTTTTAAACACTTGTGTGGTTGCTATAAACAGTAAAGTATTGCCTGTTAATGTTACCATATTGATGGTTTTCTGTACCTTGTTCTTATTCCTTTCTGTATCTTTTAAGACATTTGACATGATTGTTGAAGGAATTATGGACACAGAATTGCAGTTCAACAGGTTTGCCTGTGCAAATTCTCTGTTTTCCGGGTTACTGCAACAGCTAACAGGCTTTAAATTGTAGGCAATGAACAGGTTTATTGAAAATGAATTGAGTTAAAGTTTCCTGGTGGGGCTCTGACTGGGCACTGAAGAGGAGATGTTAGTATTTATTATCTGAACGCAAGATGATGTATTAGTATTAATGCAAGGAAGAAAACTTAGAATCTTACTGTTAATGGAGGATGAGCATTTTCTGGAGTCTGATATTGGCAGGTGGTGATGTTTGGTGGTTGTTGGTGCTGAATCTCTCTTGTTTTATTTCCAGGAGGAAGCGTGTGGTGAAGTGGTCAGTGTCAGGGTGGACAGGAAGGTGAGGGTGAGGTTAGTGGCTGAGTGGAAGAAATAACTGTTTTCAGGAGGTAGGTCTGAGGAGAACTGAGAAAATGAATAGCGGTGAACTGAAGGAGGACTCTTCCTTGGATACAAGGAGCGAGGAACTGATCACCAGAGCAAAGGAATTCAAGCATGAGCATGGATGGGATCTTGGTAGAAGGGAAAACAGATTCAGGTAACAGTGAGAACAAAGAGAGCAAACAGAATCACTATGAATGTATGAATGAATGTCACCTACTACCTATAGAGTCAAGCCAAATATTCTATAAACTATACATTAATAGTTTTAAAGTTTCCTTCGATTTATCTCCCCTGGGCTTTCTCAGATCCACCATGGATAACCTCTTATCAGATTTGTACTTGAGCCCTTGGATTCCCGAGGATTTCACAAGGAAGAAGAGACAATGGAGAACGGAACAAAAAATCTGGTGGAAAGTTTACTGCTGCAAGAGTTTGATGGGAAATATTTCGCTCATGACCTGACCTTCTGATCAGGGGAATAGATGGGAGCTGGAATTAATTTTCTGTTGACAATTCCATGGTTTTGTGAAGGTCTTCTCTGGAGGGCAAAAATTGTTTGGTTTGGTTAGGTTCCATGTTGTATGCTAGCTTTGAAGGTGGAGGTATATTATTATTTAATTCATGCGTTCACACTAGGGCTGCAACTAATGAATATTTTAATAATCGATTAATCGGTCGATTATTTTTATGATTAATCGATGAATTGGATGAAAAAAAAAGTTTTATTTCCATTTCCTTTTTCCAAAATGTAACATTTGGAATGAAAGAGCTAATACGTGCAGAAAACACAAATTGCTACTTAGTTGTTCTTTTACAATAATATTAGGTAATAAATAATTTTGCTTCAAAGACGTTTATGTTGACTAAGGGGTTAATGCACTTTGGCTGAACCTCACCCTTTAACTAGTGCATCTAGGGAAATAACTGGGCATAACAATGAAACCAGAGCAAAAACACCACTTCTGAGAATCAAATAAACCAACAGTCCATTTCATAGACTGTTTCAGCACACGCTGCATTTTATGTAAATACCACATGCTACATTTGTCCTTCTACATATTTTTCTGCCATATTTTTTCTTCCAAAAACTTTTAATTTTTTTCCTCACGGTTTTACAGTTTTGAGGATGTCCTTTAGGGTCGCTTATGTCTCGTTTTTCGGTTTTTAATTTGGGTCTGCCTCTTATCATTCTGAGTGTCTCACCAAAATTTCATTATGGTAACATAACAATAAAGACTCTTGATTCTTGAAAAGTTAGTTCAGAGCCCTGCTCCTGTCTCCCATACTGTACCTTCACTCAGACTTTGTCAGGAAATTAAAACTTAAAGCTTAATCAACAAATTATTATCAGAATGAAATTGTATTCTGATTGAGAGGGCTGGTTTATGATCCATAATCTAACCAGCGTCCATCTAAACACTTGTTCTGGTTAACTCATGAACATGAACCGCGCAGGACTCCACTCACAGCCTGTGAGCCAAGCGCTGTTCGCATTTCCTCACTTTGAAAATGAACAAACGTTAGATATAGTAACAACTTACCCTGCTGTTTAGGTCTCTTTACCCTTATCAATGACTCCATGTTATTTTAGGTCCTATGTCACTGTGGTGCTCTTGTTATTTTTAGAATTTACTACAAAAAAGCAGTACTTGGAAATGCCGCCTCCCTCTCCGCCTCGCCGCGTTTACGTCGCTCTGCAGCCAGTCAGTTAGCTAGCATTTCTTCTTCTTCTTCTTCTTTTGAGTTTATTGGCGGTTAGCAAACAGCTTTTCAGTGTGAATTACCGCCACCAACTGGTGAGGAGTGTGTGTCAGCTAGCACTGACAACCGCTCGGACAAAACAAATCGATAACGAAATTCATTGCCAACACTTTTAATTGTCGATGTTTTATTGATTTTATCAATTCATTGTTGCAGCCCTAGTTCACACAGTACATTAGTTTGAGGATGGAAACCTGAACTAAACCCTAAACGTGGGTGATGAACTGGGAACCTTGGTCTGAGAGTATCTCGGAAGGGATGCCGTGGTGTTTAAAGACTTGGGGAGTCGGCAGTTGCTGATGGGGATAGAAATTTTGAAAGGAAGACAAGACACAGGTCTTGGAGAAACGGTCAATACAAATGAGAAAAACAAGATTTATGTTTGGATATCCACCAGATATCAACAGAAATACGGAGACAGTGAGTCGATGTTTTTTTGTGCGAGGCTTCCGGTCGGTCACTTCCTGTCACTGTTTAACTGGCTAAAAAGCGATTCATGCGGCTACTTCGTACCAAATTACTCGTCATTATGATTTCGAGGATGACCGGGAGCATTTGTACAGTTAGAGGCTGTCTTAATAACGGGTGTAAAAGAAAGGTCAATGTGGAGCAGGAGTGTTTTAAACATTGACTGTGTACAAGAGCTGTGGATGCGAGGCGCCCTACTCCATTTAACACTGATACTCTAAAAATAAACTAGAAAGAAAGTTACAGCTTCATTCTAAAGCTAACTTTGTCAGACCTGCACCTAGACCTAAGAGTATGACAAACTTACATTTTAACGTGACACGCTTGCATCAAGAGTTTTGAGACCACATATCAGATTGGTACAGTTTCAAAATTAAAGCCTAAACATGAAGTAGGCAGAACGTTGTGATATCCTTTTACAACATCAGTTCAATCCCAAACATTTAGCACTGCTATCTTTGTAAAATTAACTGACCAGAAATCTAATCACAATGAGGAAACAGCCAGTATGTTTTTGAATCAGACAATTCATTAGCCTACCTTCCATAGGATGCATGACTGAAGGACTTCCCTTGGAACTGCAACACAAGAGCACTCCGGCCGTCTCTGTAGTGCCGTTGACGTAGTCAGGATCCAGCAGAGTGAACGTCAGACTTGCTTTAGCTTGAACGGATATCAGCCTCCAGGGATACCAGGTCATCGATGTTGCTATTTCTCAACACCGTGCCAACTTTTCCACTGTGGAGGTACGCCTCAGTACATTCGCATTGAAGAGCCATCCGCACCAAAATGGTTAAAAATGTTCTCGTAAGCTATATGAGGCCACTTCTTCATGTCATCCTCTCAGCCATGAATAGTTTGTGGTTGTGGCACTGACCTGCCACTTCGATCGCTCTGCAAGTCTTGGAAATGTTGCTGCGGCAGTTTATCATTTCAGTCGAGTGTCACGATTTGGGTTTGGTGTTAGTTCAGTTTTGCACTTTTCTTTATTTTACTTGGTTATCAGTCAGGGTTCTACAGGCTTTTAGTTCAGTTCTGTTTACCTGCCAGCCCACTTATCTGTCTTCATCCAATCAGTTTGTGTCACTCCCCTGTCAGTAGTTACCAGCCAGTCAGAGCTATTCATCTGTCAGTCACTTCCCTTCCTTTGATTAGTTCCTCCTGTTTCCTGTAATTAGTTTCTACTCCGTTCACCTGCTCACTCCCCTATTTATTCCTGCTTCACTCCTTTGTTCATGGGCATATTATTTTGAGCCTTTTGGTCAGTCTAGTCCAGCGTTCCATTTATTGTTGACCTGTTGATGTGACCCAATTTTGCCTACGGATTTTCTGAGCCAGCCTGTTCCCTGTTTTCTGCTTTTTCCTGCCTGATCTGACTGCCTGCCTGTTTTGCCTGACCTGGTTCTATTTGTGGAGTATCTCAATTTGCCTGATCCCTGCCTGCTCATTTGTGTACCGTTCTGGACTGTTTCTGACCACCAAATCTGCCTGTCCTCATCTAGCCAGTCTGCCTGTTTGAGTACCGACCCTGGATTTGTTATTCTGACCACCGAGCCTGCCTGTCTCTGTCTTGCCATTCTGACTTAAATAAACCGTCTTAAAGTCTAAACATTTTTGTTCTGCCCTTGTTTCATGACATCGAGATAATGTTATTTGGCCAAGGGAAGTGCTGAAATGGAAGAGCCGCACAAAAAAAACGGAAGTTTGACCCATAGTTACTTCCGCGTTTGAAAATAAGGTGGATAGGGAGATCAGTGACAAAATCTATGGTTATCTGGACCACAGGTGACGGGGGATGGAGAGTGGATGACAGATGCTAGAAGGAGGACAATGGCAGTTATTGTTTTTAGCACATACGGTACAAGCTGAGACATAATCTTGTACATCCTTGTTAAGAGCGAGCCACCAGTAAGTGAAGGAGGCCCATCGTACAAGTAACACCAGGGTGACAAAAAAAACAGAAGGTTTGTATGCATTAAATGACCTGGGAGGGGATGGAAGAAATAATGAAGAGTTGGTTAGGAGGTCCACCCTCCTGAATATGGTTAATTCTGGGAAATATGTTGGACTAAACTCTCCAGATGCTAGGAGAGGGACCCACTGGTGCAGGACATTGAAAAAATGGCTTCTGGTTCACTGGATGTATTTTCAGAGAGGAACTGTTGAGAAAGCACATTGGGCTTCACATCATGGGATCCAGGGCAATAAGTGATGGCAAAGTTGAATCTGGAGGAGAATAATGAGCTTAGTTGACTCTAGGTATGAAAGGTTCTTGTGATCTGTCCAAACAATAATTGGCTGCTCTGTGCCTTCCGGCCAGTGCCTCCACTCCTCAGTTGCCAATTTTATTGCCAGCAGCTCCCTTTATCTAGGAAAGAAACAAATCTAAATCAGATAAAAAGCCTGAGAGCTGATCTAAAAATTTAAAGTGTGAAATTTGTGATTGTAACGTCACAACACTTTCAAACACTAATATAATGCAATTAATCCTATTATGTACAAGCACACTCATCCACACATCTGTAATCAGCAGTTTTGAGAATTATACGCCCTTGTGCGAGTGAAGTTTGTGTCATTTCACAGTTGCTTGATCAGTATTCATTGACTACATTGGAGCCACTTTATAATATTGATATTAATTTACTACTGTGTAGTAATGGGTTTAGACATTTTAATGTGCAATGAACGTGGCAGCAAGTATTATTATTCTGGTTGAATGCCATGGAAAAACAATCCCATATGTCTTTTTTTGTTTATCTTTCATAATCTGGACAAATCCTCTTGTGTACAATAAATGAAGCAAAACATGAAGAAAGTCAAAGGATGGGGAGCCTCACATGTGCCTGTGAGTTGTTTTAAATGCTCCTACATCCATCTCTGTACATGTCCTTCCCGCTAATAACAACGTAAGAAATTTGAAACCTTCACAATACCCATTCAACTGCAAATGACCATAATACATTTTCCCCCTAGTAGTCCAACTTCATTCCCGTCCTCACTTGTATTATCACCTTGCTTACTCCAGTTTCTTCTCTTCCTGCCGGCCTCTTGCAGTAACAGCAGAGTAATTGCAGACTGAACACACAGTCACACATGTACAGGCAAAGTGAAGGTTTTGCATGAGGAAATAGAGCACATTCAATATTTATAGGGGTACTCAGGGAGGTTATTCCTCCCTGAAATGGTAATGCCTCCTCTCGGGTAGCATGTGGAACATACATGCCTGCATATTTCTTTTCTCGCCTTAGGTAAGATTTTGGGCAAAAGGAGGTTGAAAACTGTAGAACATGTTGTAGCCTAATGTTCTGCTGACCATCTGAAATTCAGATGTGTGTCTAAATATGTGACTGTGATATAGTGCCTATGGGAGTCTAACAGACTGCAGCTTGAGATAAGATATGAATAATACCAAAATATATTTTGAATCTTTGTTCTGATAAACTGTAAAAACAAAAAAAAAGTTTGAAGGTACTGACAAATGATTTCTTATTTGTAATTCTCAGACAACATAACTGCACAAGTTACTCTTTACCAAACAGCTTTGCGCTCCTCTCAAAGGACAAACATATCTTCAGCCATGAGGCCTGTCAGTATGTGTCCATGGTGTGATGACCTCAAACTGCAGCATAACAAGCATGGCAGTGTGGACTCGTGGTGCACAGCCTTCTGGGAAGGTTAGATCTCCAGTCAGCATGAGAGAGGTAAACGTTAGTTTGATGCTAAAAGGAGCGTAAGGGTTAGGTGACAGGGATGTAATTAGCTCATGGGGATATACTTAGTAGAGTAAAAGTGCAATCTGTTAAGGCCAATCTGTTGAACTCTTTGGTGTTTGCATTGAGGACACTCACACTGTCATGTTAGGACCCAAATGCAGTTAGAACTAGAAGTCTAGAAGTGACGTGAAATATATTTTTTATTGAAGAAAACCAAAAACTTTAAATGTTGGCACCATGGAAACAGGACACATAACAGTCATGAAGAAACAGGCAGAGTAATGGAAGGATCCAGTGGGGAACTTAGAAAACAGATGAGTATATTATATATGAGGGAGGGGTGAGAAATGGCAGGCAAACCACAAGAGCTAATCAGTGGAAATGAGGAACAGCTGAGGTAGAGCAATCAGAGGAAAAGAGACTGAAGCCAGCTTCATACTAACTATGTTCCTTGTCCACTTCATAATCCATCGCAAAATGTGCCACGTGACAATCCCCACTGGATACGTGTAGGATCTATTCCTGCTTCCAGACAGCTTCCCATCTTATTTTGAAATGTTCCAGATCTGCTTTACGCTTCCCATGTCTGACTTTCTGTCTGGCTCATCTGGTTTTTAAAAATGCACGCCCTTTGCTCTGTCATCCGTCACTCTGGTAATTAACAAGAGCTGAGCAGAAACACGGATACAAGGAATCTGGGGGAAATGTATGAGGTAAGATCACTATCTATGCTCCACTGATCTGGAACAAACTTCCAGAAAAACACATTGACATTCAGCCAAAGGATGAACTCAGACCCCACACGGAGCTTACCTGCAGGGGTTGAGGACCCGGAAATCCTTGCATACGTCGAGATGTGCGACCGCCTTTGGAAGGAGAGATGGTCCAAGAAGGTTCCTGGCCAAGGTACTGTGCCGCCGATTGGGGCCGACTCCACTTCCCTGGTGGTCCACTCGGGCTTTATTACGGCTGCTCCGGAGCGCAGGGAGGGACGTCGCCCAGCTTCTCGTCGTCTCTGTCACCATCTCCATGACTCTCAGCTGGTCCCTCGAGTGCGGCTCATCATTCCATCAGCCCGAGCCCTACACATCGAGGAGACCCACCCTTTAGTTTTGAGTTTCTTAGGATCCCGTAGCTTCAGGATTATTTAGTGGTTCTTAGATTTCTTATAATTCTTTAGTTTCTGTCCTGCTTTTGTTTTCTAGTTTTGCTTTTGTTTTCCAGCTCTGCTTTAGTACTCTAGTTTTTGCATTAGTTTTGTAGTTTTGCTTTAATTTTCTAGTTCTTATTTTAGTTTTCTAGTTCCTGCATTAATTTTCTAGTTATTGCCTCAGTTCTCCCGTTTCTGCCTTAGTTCGTAGTTTAGTTCAGAGTCTTCTTAGTTCCTCTGCTTTGCTGGTGTTTAGATTTCTCTGTTCCTGGCGCATTAGGCCGCCCTCTATCCCCTGCCACGTTAGGCTGCCCTCTGTCCCCTGGCGTGTTAGACGCCCTCTGTCCCCTGGCGTGTTAGACGCCCTCTGGTTCCTGGTGTTTTAGATTTCCTCTGTTCCCTGGTGTTTTAAGACGCCCTCTGTTTTCTGCCGTTTTAGTTTTTCACTGTCTCCTGGTGTTTTAGATGTTCCCGTTTCCCTCATGCCCCGGCGTTTCCCTCACGCCCCAGCGTTTCCCTCACGCCCCGGCGTTTCCCTCACACCCCAGCGTTTCCCTCACGCCTCGGCGTTTCCCTCACACCCCGGCGTTTCCCTCACGCCCCGGCGTTTCCCTCACGCCCCGGCGTTGTTCCCTCTGGCGTTGTCGTACGCCTGTTGTTCCCTCTGGCGTTGTCGTACGCCTGTTTTTCCCCTGGTGTTTTCGTACGTCTGCTTTCCCCTGGCGTTTGTTAGACGTTCTCCGTTTGCCTGCCAGCGTTTGTTAGACGCTCTCCATTTGCCTTCCAGCGTTTGTTAGACGCTCTCCGTTTGCCTGCCAGCGTTTGTTAGACGCTCTCCGTTTGCCTGCCAGCATTTGTTAGACGCTCTCCGTTTGCCTGCCAGCGTTTATTGGAGGCCTTTTTGTTTGCCACCGTATTGGACGCTTTTTCGTTTGCTTTCGTTTTTTCTCTTTGTTTTGATTCGCCCTGGTTGGGTAGTTTTTTGTTTGACTCTAGCCCACCATCCGTAGCCTCCCTCCACCCACCCTGGTTAGATTAGTTTTGGTTGTGACTCTCCGGTTACATCATCCACCAACCCATCAACCTTTCAATAAAAACTCTCAATTTTAGTCCTGTGTGTGTGGTTCTGGGCAGTGTTGTATAGTAACGAAGTAAAAATACTTCACTACTGTACTTAAGTATATTTTGGAGTACTTTATACTTTTCTCGAGTATGCATTTTTTTCATAACTTTTACTTCACTATATTTCCGAACTTGATTGCATACTTTTACTGATACATTTTCAATGTTTGGTTTAGTTACTCGTTACAAAAAAAGCGAGGCATGGGCGGGCATTGGGGGGCCGTGCCCGCCCTGGACTGGAAGCAGATTTTTTTTTTTTTACCTCGGAGTGGCAATCGTTCTATTAGTACCATCTTTGATTTGTCAATCATACAATTCAACCAATCAAATAAACGACTGCAGGCAACTGCTAGCCAATTACAGCTACAGAGAAGGGCGGGTCGCTGGGTCAGATGTTCAGCCTTCAGAGAGACACCGTGGCTCGGCTGTGTTCGCCGCGGTGTCGGTAGAGCGGGATGGAAATTCGGTCTGATTACCAAACAATTACAAGAACAGACAACGAAGCAAGCGAGAGCGAGCTGGAAGCAGCGCTATTAATTTCTGTTTGAAACGTCAGCATTGAAGTCAACACTGGAGTAAACATTCACGCTAGGAGGTTAGCTAGACAGCTAGGAGCACAAGGAGCAGAACCAGGCAGTAAAACTGCCAAACTGAAGAAACCTGGGTTACTAGCAGGCAGAAGGGAACTCTGCTTTGTTCTGCTCCTTGTTCTCATAGCTGCTGTAATTACAGAACCTCTTCTAGTCTGAATTTTTACTTCAGTGTTCAGCCTGACACCAGCGCTCATGCTTATCAGCATGTCTGCTTATGCTGGACTTTTTGCAGACACAGTGCTACAGGCTGCCGTATCTCACTGATGGTTTCCAGCCCAAACCAGCATAAAACCTGCCCAACTTAAAAGAAAAAACAAGCCCAAATCTCAAACTCTCTCATGTTAAAAGCACAGAACTGTTAAACACATAAGAACATGCTGTTAGCACACTACTGTGCTGAAGCAAAAAAATAAATAAAAACTGCGCATATGGGCTCCGCACAAAATGTACAATCAGACAACCAAATAACACACAAGATCACTTTAACAATCATGATATATCAACTGGAAAAAATTTCTTTTATCAATAGCTTCCCAACATGAGTTGTAAATCTACCTTAATATAAACTTAATGTATCTTACAGAATATAGCTCAAACATTTCTCTTTCACAGCCATGAAATATTTTTAAGTAGAACTCAACCCCTCTTGGGCGTTTACATTGACCAAACACTTGATTAACCATTATTCTTTTCTTGTTTTATTATAACAATCAATATTATTCATTATAACTATTATTCATTAATGATGTCAGATTCGACAGATTCGACTTATTTAAAAAATAAATTGATCAGTAAAATGAACTCCCCCCACCCCAACATAATTTTTAAAGTGCATAGCACTGACCTTACTTGGAGAAGGAAAACTGAAAGCTTACAAAAAGGTTGTATTTTCTGTCTAAACTTGGTCTAAATGTCTCCTGCACTTGGTTGTTTATATTATTTTAAGTGAATTTGACTTTCAAAGTGTCTTTCAAACTGCATTTGCTTTGTTTTACTTTTTACTTATACTTTTTATTACATTACTTGAGTACATCTATTTTTACAGTAATTTTCATACTTAAGTACAAGACATTTCAGATACTTTAAGACTTTTACTCAAGTAACATTTCAATCAGTGACTTGGACTTTTACCAAAGTCATATTTTGGAGAGGTAACTATACTTTTACTTGACTCCGAGATTTCAGTACTTTATACAACACTGGTTCTGGGTTAATCGAAGACAAATCGTGACAATCACTAGTTCAACTTTTTTAGTCCAACTGTAGTATACTGCACACATTTTCTATTATTGAACCTAGGCTGGCTGATTTCTTTTAAAAAAGGAATTTAACTAGTTTCACCTTAAATAGGATGAACAGATACATTTAGTTGACGAAAGTAAGAGTTGTTTTTATCTAACCACGCTTTAAAAACGCAAGCAAACAGTTTTTTTTACCAGGTGTCAGCTGATAGTCTGTACTGATGATTCGAAAGTGTGACTGTTTAGCTTCTAGTGTTTTTTTTGCACATTAAGCCTTTCTCCAAGAGGTTAGTACAACATGCAACGAACTTTCAGCTGCAGCAGATAACACAGGACATAGTTAGCAATGGTGGCAAACTTTTTGTTTGAGAAAGACTTCTTTTTCGTTTAATGAAAATCCAATTACCAAAAAGTAGTGGTACTTTTTGGTAATTGGATTAAATACAGCATTACTTTAATAATTTATCACCTCTAACTAAAAGAACTTCAACCTGTTATTTCTAACACAGGTTAGAAATAACATTTTATCTACTTAAGCCAAACTACACTTTGACAAATTGCTTCTATGCTAATATAATAAAAAGCCATCACCATTTTGTCTTGTATTTTGAATCTGTCTTTATAACAATCTGTGAACAGATATTAGCTCAGCCATACAAGCACATAAACATACAGTATTTTTCATGTAAAATTACACATTTATGTCCTGTTTCCCCAACAGTAACAGACTTTTTAAGTTTTATTCAATCTTTTATTTTTTTGATCTAGGAATATTTATCCACAACCCTAGGATGAAAAAAAAGTATTGAATCTGTGCTCTATAAAAAGTATCTAGTCAATTTTTATGTTTGCAGGAACCACTGCAGAGACATGTAATGGAACGCCTTCTCTCAAGAATTAATCAGGTTCTAAACCAGCCACATTTGTATTTGGACTATTTCCAATATATTGTAAATCAGGAGGTGTTTCTTTTTACATCTGCAGCAACTGTTCTTGATATACCCATAGATGTTATGGATTGTATTTTAATCCTTCAAAAAAAGATCCATGACACCCTTTTTCAGGAAGAACATTGTGTTCTTACCACATAAGTTTCTAGTGGATGAGGGCGACCCAAATTAGAAGTTTCTGAAGACCTTCTGGTCCATTTAATAGACATAGCCCTATCAGTGTCATGTATATCCTACCTTTGCAAATTTAATAAAAATATAAATTGATGTCACCATTTTTGGCTACTTACCATATATGGAATGTAATTTCTCTGCACAACTATTCATCTGTATTTGATTGTATTCTTTTTACTCATTTCTGTACAGATTATAACTTATGACAGTGTAGTTCATGGAGCTGTATGTCGTTAGGGTTCTTGATGAAAAACTTTAATTATTGTGTTTGAATACATAAATCAGAAGATATGCATCAATAATTAACAGTTTTTATTTGTTTAGAAAAAAAACTTTCAAACTCCTTCCTAAAAAACATTGAAAGTTTGAAAACTTTCATATCTTGACCTGAATTTTTTTGCAACTCAAACAGCTGAGTATAACTTACACATTTTTAAATACCTCTGGTAAATAAAGTCCTGGACAGTGTTTACTTATAAAACTGACAGAGCCTTAAGGATTTCATTTTATTTTATTTACTAAAAACCCTCTAAAAACAAAATCAACAAACACTGGCCACTGTGGTTTGGCCTGTAAGTTCTAACAGTACAGCACATAACTAACAAAAAGCCAAATGACTCAGACGAGGCTAAATTTTTGTCCGTAAGTGATGGCTGCTATCATATTTTCTTTGAATTCATTCAGGGTTGTAAGATGTGCAACTGGAAATGTGATTGTGCGGCTACATGCACTAACAACAGGAAAACATATAGTATGACTTGAGTCACAATCATGGCAAAATTTCACAGAAATGAAAAAGTCCTTCATCTCACTGGGCAGCACTGGCTTGTGTGCCTGTCCTGTCATCTGCTGCATGATTTGGCCAACGGTCAGCTGCTGTGGATCCTCATTCTGACCATCTTTTTCTTGAAAAGAAGGTACATGTTAAAGGTATACTATGCAACCGGGGTTGATTTTCCAGCGAGGCTCCCCCCAGAGGGTGAAAGTAAAAGTGCACTGTCGTAAATATGCTCAGCTGTTCTCCTGGTTTCTCCGTCAAGCCAGGCGCGGTTGTTTTGAGCTTAGCAGACAGGCGAACGCAATGAATACAAAAGTCGAAAAAACGGCAGTACAAACAATGACTAACACAGTGAAAGTATGAACATGCACACAGAGAGAGAGAAACCATTCCAATGCAGTGTTTCCCCTAGGACAGGGGTTTTCAAATTCGTTGAAGGTGAGCCTCCCCTAGGAATAGGTAAAGATAACCACGCCCCTCACCCAACCACAAACCTACCCCACACAAGTCCCTGCAGTAAATGCATCTTTCTTTCGTGTTCCTGGAATGCTGTGTTTCAAAAACAACTGATAGCCCAACACATGTTTTTTATTGTATTTCTTTTAACAAAGTACATTCATTAAAAAAGGCCTATTCATAAAATATCCATCCAAATATTTTCATTTTATGTGCTACTTTTACTGAAACATCACGGACAGAGGGCCTACTTTTAAAATTGAACTGTCATTAGAGCAAATTCATAAACTATTGTTTTCAACAGCAGACAAACTGACCTAAACAGACGCCAATGATAAACTGAACTCACTTCAACAGGAGACGTCAACTGAAATACTAATAATAAAAAAGATAACCTGAATTTAACAGACGTCAACATATTACATATTCCGATTTACATATTTAGGCTAATTATACACAATTTAAACCTATTGCTATTTTAACAACCAAGTATTTTATTAGATATTATTTCTTATCTGGTGTATTTCTGATGTTTGGCACTTTGTTTTACCTTTTGTTAAAGTGCTCTTTAAATAATGATGACAATGATAATGATTATGATCAGAATAAACTTTTGCATCACCTCCCAGAAGCTGGAAAGAAAAAAAAAAACAGCTGGTGTTAAGCGTTCAATGGGCAGGTCCAGCGCACGAGGTGCGCAGGTCCAGCGCGCGAGGTGCGCAGGTCCAGCGCGCGAGGTGCGCAGGTCCAGCGCGCGAGGTGCGCAGGTCCAGCGCGCGAGGTGCGCAGGTCCAGCGCGCGTGCAAAGTCGCGTGCGCGTGCAGAAATGGAACTGAGCGCGAGGACAGAGCGTGGGTTGAGAAGAGTTTTTCAGAGTTGAGTGCGCGCCAGACAGGTTTTGAGCGGGCGCGTGTTGTCTCACTGCGCGCTTGGATTGGTTTCTGCGCGATCAAACAAAAGGCACAAATATCTTCTTCTCCAGCACATTCTTCGCGCCTCCCCTGTGACTCTTTGGCGCCCCCCAGGGGAGGCGCGCCTCACCTATTGAAACCCCTGCCCTAGGAATTTGCTTACCGGATGACCAGCGGGGGGGGGGGGGGGGGGGGAGAGACAAGATTTACGCCGATGACCGGCGGAGCGGAGCGGGGGGGAGACAAGCTTTGCGCGACGGAGCAGGGGGAGACAAGCTTTGCGCGCATATCGAGTTATTTTTTTTTTTCTTTTTTTTGTAATGTTGGGAGGCGGTAGCGTGAGGGAAACCCTACAATGTTATTTACAATCGCATCAGCAGAAACGCGAGGTCCGCGTCAGCCTTGCAGCCTTCTCTTTCTTTTAGCTCTCGCCATTCGGAAAAAGCTTGCCCGATGTTCACCCGTGTACGACTCCTCTTTCTGTCCAGAGCCCTTTTCCTCTTTCTTGCCTGCTCCGACATGGGCTTTTGCTGTTTTGTCGCTGGTTCCGCCATGATAACTGCACAGATATCGCCACTGCGCTAGCAACGAACATGCCTTTCACTGGGGGCGTGTAGCAGTTCTCGCCGTAAAGCAAGACCGACTCTCGCGATCTTGCACGAGATTCTGAGACTGTGGGTGCGGGCCGAGGGCTCCTGCAATTGCAAGTGCGGTATTTGCCCCACAGACCACCAGGGCGGCCGAGAAAACCTTTGTTCAACCTGAAATGACTCATTTAATCATCCAAAACGGTATGGAACACATTAATTAACTGAAAAATGTTGCATAGTATGCCTTAAGGAAAAAAACAAAAATTAAAAGCCTAACATTTTTTGAAGATATGCATATTACATTTGCTTTTTAAGTCATATTTTGTTTTTTAAATTAACAGTTTTGGTTAAACCTTTAAATTAATGTTGTAGGTGCATTTCATACTCTTGCAAAATTTTGATAGTCTTGCACGACTTGAATGTGCTGTGAATTACTGGGTTATTATAAAAAACAACTATTACCAAGTATCTGTAAAACTGACTGAGATTAAGCCATTTTTTGTCGGCTGGTTTCAGATAGTTGTGGTGAACATTAATCAGCTGTGGATTGACCAATTTTCCCTCTGACAATGGACCTGTCTCCATTTGGCTCGACTGTCCCTCAACAGACTGTCTTTCACTTTCTTGTCTAACTGGCCTCACAGTCCCTGAAGAGCCTAACCTTCGGTTTAACAATGACACAAGACTGTGTGCCGCTAATTGTACCTAACGGTAAGGTCAATAAAGTTAGATGCCTGAATATCAACTACAGAAATAAAGATTTAAGTTACAAATGTTAAATATTACCTGGCTTTGCTCCGTAGCTTCCTGCTCCGTCATCTTGGCGCTACTAAGTTGAAACAACATATAGTACGCATGCGCGGCTCTTATCTTCGCACTCTGTGCTCCATCAACCAGCCTTGGAAACCGTGACGTCAGACCACCGTTGTGAATTCGTATTCTCAAAGAAAAAATCCGTATTGTGAAACAGCCGCTGCTGTTTGTGTTCATGAAGAATAAAGCCCACATTTAAATTTTAAATTTGTATTTATTAGTTATTGAAGTTGTAACTATTTAAACTGTATGTTGTATGTTTTGAATGCGATTTCAATTATTATGAGTTTACAAATGTTTGTTATGCACAACTTCTGACTAATATGCACACAACTGTGCTTATATGTACAAGTTTATTTTGATAGGCAAGGCAAGGCAAATTTATTTGTATAGCACAATTCAGTAGAGAGACAATGCAAAGTGCTTCACGTGATTAAAATATATGAGTAGGAATGTGATAACCTTAGTGTAGCCTTTAAAACTATCCTAGATTCAATTGGTTTTGCTCAAAATGTGCATAAGCCAACACACTCTCGGCTCCATACTTTGGACCTTGTGCTGACATATGGCATTGATTGTGAAGAATTAACAGTATTCTCTCACAACCCTGTCCTATCTGATCATTTTTTAATAACATTTGAGTTTAATCTAACTGAGTTCTCCACCCCCAAAAGAGGGTTCCATTATAGTAGATCTTTATCGGAAAATGCTGTATCAAAACTTAAAGAGTCTGTCCCCCTTTTAATATCCTCAGTATTGCAGAAATGCCCTGTAGATGGCAGCAATGCTGTTTCTTCCCATTCACAAATCGATACCTTTGCTAACAGTGTGACTTCGTCATTGCGTTCTGCATTAGACAATGTAGCTCCCTTGAAGAAGAAGGTGATAATTCACAGGAAGCTGGCTCCCTGGTTTAATTCAGAGCTGCGTTCCTTGAAGCACAATGTTAGGAAATTGGAGAGAAAATGGCGCTCTACACACCAAGAGGAATCCTACTTAATCTGGAGGGACAGTCTATTGTTGTATAACAAGACCCTTCGCAGAGTTAGAGCAGCATATTTTTCATCATTAATTGAAGAGAATAAAAATAATCCTAGATTTCTCTTTAGTACAGTTGCCAAACTTACTCAGAGCTGCAGCTCTGTTGATCCATCCACTCCCTTAGCTCTTAGCAGTAATGATTTTATGGGATTCTTCATAAATAAAATTGATGCCATTAAAAATAAAATAATTGGCATCCTCCCAAACATGATTACCTCATCCCCAGTAAGTAAGGCAGCATTGGAGGAATCTTTAGAACCTGCACAGTGTTTGAACTGTTTAGAAGCAGTAGAGCTTTCTGAGCTATCTAAAATCTTAGCTTCATCTAAACCTTCTACCTGTATGTTAGACCCAATCCCAACCAAGTTGTTTAATGAGGTATTCCCTTTGATCAGTGGTCCTATTTTAGACATGATTAATCTATCCTTAGTAAATGGATATGTACCACAGTTTTTTAAAGTAGCTGTTATTAAACCTTTACTTAAGAAACCTTCTCTTGATCAAGATGAGCTAGTAAACTACAGACCTATATCTAATCTTCTTTTCTTATCTAAAATTCTTGAGAAAGTAGTTGCTAATCAACTTTGTGAACATTTACAAAGCAATGACCTACTTGAGGAGTTCCAGTCAGGCTTCAGAGCTCATCATAGCACTGAAACAGCTCTGGTGAAGGTCACTAATGATATTCTCATGGCCTCAGATAATGGACTTGTGTCTGTACTTGTCCTGTTAGATCTCAGTGTTGCATTTGATACAGTTGATCACAATATTCTCCTACAAAGACTTGAACATACTGTAGGGATTAAGGGGAAAGCATTAGGCTGGTTTAAATCTTATCTGTCGGACAGATTCCAGTTTGTTCATGTTAATAATAAATCTTCCTCAAACTCTAGGGTCACCTGTGGAGTACCACAGGGTTCAGTCCTTGGACCAATTCTCTTTACTATATATATGCTTCCGATCGGAAAAATGATCAGACAGCATGGGATTAATTTCCACTGTTATGCTGATGACATTCAGCTATATTTATCCATAAATCCTGATGAATCTAATAAATTACTTCGACTGCAGTCATGTCTTGATGACATCAAAAGCTGGATGACTTTAAATTTCCTGCATCTAAATTCTGACAAGACCGAAGTTGTAATCTTTGGACCAGAGTCCTCAAAAAATAAACTTAACCAATCACTTAATCTGGATGGCATTAACTTGGCCTCTGGTAATAAAGTAAAAAATCTTGGTGTTATTTTTGACCAAGACATGTCATTTAAATCCCATATTAAACAGGTTTCCAGAGTTTTCTTTTTTCACCTCCGGAATATCGCCAAAATTAGAAACATTCTGTCCAGGAGTGATGCTGAAAAACTGGTCCATGCATTTGTTACTTCAAGGCTGGACTATTGTAATTCTTTACTATCAGGAAGTCCACAAAATGCAGTTCAAAGCCTTCAGCTGATCCAAAATGCTGCAGCAAGAGTTCTGATGAAAATCAACAAGCGGGATCATATTTCTCCAATTTTAGCTTCCCTTCATTGGCTTCCTGTTAAATCAGGAATAGAATTTAAAATTCTTCTTCTAACGTATAAAGCCCTTAATAATCAATCTCCATCATATATCAGAGCTCTGATTACCCCGTATGTTCCTAACAGAGCACTTCGCTCTCAGACTGCAGGTCTGCTGCTGGTTCCTAGAGTCTCTAAAAGTAGAATGGGAGGCAGATCCTTTAGCTATCAGGCTCCTCTCCTGTGAAACCAACTCCCAGTTTTGGTCCGTGAAGCAGACACCCTGTCTACTTTTAAGACTAATCATAAAACCTTCCTTTTTGACAAAGCTTATAGTTAGAGTGGCTCATGTTACTCTGAGCTACCTTTATAGTTTTACTGCTATAGGCTTAGGCTACTGGAGGACATCAGGATCTAATTTTCTCACTCTATAGAGTTCTACTGTTCTTCAATTATGCATTACGTGTTGTCATGTCTGCTTTAACTTTCTGTTCTCTCTCTTTTATCTTCATAGTAGGTACACCTGGTCTGGCGTTCTGTTAAATGTGACATCATCCAAAGAAGACGGCTCACCCGCTATTACCATCTAATGTAGAACAGATTACTGGATCAATGTGTGCTTCTGTGCTTTTTTTTCTCTCTTGTTGTGTCTCTGCTCTGTCTTCTGTAACCCCCAGTCGGTCGAGGCAGATGACCGTTCATACTGAGCCCGGTTCTGCCGGAGGTTTTCCTTCCCGTTAATGGAGAGTTTTTCTTCCCACTGTCGCTTCATGCTTGCTTAGTATGAGGGATTGCAGCAAAGCCATGTACAATGCAGACGTCTCTCCCTGTGGCTTTACGCTTCTCCAGGAGTGAATGCTGCTTGTCGGGACATTGATGCAATCAACTGGTTTCCTTATATAGGAACATTTTTGACCTATCTGTATAATCTGACCCAATCTGTATAATATGATTGAACTTAACTTTGTAAAGTGCCTTGAGATGACATGTTTCATGAATTGGCGCTATATAAATAAAATTGAATTGAATTGAATAAAATGTAGAAACAAAATAGAACATTAAAAACAGTTGGACTAAAAAAGTTGAACTAGTGATGTTTCAGTAGAACAGTTTAACTAGAGCAGTCGAAGGCAATCCTAAATAAATGTGTTTTTAATCTTGATTTAAAGGAACTCAGGCTTTCCGCACTTTTACAGTTTTCTGGAAGTTTGTTCCAGATCAGTGGAGCATAGATAATGATCTTACTTCATACATTTCCCCCAGATTCCTTGTATCCGTGTTTCTGCTCAGCTCTTGTTAATTACCAGAGTGACGGATGACAGTGCAAAGGGCGTGCATTTTTAAAAACCAGATGAGCCAGACAGAAAGTCAGACATGGGAAGAGTAAAGCAGATCTGGAACATTTCAAAATAAGATGGGAGCTGTCTGGAAGCAGGAATAGATCCTACACGTATCCAGTGGGGATTGCCACGTGGCACATTTTGCGATGGATTATGAAGTGGACAAGGAACATAGTTAGTATGAAGCTGGCTTCAGTCTCTTTTCCTCTGATTGCTCTACCTCAGCTGTTCCTCATTTCCACTGATTAGCTCTTGTGGTGTGCCTGCCATTTCTCACCCCTCCCTCATATATAATAAACTCATCTGTTTTCTAAATTCCCCACTGGATCCTTCCGTTACTCTGCCTGTTTCTTCATGACTGTTATATGTCCTGTTTCCATGGTGCCAACATTTAAAGTTTTTGGTTTTCTTCAATAAAAAATGTATTTCACGTCACTTCTAGACTTCTAGTTCTAACTGCAATTGGGTCCTAACATGACAGTGTGAGTGTCCTCAATGCAAACACCAAAGAGTTCAACAGATTGGCCTTAACAAATTGCACTATTACTACAGTGCATATAATCAGTGTTTGAACTATCAGGACATTTACAAATAGGAGGCAGGATATTAATATGAAACACATCTAAATCAAGACAGAAAGAGACACAATACCCACCCTTTGGTCATGACCATGTCAGTCCCCAGGCCTAAAGCCTGTGGAGTGAGGTGAAGCGCGCATAGGAGGACTCAGGACTCTAAATGTTCTAAAGAGATTGTGCAAAGAGGAATAGTTAAAGGTTATTCTGTCTGTACACTGGAGTCTTCTAATATCTTTTCGTGTGAGATTATATTGCTGCAGTAATAGGTAAAATCATTTTAAGACTATTAACACATCCCTGCCATGGTTGCCAATAAGTGTGGGGGCTGCTAAATCGCATGTCTGAATTTAGCTTCTTGTTCCTACAGACGCAAGGCAGGATGCAGTCGTCTTCTCTTCTGAATGGGGTTTTTATTAACTTCGGTGAACAACAAAGAGTTCTTAGAAAGGATATTTTTTAAAGCACTTACATGACTCGTGGTACTCCGAGTTTGAATAGCCATGCCCACTCAACGCCTGTAGGTGCCCAGTGCAATTGAAAAGCAGCAAAAGCACTTTAAAGCCCTCCTCCCTCAATTCAGTATGCATGAAGAAGACCCATTTTTATTTCTTTCAAAGTGTTTTTCAACCCTGTTTAACTCATGCACATCTGTGATAGCAAATTCAAAAAAGTGCAAAACAAATCAAGAAAATCTACAATTATTCTAAGCTTCATGTTCAGAGTAATTTGTCTCCATCTAACCTTATCTTCTACATCTTCTTCTCTCACACAGAGTACCTTCATGTCATCTTTCACTCTATAAATATCAATTCAATTCAATTTTATTTATATAGCGCCAATTCATGAAACATTTCATCTCGAGGCACTTTACAAAGTCAAAATCAGTCAGATTATACAGATTGGTCAAAAATGTTCCTATATAAGGGAACCAGTTGATTGCTTCAAAGTCCCGACAAGCAGCATTCACTCCTGAAGAAGCGTAGAGCTACAGGGAGAGTCGTCTGCATTGTCCATGGCTTTGCAGCAATCCTTCATGCTGAGCAAGCATAAAGCAACAGTGGAAAGAAAAACCACCCATTAGCGGGAAGGAAAAACCTCCAGCAGAACCGGGCTCAGTATGAACGGTCATCTGCCTCGACCGACTGGGGGTTACAGAAGACAGAGCAGAGACACAACAAGACAGACAAGCAAGCACAGAAGCACACATTGATCCAGTAATCTGTTCTACATTAGATGGTAATAGCGGGTGATCGGTCTTCCTTGGATGATGTCACAGTTAACAGAACGTCAGACCAGGTGTGCCTACTATGAAGAAAAAGAGAGAACAAAAAGTTAAAAGCTGAAATGACGACAGTCATTTCAATGTAATGCAATGCAAAACTGGAGAACAGTAGAAATCAGTAGAGTGAGAAAAATAGGCCCTGATGTCCTCCAGTAGCCTAAGCCTATCACAGCACAACTATAGAGGTAGCTCAGGGTAACATGAGCCACTCTAACTATAAGCTTTGTCAAAAAGGAAAGTTTTAAGATTAGTCTTAAAAATAGACAGGGTGTCTGCCTCACGGACCAAAACTGGGAGTTGGTTCCACAGGAGAGGAGCCTGATAGCTAAAGGATCTGCCTCCCATTCTACTTTTAGAGACTCTAGGAACCACCAGCAGACCTGCAGTCTGAGAGCGAAGTGCTCTGTTAGGAACATACGGGGTAATCAGAGCTCTGCTATATGATGGAGCTTGATTATTAAGGGCTTTATACGTTAGAAGGAGAATTTTAAATTCTATTCTTGATTTAACAGGAAGCCAATGAAGGGAACACATACATATTATCTTTCAATGGCTAACCTTCGTTCCTCTCCCTTACAGAAAAAAACATGCATTTGTAGAAGAAAACTCACACTGCACCCTGAACTTGCCACATCCAGGGTGACACATCGTGGTTCCAGCATCATGCTTTGAGGGTGCTTTCTTTGGCAGGAACAGCTCGAGAGGGGTAGGGTACAACCTGATCAGGTCTGCAGTCTCTCTCGGGGCCATCAAAATCATTAATTCACATGCTCACATCCAAAGGCATTTAGGAGCTCTTCTTATTGCCAACTCCTTTGCAACAGTTTTTAGCCTTATTTCTGCATCATCTCGCTGCTTTTCGGATGATTGCTGTGACTGGTCATGAAATACAGAGTCAGTCATTCCACTCTGCCCTACTTGTCCGTGGTTTACTTTAAATATGTTGAAATATTTTAAAATTCCTCACCAGCCTCAAAAAATCCCATAACATTTTTTTTCCTACAGAGCCTGAAGAGCTCTTTAGATCTTGGCAAAATGAAACAACACACTTCAGTTGCAGTGAGAACAACTTAGGCCAGATCTCGTTGATCAAGAAGTCAAGGTCACTTTATATTATAATTTTCATCTTATCTTGGTCTTATCCTCTGTCAGGGATAGTGGAGTAAAACAAAAGACAACCAGAGAATTCCAGGAAAAGCTGTCCACCTAAATAAGAAGACACAGAGACCCCCTTCACTTTCTTCTTTTTTTAGCATATGTGTCATCTTTTTTCTGGTCTTTTTCTTCAACTGATGGCAATAAAAAAGGCAGGCACTCAAAAACAAAACAAACAAAACACTTAACGTACTTTAATATTGTCGGAGTGTGATGGGCCTAAGCCCCAGGATAGAAAACATTTGACCACAAGAAAAAGCCACAAATCCCAAGAAGTGCTTTATTATTTGACTGCTGCAGATAGGGAGAACCAGCATTTTATTCAAACAAGTTCTGGTGATTCTGACTCAGTCACAGTGGGGACAGTGGGGTCCAGAAGACACCTCTGATAGTGTGTTGATCCAGTATAACGATGAGCCTGCTTACAGATAGGAGGTGGGTCAGCTGATCCGCTGGCACACCCAGAACCACTTGGAGACCTGAAGACCACCATTGTTTTCAAAATCCTATGAGCACTTGTTAATTTTTGACATGTAAATTATTATTATTATTATTATTGCTGGAGAACAACTCTAAGAAACACCTGTGTTTTGCTGAATCACACAATGAATCCCTCTCTTGTTCTCTTTCATTCATGCCACACACACACACACACACGCACACACACGTACACACACATACTCCAGGAATTGTGTGACCAAATGTTATTTGCTGTGACAAGAGCAGCTGCTACTGAATAAACATAAAAAAAGAACCAGAAGCTCAAAGGGGTTGATTCTATTTCGTACAGACACAGCTTTATGCGGATTGGCCAAATCATTATAAGCATTGACAGGTAATCTGAGTGTCTCTATTATTTTTTTAAACAGCCGAATCCCGACTGTTATGATGAATGGCATATTTGCAATCTTCCTATTTTTTTCCTTTTGTGTCTTGATTACTTTCCACTCTTACCAAAACATTCTGGTAGAAACTCATCAATTTCAAGAATGAGCTCAAAGTCTTGTCAGTGATATTGAAACTCAAAAAACTCATATCATGTTCATCACCTTACACCAAAGTTGATTTTTTTTTTTTTTAGCATACGTATATTTTGTTTTTCAAATAAGCTGCAAACGATGAGCAGTACAGATTCAGTGAGAAGTTACTTAAAACAGACTGGAATACCTCAGAAATGTTATGTTCCTTAAAAAGTCCATCAATCGTACATAAGATGATTTCCTCCAATATATTTGAAAGAAAAGACAGCTTGCAGCTTGGTCAAAAAATGTGTTCTCAGTGATTTGGAACAACACAGGTTACTGTTACGTAATAACAACAAGAACAGAAGGCCACAAAATAGAAAAAAAGGTGTAGAGTCACCAGCTTGTAGTAGTTAGTAATCATCACAGCAGATCAGGTAAGACTGGTGAGACAATGCTGGGGTAGAATTTAGCCCTTTTACACCGGCTACATTTGTCCCAGCTCTACTTGGCTCAGCCCGCTTTGTGAGCATTTCAAATGCAGTTTTTTCAGCCCTGGACTGCCGTTTTTCAGCCTTGCTTGAGGGTAGGGCCGATCAGAGCAGAATAGGCCCGAGATGTGACGTTAATAGACTGCTATTCACGGATTGGTCAAGGGCAAGGAGAAACAAGAAGGGTTCCGCTGAGGAAGTGCGGCGAAAAGTTAAACTGAAGAGCGACAACATCAATATTAAAGACCACCATGAACTGAGTGGGTCAATTCAAAATATAATTTTACTGTTTACAAATCATAAACCATAAACTCTTTCCAGTTTTAAGGATTATTTTATCCTTATAGTATTCAAGACATTCTTGCATATACAATAATACAAACATTATTTGTATTTTTTTGTTTTATTTATGCTTTTATGTATAATGATTTATTTATATTTTTATTCTTTTCCATTTCTCGCAGATTCCTTTAACATGTTAATGTGACACATTAATGCCTGTAGTGGTACAACACGCAACACTGATGGCTGGAGGTGGGACTAAAGGCACCCCCAGGAGGTGTTCACCACCTTCTGGCTTTAGCGGGACTGTTGAAAACCAACACGAATAGCATTGTGAAGAGCTGACCGAGCTGAGCGGAGCGGGTAAATTGGAATAGAAAAAAAAAGGGCTTATGCTTCTTTAAATTACTACACTCTTTGTCCATACAACAATCATCTTTATTGTCATTGTCACCCATCCCTTAGGGAGCAGTGGATGCCACTCTACAGCGTCTGGGAAGCATTCCTGGGCAAAAGGTCTAGCGGCCCACGGCCCGGACTCTTCCACGTACCAACATTTCACTCACCTACAGTTGTGGTCAAAAGTGTACATACACTTGTAAAAAAATCATAATGTTATGGCTGTCTTGAGTCTTCAATAAGTTCTACAACTCTTATTTTTCTGTGATAGAGTGATCGGAACACATACATGTTTGTCACAAAAAACAGTCATAAAGTTTGGTTCTTTCATAAATTTATTATGGGTCTGCTGAAAATGTCACCAAATCTGCTGGGTCAAAAATATACATACAGCAACATTAGTATTTGGTTACATGTCCCTTGGCCATTTTCACGGCAACTAGGCGCTTTTGGTAGCCATCCACAAGGTCCTGGCAAGCTTCAGGTCGAATGTTTGACCACTCTTCTTGACAGAATTGGTGCAGTTCAGCTAAATGTGATGGTTTTCTTGCATGAACCTGTTTCTTTAGCACTGTCCACATGTTCTCAATGGGGTTTAAGTCAGGACTTTGGGAAGGCCATTCTAAAACCTTAATTCTAGCCTGGTTTAGCCATTCCTTTACCACTTTTGATGTGTGTTTTGGGTCATTGTCTTGTTGGAACACCCAACTGCGCCCAAGACCCAACCTTCGGGCTGATGGTTTTAAGTTTTCCTGCAGAATTTGGAGGTAATCCTCCTTCTTCATTATCCCATTTACTTTCTGCAAAGAACCAGTTCCACTGGCAGCAAAACATCCCCAGAGCATAATACTACCACCACCATGCTTGACAGTAGGCATGGTGTTCCTGGGATTAAAGGCCTCACCTTTTCTCCTCCAAACATATTGCTGGGTGTTGTGGCCAAACAGCTCAATTTTTGTTTCGTCTGACCAGAGAACTTTCCTCCAGAAGGTTTTATCTTTGTCCATGTGATCAGCAGCAAACTTCAGCCGAGTCATAAGGTGCCTTTTCTGGAGCAAGGGCTTCTTTCTTGCACGGCAGCCTCTCAGTCCATGCCGATGTAAAACACGCTTGACTGTGGAGACTGACACCTGTGTTCCATCAGCTTCCAAATCCTTGCAGACCTGCTTCTTGGTGATTCTTGGTTGACTCTTGACCATCCTGACCAATCTCCTCTCGGCAGCATGTGATAGCTTGCGTTTTCTTCCTGATCGTGGCAGTGACACAACTGTTCCATGCACTTTATACTTGCGTATAATTGTCTGCACAGTTGCTCTTGGGACCTGTAGCTGCTTTGAAATGGCTCCAAGTGACTTCCCTGACTTGTTCAAGTCAATAATTCGCTTTTTCAGATCCACACTGAGTTCCTTTGACTTTCCCATTGTAGCTTTTGTAGCTGAGTCTAATCACTGGGTCAAATGAGCCCTATTTAAATGGGCTCATGAGAAGTCAACAGCTGTAGTCAATCAGAATCACTTAGAAGAAGTGAAGAGGCCATGACATGAAGCTAATTCGATTGACACAACTCGCTACATCACCAAAGTTGACAAATTTTGTTGCTGTATGTATATTTTTGACCCAGCAGATTTGGTGACATTTTCAGCAGACCCATAATAAATTTATGAAAGAACCAAACTTTATGACTGTTTTTTGTGACAAACATGTATGTGTTCCGATCACTCTATCACAGAAAAATAAGAGTTGTAGAACTTATTGAAGACTCAAGACAGCCATAACATTATGATTTTTTTTACAAGTGTATGTACACTTTTGACCACAACTGTACATGATCCACCACCTCAACGTCTCACTCGTCTCTCTCCTGCAGTAGGAAAACAATCGCCATCAGAATCCACTCCACACACCTATGGCCTGTCAACCTCAAAATCTGTGGATATACTCACCTCTTCCTCTGGATTCCTGCCATCCCTGAAAACAGTAAGCGTCCTTCTCATATCAATTATCTTTACAGCAAATCAAGCCCTGCTTTCTGTAATAATCATTTACCTCTCCTCCTTAGTGTCGTCCCAGAACTCACTCCCGAGTCAAGAAGAAATATTACCCTTTCCTGTGTGTTACTATATTGTTTTTAAACCATCTTCAGTTATCAGTAGTTGTTGCTTGCACGCGGGTCTCAAGAAGAAACACTATGACCACCCTTCCCAAATATGCCATTATACTCAGCCGTCACAGGTCTCTGCCCCAGACATCTGAAAAGCACAATTTCTTTGCACAGGCCTGGATTCTTTAAACAAACAAATCATACTGCTGAACGCACAACTTCCTGAATCCCATCCTAACCCCGACTCATATGCTCTCTCTACAGCTTCCAAAAGACTCCGGACTCTAAAACAGGGGGATAGACCCGCCACTGAATTAGCCTTTGAATTCTGTAATCTGGCTGCTAAGTCTCGATGGGATTCCCCTGCTCTTAAAGGAGCTCATCTCAGTGTGCACAAAAATTAAAGGTGAACTTGCATGCATAGATGAACCACAGTTCCCAGAAGATTTAATAAAATTATCCATTCAGACTGACAGAAAGGAAGATAATTATTTCATTTTGTCCTCCCCCCAGACTTGAACCAGTGCAGTTAAGTAGGACTTGTCTCTCCCAAGAAGAAAGACAATGAAGGCCAATGGGCAATTGTCTGTATTATGGTGTGGCAGGTCATTATATCACTCCCTGCCAGTAAGACAGGGGATACTGGCAGCTGGAAAGTAGTTTACGAGTAATCCCCAAGTTCAGATCCAGATCCTTGTTCTTGTCAACTCCAGATCCCAACAGAATCTATTCAACCCCAGTCTTATGAATCAGTGTAATTTCCCAGTGCATACCCTCTCTTCTGCAGTGTGTGACTGTCTCAAGGGAACAGCAGTTCCCTTGAGACAGTCACACACCAACCTTAACCTATTCAACTCCTTGTTTCGAGTAATCATTTCTGACAAACTGAACAAACCAATTTGACAATCTGACAATTTTTTTGTGGTTCCCACATGACTTACCTGTTGGTCTGGGCTACCCCTGCCTCCAGGTCCACAGCCGTATTAATTGGGCTGACGAGCAGATATCGTGTACCCACTAGAACATTAATACCCATAAGACCCAACATGAAACATTCACCTTCCAAATGATTTTTGATGCATGAGCCAAATCCAGCCAACGTCACCACAGACTTGATACTTATTTCAAGGAAAATGGAGAAAGCAACATTGACAAGTTTTTGCATCCTATTCTACTTTTGTTGGATACTTTTACTTAACTTTATGATATCGCAATGCTGTTTTTTCCTACCATTAATATTTATCATGTAAGTTTGCGTCTGTGGGGAATTATGCTCATATCTAATTAGAATATAGTAAAATAAAAATATCCTTTATTGTCCCACAGTAGGGAAATTCAGGTGTACCAGCAGCAAACTGAAAAGCAAATGGAAGTATCCAAACACACACAATGGCAATATATAAACCCAAAAATGAGATTAAGAGACTGTACAGTACAGTATAATTCAATACATCTTGTATTAAATAATATGCCATATTTTTCAGTGATGTTATAAAGGTGTTGGTTGCTTGTACCTGATACTTTTTCTGTTGGTTTTGTTGTTCTTTCCAAATCTCTTTCTGCAAGTGTAGAAGCAGACTCCGAGGATGCTATATTGCATTCTCCTTCCTCTGCTCCATTTTTGTCACCTTTTCTCCCTTTTAACGTTTTGCCTCATCTTTTCTCTTGCTTCCTTTCTCTTTTACCTTTCTGTTTCTGTGTCCATTTCATTTAAAACAATCCCAAAATAAAATCCAATACAGTTCTTTGCATACATATCAAGTGGGACACTATAGCAAAAGCTGTAATGCTTACCTTGTGATAGTTATTCTGTCTGGCTCTCTTTGGCCCTAGAAAGCAATTCTTAGGGCCAAAGAGTACACGCCCCCCCCCCCCCCCCCTCCACACACCACCCATCTTGTTGCTGGGGTTCACCTCCAGGTCTGGAGGCTGGATGCCCCTATGTGTGCCGGTGCCTGGATCTGGGAACATAGGATGTGTGTGGTGAGTGTGAGTGTGTGTACTGTGTCCCTTTTTCTTTTCTTTCATGGTTAGGAGTATTTGCATGTAGGGACACTAGGGTGGGTACGTGTGAATGTGACTGTGTGAGTGGTTTTCTGTTTGTCTTTTTGTCAGGTTGGGTTCGGACTGCCCCCCTCTCCTGGGACATCTCAGGTCTCCAAGTGTGGAGCACCTGGGACATTTAAAGGACGATTCAAAAATTTGCAAAACATGTATATATTTATGTCTAAAAACAACAACGGGCTATTTATAAAAGTGCTAAAATTATGTAACAGCTGGGGTGTAAACTCTTACTGATTTTGTTGTGAGTAGTGAAGGTTATAAAGGCTAACAGCTGTTGGGAGGAAGTACATGTGAAAACGCTGCTTTGTGCATTTACGATGCGCCAGTCTGTCACTACAGAAGCTCTCTAGCTCTGTAACATGCCTCATGTGTGGGATGGAAGACACTGTCCAACAGAGATGCTATTTTTTTTGCGTTTTTTTTTTAGTCATGTCTCCCACCACTGGTTTGAGTGAGCATCCTGGGGCAGAGCTGTTCATCTTGATGAGCTTATCCAACCGCTTCCTCTCAGTTAGATAAGCTGCTGCTCCAAACTACACTATAAAATATGGCTGATGCCACCAGAGTCAAAAAAAGGTCTTCATAAGCATCCCCTGCATTAGATTGATCTGCATGAACAAATAGTTTTACAGTTGAGTTACAGAGAAATCGTTACCAAACCAAATTCATGTATTGAAGCAACAGTTATTTTGTTGTTTTTCTTCTCAAAATATGTCTCCTTTTAGGTAACAAGGTAAATACTGGGGAAAGTGGGAAGAGAAGGCACGGGAAGCAGGTGACAGCAACAAGAAACAGCCGAAAGCAACGCTGGAGAGAGCCGAGGGAAAGCTGAGCAGAGTCTGAGCAGGAAGAAATATAACACAAAATGAGCATCGAGATGAACAAAGAACCTAATCTACACTGAATTAATAAAAATGGCAGCAATAAGAAAACATAAAGAAAAGAGAAGAAACAGATAATAAAGAAACTAAGAACACCTGACAACAATTAGTACAATGAAATTAACTATATGGCAAAACCCAGCAAAAATAATCTTTGGCAAAACCTTTATGAACATAACAAAAAGGAAATGCTGTAGTTCGCAACATGCGCAGTCAGATCCTCTTGAATCTGACACAGAAACACATGAAAGCACACTGTTACACAGCAGGATACATTCATTTTTCCTCTCGCCTTGCTGCATGCTATCGATTCCATGCCACCTCTGATACTCCCTTACACACAGTACTTAACACACACACAATAATCAAATGCTGCAATAAGCACTAATACTTGCATGATCAAGAAAAAAATATTCACAAATAATCCAAAGATACCACTAGTATTCACCATATGCCAATTATGTACAATGAATAAAACATCTGGGAGAAACTCGAATGCATCACTCTGCATTAAAAATGCAGCGGATTCTTCCAACAGGTTTTTAATGAGCCTGATTGGTTGGAGGAGCCGTGTGAGTGAATGTGCATTGGAGTCATCTTATCAGGACTAACACTAGCACTAACAGTAGCAGCAGAACTCTAACGTGATCATACATCGGTGATGAACGGAAAACACATGACAATTACCTTCATGGGAGCGGTTTGTTTTCTTGAAACATGAACAGGTATGTATGTATGTATAAGAAAAACTACTGTAGGTGGGGAAATCATAATGCAAAACCACTGCATTAGGAATGAAGCCTGAAGCAGGATAGCACACATCACTTGGTATTAGCTCAAAGATGTTTAATCACTGCTGAGCCATATGGCTGAACTTGTAGCTGCACACCATCACATCTGCTAAATTGCTCGGTTGTCAGCAGAGACATGAAGGCAGGCTCTAACTAACACTTAAATGAGCCTGACCAGTTTTGCTCCGTCACTCCGCCTATTTTTTGAAACACATGTTTAGTTCTGCTTCATCAGATCTGCTCTGGTTCTCTTCCTGTTTTAATTGATGATCTTGGAGATCTGCAACGGTTATTGGCAAGTCAGGTTAACAGGCGAGATTAAAATTTTGACTGAATGATCAAGGATTTTTTTAATCATATTTGTGGCATGGGGAAACCAGGGGGGATGGGAAACCACAAGACGTTTATGACCATGTTTGGTTTAAGATTTACAGGTCAATCAGCTAAAAAAGTGTGACAGCAGATCATGGAAATAGACTTGGCCCCAGACATCATACCTTTTTTTTAAACTGGCGGCAAACAGAGGAAGGGAAAGAAACAGAGCAAGAGTGATGAACCTAAAAGTGATTGGAAAGGATTATAGGATAAAATAATTTGAAAAGTGAGTCCTGTGGGGGGTACTCCAGGAGTATGGAGTTCCGGGCCCTTTAATAGGGCTGTTAGGTCTCTGTATGACCGGTGTTAGAGCCTGGTCTGCATTGGCGACAGTAAGTCGGACTCGTTTCCAGTGAGAGTTGGACTCCGCCAAGGTTGCCCTTTGTCACCGATTCTGTTCATAACTTTTATGGAGAGAATTTCTAGGCGCAGCCAAGGTGTTGAGGGGATCCGTTTTGGTGGCCTTAGGATCGCGTCTCTGCTATTCGTGGATGACGTGGTCCTGTTGGCTTCATCAGTGCGTGATCTACAGCTCTCACTGGAGCGGTTCGCAGCCGAGTGTGAAGCAGCCAGGATGAGGATCAGTGCCTCCAAATCTGAGACCATGGTCTTGAGCCGGAGAAGGGTAGAGTGCCTTCTCCGGGTTGAGGAGGATGTACTGCCCCTAGTGGAGGAGTTTCAGTATCTTGGGGTCTTGTTCACGAATGAGGGGAAGATGGAGCGGGAGATGGACAGGCGGATTGGTGCGGCGTCTGCTGTGAAGCGGGCGCTGTACCAGTCCGTTGTGGTGAGGAGAGAGCTGAGCCAAAAGGCAAAGCTCTCAATTTACCGGTCGATCTATGTTCCTACCCTCATTTATGGTCATGAGCTTTGGGTCGTGACCGAAAGAACGAGATCCTGGATACAAGCGGCTGAAATGAGTTTTCTCTGTAGTGTGTCTGGGCTCTCCCTTAGAGATAGGGTGAGGAGCTCAGTCATCTGGGGAGGACTCAGAGTAGAGCCGCTGCTCCTCCACGTCGAGAGGAGCCAGTTGAGGTGGCTCGGGCATCTGGTTAGAATGCCTCCTGGACGCCTCCCTGGTGAGGTGTTCCGGGCACGTCTCACTGTGAGGAGACCCTGAGGGAGACCCAGGACGTGCTGGAGGGACTATGTTTCTCGGCTGGCCTGGGAACGCCTTGGGATTCCCCCGGAGCTGGCCCAAGTGGCTGGGGAGAGGGACGTCTGGGCCTTCCTACTGAAGCCGCTACCCCCGCGACCCGACCCCGGATAAGCGGAAGAGGATGGATGAAAAGTGAGTGAGGATGAAAAAGGAGGATGGGGAGACATTCAAATGAACATTAATAGGTTTGTAATCGCAAGGTGATTCCTGATGTGGTTTTTATGCGGGGGCTTAGATGACACAGAAAATGTACTGTGTAATTTACCAGCATGCAGTTGCTGATAGACTTGTAATTGTCTTAAAGATAACACGTCAGAGATGTGCTTTCTAAATGTATTCCAATATTTCTGTGGCCCCATTAAGAGCTGTATAGTGGAGCCGTTGTTTGTTTTATGGCCTCTGTGCAAGAAGGTCCTGGGTTTGAAACCCAGCAATTATCAAACCACTGCTGAAAAAGAACAATTTAGACAAACTACTACTCCAGCACTATAGGCCCATCTCAAACCTCCCCTTTATCAGTAAGATTATTGAAAAAGCTGTATTTAAACAATTAAACACCTTCTTAACAATGACCAGCCGCTTTGACGTTTTCCAGTCAGGTTTTCGTGCTCACCACAGTACAGAGACTGCTATTATTAAGATGTTTAATGACATCCATGTGTTTTCACAGGTCTGCCTAAAAAGTGGATCAGACAGCTGCAGCTGATCCAGAACGCTGCTGCCCGCGTCCTCACTAAGACCAAGAAAGTAGAGCACATCACCCCAGTTCTAAAGTCCTTGCACTGGCTCCCTGTATCTCAGAGAATAGACTTTAAAATACTTCTGTTAGTCTATAAATCCCTGAATGGCTTAGCACCTAAATACATCACAGACTTGTTATCAGTGTATCAACCCTCCAGACCACTCAGGTCTTCTGGCTCCAGCCTACTCCGCATACCTAGAAACAGAACCTAACACGGAGAAGCAGCATTTAGTTCCTATGCTCCACTTATCTGGAACAAACTTCCAGAAAACTGTAAAAGTGCGGAAAGCCTGAGTTCCTTTAAATCAAGATTAAAAACAGATTTGTTTAGAATTGCCTTTGACTGTTCTAGAGTTAAACTGTTTTACTGAAACATCATTAGTTCTGCTTTGTAGTCCAACTGTTTTTAAATGTTTGCTTTTAGTTTCTATTTTTCCATGTTCTATTTTGTTTCTACATTTTATTCCTACTTGCCTTTATTCTGTTTTTTTTTCTTGTATTTAATCATGTAAAGTACTTTGCATTGTCTCTGTACTGAAATGTGCTATACAAATAAATTTGCCTTGCCTTGCTTTGCCTGTCTGGGGTCTTTTTGCACAGTGTTTTCATGTTCTCTCTGCATGTGTGTGTTCTCTCCCGGTCGCCTCCCACAGTAAAAAAAACATGCACGATAATTGGTCTCTCTAAATTTTCCTTAGTTGTGAGTATGCCTGTGCATGGATGTCTGTCCTGTCTCTCTCAACCCCCTCCGACTGTGCAAGGATAAGCAATATGGACAATGGATGGATGAGTCTGTCCGTTTAGAGCTGCACAGTGGAACCATTGTTAGTTTTGTTACCTAAAAGCAAATATCTGTGTCCTTTATTTATGGTAAAATAGTAAATGGCTTGGAATTGTATAGTGCTTTATCAAGTCCCAAATCCCTTTACACTACAGTCGGTCATTAAATCGCAGCTTTTCTGTGTGAAGCACTTGGGTTTTCTGCTTTGGATTTTGTGTTTGTGCTATGTTTTGATAGGCTTGCAGTGGCAGTGTTCTTTCCATGATTGGATCATTGAATAATGTGTGAGTTGTCAGGTCTTGGAATTTGCTTTTATAACCTAAACCCTGTTTTTAACTTTCCTCAACTACATCCCTGTCCTGTCTGGTCTGTTGTTTGGTCTTTGGGATACTTTCCACCCCTACTGCTGTCTAATAAATTACATGTGAATACAACTGGTGGCAATAGATTGGATTTGATCTAGCTTTTTAGATTTTTATTTGTGAAAGAGTTTGAAAACCATTTATCTTTTCCAATTCATAATAGTGTGCTGATTTGTGCTGGTCATCACATAAAATACCCATAAAATACATTGAATATGGGGCTGTAGAATAAAAAACAAATATCTGCAAAACTTCTAGGGGAATAAATAGCTCAATTATTTCCACAGTTGGAATTATGTCCATCAAATCTGTAGTCCTGAGCTAACTTGCTTTTTTATATAAAAACAACCTAAACAGCAGCAAAATAATGTGCTTGTAGTTTTTATTTGGCTTATAGGTTCAGAGCTTTCTAATTTCCATTATTGTGTTCAGTCCTGTTTTCTCAACATTTCATGAATAGTGGTGCATGCTGTAGCATGGATGACTGGAATGCAGACTTTGGCTGCACATACGATCCAAACACATCAGATGGTCAGTTTGTTTCAAAATCCCCATCCTCTGACATGTTTCTCCGTGTTGGACAGAAGGTGTCTGTTTCACTCATTATCCATGACTCTCTGAAACTGACAATCTGATGTTCACACCCACTTCACAGCGTTAAGTGAGAAAGGAGCAGTATTCTGCACTCTTTTCATGTTTGTGGCACTTTTCACTGTGTGAAACCCAAACCAACACTCAATATTATCTCAGGATTTTTTTTTTAAATGTCCTCTGGTTATATCTGTGTTTAAATTAACTTGTTACTTTATGTCATCAGTAAACAAATGTATGATGTTGATGTTTAGTCAATTATGTTCCTTTTCCATTTAAATACTCTAACCCTACCCCATGAGCAGTGAAAACAGCCCTAGCAATTTTACTCTGTACAGCAACAAGAACATAGCTGAGATTAGGTATTGCACATTGTGATACTTTGTACTATCTAGCCACCTTACTGCTGTTGATTAATGGTGACAGACACTAACTTTTTTAAAGTTACAATTCTAAATGAAATTTCTCCTCAAACTAACTAAAACATTTTATTGGAGGAGCAATAATATCAAAGATATGGCTCAGAAGGCCAGGGCAATTGTTGTGCCAAACATGATCTTATTTAATACAATGACTTATCATAAAGTAATTGACATTATGTGATGTCAATATTATTGTCCTTTATTGTTTTTTACAAGAAAAGCGGACTTAGTTACTGTTAGTTACTAACAACCTAATAGGGTAATTTTATTTACATGAATTTATTTATGTAGTATTACTTACATTTAAACACAAAATGAAGGGATTTACTGTTATTTTTTCTTGTCACCCTAGAGTAACTGTTGAATTCTGTGCTGTCTCTTTCCTTTTTTTACCTATTGCTGTAATTTTTATCCCCCTAAAACTTGGGATGCCACTATAAGGTCCAGCTGGACTCTTATGCGGTGCCAGACTCTCAGTCTTGGATGCAGTAATCTAGCCCAGGTAAACTGCTCCAAATAAAGACCATTATTCTTGTGCCCATGGAATATTTATCAGGCAACCACCTGATGTTCTGGTCCCTTTTTGTTTCTCATTCATGGCAGTAAAACTGCTGAGAAACTAACCTCTCTCCATGGTAGTCTGTTGATGGGGAAAGTACGGATCTGGCTGTTATCAGTCTCATGGCACTGGTGTCACATACGTGAGGCCATTGTTATAGACTTGGCCGTACAGTGGAGTAAAAATTCAATGCTGTCAAAGAGGTGCAAATTTCTATGTTGTTGTGAGTGACTGTTAACAATATGCGTCTAATCAATGTTAAACTGGACAAATTCACTAACCTACAGCATCTCTGGTCATTAATTTCCAACTGCTACCTCAGCACGCACAGCATTTCCTGTTTTCACCTTGGTATTGAGACAAAGTAAAAGCATACATGGAACATTATAAACATTACAGCTGGTTCAGAGGTCTTTTATTTGTCTGTTTTTGCAAGCACAGCTACTCCAACATGTTGAGGTGCAAAGGAGAAAAGGCGTTGAAGGTCAGTTGTTTTACACAGGCACATTGCTGCTAAAAATCGCTTTTATTTTGAAGGAGTGTGAATGGCTCATGTAAGTTTTAGCTAGTAATAGTAATATCATCTTTATTGTCATTGAAACATACATTACAATGAAATTTGTTCTCTGCTTTTAACCCATCCCCTTGGGGAGCAGTGGGCTGCCATGTGCGGCGCCCAGGGAGCAATCTGGGGTTTCACTCAGGGACCCAGAGTCCAGGCACTGGGGATTGAACCGGGTACTTGCATCCTTCTCTGAGTGCAAGCACACTGCTCTAACCACTAGGCCGCCACTCCCCAAGTGTTGTCAGCCCCGGCCAGGGGTAGCTGTGCAGTACACTGCGCCCTATGCTACTGGAATGTTTAAAACAATGTCAGTTGTGAATTTACATGGGTTTGTGTTGATGAAAACCTTGATAAAAACGACCCTGGGTATGTGGTATTATTTTTAGAAACGTGGGGGAGATGTCTGGTTTTATAAATACCTGGCTACGTGTATACAAGGCCTCAGTCATCTCCCCGCCACCACTCAGTACCATAATCAGCTTCACCTACTGCTGCCACTAATTGTCATCAAGTTATTCCACCTGGTACTCTGCCTTTATACACCTGCTTCACTCACCACTCGGGATGCGTACCTTTCACATTTAAACCAACGTGGTACCAAATCCCTGTTCTCTGCATTTATTGACTGCCGGTATCGATTGGGAATCGATACCGGTACTTAACAGTACCTATTTTCAGTACTTTTGTGTGTTCATGTAGTAATGTTAATTTATTAATAGAATCTCTATTTCTTTCTATTTAACATATTTATTTCTCAGTATATACAGTTGTTTGAATTTACAAATGAACCTTATGAAATAATTTATGAATTTTTATACATTGCCTGAATCCACAGCACATTATAATTTTTTTTACCTAAGGAACAGTTATCAGAGGCACTGAGTGAATGAGGTGAATATGGGATTGAAGCTTTGTGTGGATAAAATTCAGGAAATTGTTTCAGTGCCACAGTTTCAGAGAAAGAAAAAAAAACTATATTAAAAACATATGTTATCCCGTTTTTAAATCAGGGTGGAATACGTTTGCCATGAGGGAACAGAGACTCTTCTCTCTGTACTCTTTGCTCTAACTCCAGGCGGGTTTCAGAATGAGGTAGCATCAGCAGCTGTCTGTCTGTGAGACAGGGCTTGAAGAAGTAGGAAGGTGCTCACAGCAACACTCCTCACTCTCCCAAGACAATAACTGAAGAACGATTGTTACTTTCACAGGAAGTCACTAATAACACAGAATAAAGTTGCTAGATTTTTCGGAAGTCACTTTTTTTGAAAAAAGGTTGCTGGATGGATATGAGAAGTCGCTAAATATAGCGAGAAATTCGCTAAATCTTCCCATATTTTGCTTCACAAATATTGCAGCGAATATAATCTGTGTTGCATTTTAGAAAGTAGAGGCATACTTTCGACTACTTTTCTATCGGCCATGTTTGCTTTTTTTTTTTTTTTTTTATTAGTTTATTTGTCAGGGACAATGCAGCGCACATTATTACATTCATAATTGTAATAGGCAGAGCCATAACAAAATGTGTAGATGTGTTGCATGAAAGGTTTCTAGCCTATAGGCTAATTTGCAACCCCAGTCCCCAGTCAGGCCTTTATAAAATACATTTTCCTAAAACGTAGCTCACATTGCACAATCATATATAAAATACATTATAAAAGACAACCATTAACATTTTACACAATCCTAACAACATTACACAAAACAACACCTCACATCCAACATAATCATAATGACTCAATGTTCACATATTTGATTTTCTTTCAGCCAATGTTTCACCTTTCTATTAAATGTTTTCAGGTCAGTTTCTATTTTTATTTCCGTTGGTAAATCATTCCAAAAACGGATCCCTATCACTGAGAAACTTGACTGTCCAAAAGTGGTTTTGCGCCCCTCTGCTATACAGTTGCCACCCGCTGCTCTCCTAGTGTTAACTCTCCGTGTATTTATTTTTGTCACAAAAGGACAGAGTACAGCTGGAGCTATATTGTTTGTGCATTTAAAAATCATCTTAAGAAAAGAAAACTTAATAAAACTATCAAAATCTAAAAGCTTATATTTCTGTACAATCAAACAGTAATTCCACCTAGTTGGTTTCTGATCCATGATTTTCAATGCTTGTTTGTATAGTGATAAAATAGGTTTAACTGTTGTCTGGGAGGCTTGGCCCCATACAGTAACACAATAAGATAAATGAGAAAGTATCATGGCATGCATTTGTTGGACCATTGGCTACTGACATCATTAAGCTCTTGCGCGTGCGATGCTGTGTTCATGGAAAATCGCCCACTCTTCCACTGCCTCTGTGTTATAGTGATGCGATCAGGTACAGAAACATGGTATGTTTGATTACGAATCGGTACACGGTAGTACCAACGGGATTTGGTCGGTGCCTGTAAAAGTACCGAATTCGGTCCCCATCCCTACTCACCACTCCCTGCCAGAACGTCTTGTCTAGTCTCGCTGCCTGCATGTGTTTTTCCCCAGTGTTTGTGTCACTCAGCTTGCAGATCCTGTGGACCTGTTTTCGCCCTGCCCTCTCTAGTTGGTGTATTTAGTGCTTGTGTGGACCGTCGTCTGATTCAGGTTGTTCCTGGGGATTCTGTCTCGCTCTGCTCACGCTGGTAACACATCGGCTGCTTCTGGTCAAGTCAGCCTCTGCCTGGATCATCTGGCCACCTACCCGTCCTTCCAACATTATTGGGACTTCTGCTTATTCCTGCCATCTTCACCTGGTCAGCCTATTCCTGCCATGTCCAGGAAGGCTTGCCTGCCTACCTCTCCTGCCACTATCCTCTATTTTAAAATAAACTATTTAAAACTCAACCACTGTGTCCTGCTAGAATATTGGGTTCGCAGAATCCCACGCATTACAGCCGAAGAGCCTTTAAGTGGTGTTTTGTCTGCAGATATGTATTAGAGACCACTATTTCTATATAACATTTTATCCTGCTATTACTCACATACGTGTTTGGCTTCAGCAAAAATACCATCTGAAGATCAGTCAAGCTTCCAGGGGAAATGCAGCTTGATTATTCACCACCACTTACCTGTCCCCCATCGAATAATATCCCCAGCCAGGGGCCAGGACAGTGAAAGACGGAGGATCCAAGGATCAACAGTCTTACTTTTTAGGTAACTCAGCAACAAAGAACATTTCATGATACAATTAAACTCAAATCAGTCCTTTGTAGTTTGACTAATTCCACTCTCCTTCCCTCTAGAGTATTCTTCAAAGTGCCAAATGAAATCACTGGCCTCTCTGGGGCATCAAATAGTATTCAAACGTTTTACAATAACTTCTGTCTTAAGCTTGTCTCTTAGTTCTTAGTGAGAACATGAATTTGAGTAACACATTCAAACCAGTTAACATGACATATTTAGTCTGCAAGTCTGTTTGTCTTTTCAATTTTGATTTAACTTTCACTGTTATGATGCTCTCCCCCCCCCCCCCCCCCAAGTTTTCCACATCAGGGGGAATGTGTGTGTGTGTGTGTGTACGTGTGTGAGAGAGAGAGAGAGAGAGAGAGAGAGAGAGAGAGAGAGGGGAGGTCAAAATGACATTATAGCTAGTTATAGCTACATTCTGTGAATTCTGCTCCTTTTTGTGTGCGCACCTCCCATTTCTTTTACCCCCATATCCGAATGCTAAAGCCAAAGAACAATCGCATAATGTAGTATCATAAAGAGAAATATGATGGCATATGACTTAACGTTCGTAAAATGGGAATGTAAGGTTAATCCACTCCGCTAATCCAGAGGTGATAAAGAGCTTAGCATGTGTAGTTCTGACAGTTGGATCTTTAGCAAAAAGGAATATTTCTGCACATACCAAAGCTAAGACAATCCTGAGAGGAGCAGCAGCAACGAAGAGCATAAAGTAGGGAGTGAGTGTTGTCACAATGAAACGGGAAAAGAGAGGGGATGGGGAAATAAAGGACAAGAGACTGTGTGAAAGAGCAAGGCTTTTCTTTTGTAAAAGATGGACGGATAATAGACGATAGAGAGGGGACATGGAATGGGGGCAGGATATGAGTTGAAAGAATAATAAATGATTTTTTACAGTTAAGGGTTAGGGTTAGGGACACAGGCAGTTCAGATGGCTTTTTCATCATTTAGCTGGAATGTTTCAGATTATGCAATAACCAATTTAAACCATTTGAATTAATATTTGTTTTGATGCAGTTATCAGTTGAGAGACTAATCAAGCAAAACAATATCACCCCTGCTAGATTCAGTAACCCTCTGCCATCCATCTATGATGTTGCCACACTGCTGTAGGGTTTAGAGAGTTCTAGAAAGAGTCTTAGCCCTCTGATAGAGAATTGCTTTTTAAAATACTTCTATCACACCATAGCAGTGACATTAATATCAATGTATATAATATCACAATAAAAATGGCTGCATTTTTTGCAATATTCACTAGGCCACTATATTTTAAAGCGTGATGTTTTCACACCCTGCATACCAAAAGTCCTGCATATCTGGTCAGTTGGATTGACTTTGTGTACCCTTATGCTCACATCTAACATAGCATTTAGTGCCAGAGATGCTAAAAATCATGGACAGTGGTGCATGGGAACATTGTGCTGAACAAAAGGAAAGAGAAGATGAAGAGGAAGTGAGTTGATCTCAGTCAATACTGTTATCACAATTTTCAACAATAACATTAAAATTACATGTTTTCCGAAAATGATGCAGTCTTAGAAGTGAGTAATTGGCCAGAACTATCACTGTTTATTTGAAGTGTAAACTGTGAATCTGAGTTTACTGACCCAATTAATTTCTACTCTCATTAACCACAGCAGCAAATTAACTTAGAATCTCTGTCTTTTATCATATGAGGTTTCGCTTGCTCTCGCCGTTCAATTTCATTTTTATTTACAGGTACATAAGATTGAATCTCCGCCTATGACTTCCCATCTATATTTCTACACCCCGTTTCATTGTTAGTGCAACTGATACCAAAATCTACAGTACAAGATTCCCAGTACATGGCCATTCTGTTGCACATCAGAGAGAGATGATTCAGTATTCACTTCACATTTTTCTGCTAAACTAAGCAGTGGTAGGAGCTCAAAAATGTTCTTAAACATCCATTCATTTCAGACTTCTTATAACGAGAGAAGTACATTTTCTTAGGCTTTGGTTGTATTAATGCCTCTGGTGGACATCTGCCAAGAAATGTCACTTATCCAGATGTCAGATTCATTTTAGAATCATTTTAGTTGCTTGTATTCCTCTACATTTTTTCAGACCTGGCACTCATACAACTGAAGGCACAATTCCAAAGTAGATGAGCTAGATTCATTAGTGCTTTGGTAAATGTGTTTTGCTACTTGAATCTCTGCAATCAATAAATGCAGAGAACAGGGATTCCCCAGAAGAAAATAGCAGGTCAGTTGCACATAAAGGGGAAAACTCAAACAGTTCTGTACTTTAGGTAGATAAGAAATCAGTATTTTGTCAATTCATATATCAACATATATAAATAAACTAAATTGTCTTTGTATTGTCTATAGGATATAGAAGAAGCAGTATATTCCTTTAGATTAAGGAGATGAAAAAACATACTGAATGAGGGCAGCACCTTTCAATAGCCAAACAGCAGGAGGACTTGCTAAATAACTCAGTGTGACTCCTTGATCAGCAATGGCTCCTTTAATACCTAGCACTAATAGGCACATTGAGTGATCCAGTCATGTCTGGACATCACTAAAGTGAGATGTGAGCAGTCTGCAGATGAACTGAGGGAGATTTTCTTCAAACACCTTCAGAGGTTACCAGGGACACATGTATCAAAGTATCCACATCAGTCCAGCAGTCTTAACTCAATCTGTCCTGGAACACATGACCCTAACCTTATTGAAAGCCAACTCTATACCAACCCCTGTAATATGAGTTACAACAGCATTTAATTTCCCTTTTGGAGCAATAAAGTATTTTTTAATTTAATTAAATTAAATGTAACTGGATAGCTCTTTTAAAGCAAGAAAAATAAAACATTTGCTTGAAACAGCAGTATGGTAGCTGTTATCTGCAGATAACCTAATAAAAACTTGCCAAGTCCTTAAATAATTTCCAACAAAACTGTATTTTATAACTGTGTTAAGGTTTTTTTAATATTAAAGGTGCATGGTGCAAATTTTGAAGTAAAATATTATTTATCTTCTTTCCCATACATGCTCTTACACCTGCCAGAGGTGAAAAATGAGGTATCTATTTACTGCAGGTATCTCTATAGGTTGGATATTCAGTTCATGAGAGAACGATTCAGACCAAATCCTCTTGGTGTGTGTGTGTGTGTGTGTGTGTGTGAGAGAAACTCTCGTTCCTCCAATTAATTTGCTGAGTCTATGCCGTAATCAATGCATTAGCGAGAGAAAAGGGGCTAACTTTAATATTCATAGCATTCTTCCCTTAGAAGACATTACGCCTCTAAATAAAAGACCTATGCAGTCGCAGCGGCAGATGCTTTTCCTCTTCTCCCATCCACATGCACTACACAGGTGTCATTTCAACCTGTCGCCAGCGGGGGCAAACTTGTACAAAAACTCTGGAACTTGCTCCTTTAAAAATTGCTTTAATAATTTCTTAAAATGATTTACATGATTGTTTAGCAGGTATAGAAACCCTAAAATAAGTATTTAATTTTCCATATCTTCTTAATTCAAAGAAATCAAGAATAGAATTTAAAATTCTTCTTCTAACGTATAAAGCCCTTAATAATCAAGCTCCATCATATATCAGAGCTCTGATTACTCCGTATGTTCCTAACAGAGCACTTCGCTCTCAGACTGCAGGTCTACTGGTGGTTCCTAGAGTCTCTAAAAGTAGAATGGGAGGCAGATCCTTTAGCTATCAGGCTCCTCTCCTGTGGAACCAACTCCCAGTTTTGGTCCGTGAAGCAGACACCCTGTCTACTTTTAAGACTAATCTTAAAACCTTCCTTTTTGACAAAGCTTATAACTAGAGTGGCTCATGTTACTCTGAGCTACCTTTATAGTTTTGCTGCTATAGGCTTAGGCTACTGGAGGACATCAGGGCCTATTTTTCTCACTCTACTGATTTCTACTGTTCTCCAGATTTGCATTGCATTACATTGAAATGACTGTTGTCATTTCAGCTTTTAACTTTTTGTTCTCTCTCTTTTTTCTTCATAGTAGGTACACCTGGTCTGACGTTCTGTTGACTGTGAAATCATCCAGGGAGGACAGATCACCGACTATTACCATCTAATGTAGAACAGATTACTAGATCAATGTGTGCTTCTGTGCTTTTTTGTCTCTCTTGTTGTGTCTCTGCTCTGTCTTCTGTAACCCCAGTCGGTCGAGGCAGATGACCGTTCATACTGAGCCCGGTTCTGCCGGAGGGTTTTTTTTCCCGTTAATGGGTGGTTTTTCTTCCCACTGTCGCTTCATGCTTGCTCAGTATGAGGGATTGCAGCAAAGCCATGTACAATGCAGACGACTCTCCCTGTGGCTCTACGGTTCCCCAGGAGTGAATGCTGCTTGTCGGGACTTTGATGCAATCAACTGGTTTCCTTATATAGGACATTTTGACCAATCTGTATAATCTGACCCAATCTGTATAATATGATTGAACTTGATTTTGTAAAGTGCCTTGAGATGACATGTTTCATGATTTGGCGCTATATAAATAAAATTGAATTGAATTGAATTAATTTCATGTAGCTTTACAAGGGCTCGGATGGGGATTGGGATAAAAGGTGGAATTCACACTGGACAGGTTATTAGTCTTAAAACTTAGCCCAGAGATATGCCGGACATAAATACCTGCACACAAACCTTATGGAAGCCAAAGAAAACCAATGCATGCATGGAGAGAACTTGGTTCAATGCAGAAAGGTAATGTTTCAAATTTCGGACCTAGCTGTAGGGCAACACGTTTAACAGCTGTACCACTATGTGACCATCACTGATCATAGTTTATCATAGTGTTTTTCATGGATTCTGTCTGAAGTTATACACAGTCAATTGCTCCTATAAACAAACAGAAGAATGCCATCGGCCATCCTCTCCATCCTTCTACACCAAACTGTCAAACAGAGCTGTTGCACAAAAAATGTGCATGTTTAGTCTTTATTACACCTTGACAGCTGACACTCAGTGGATCTCTGACTAAAGTAGATCTTCCTGTTATTTACATGAGTCATCAGGCTTTGCTTTTTCTGCTCTTCAAGTGCCCATCTGTGCTTGTGCATCCTCAAAGCACTGAAGGGGTTTTAATGGAGAGCATAAGTAGTCCTGGTGAGTTGAAGAACAACTGAACTGCATGACCTGTTCAACGGATACAGCAGCACAGGGTTTATGCATGCCACACGATGGCAAACATCACGCGTTGATGGGCCTGCATTATACAGATTATTTAAGTAAATAATAGATCTTAAACATTTTTTATTATTTTTATAACAAATTTATTGTAAGTATAGAAATAGATCTTTTGTACAGAAAATGCAAAGAGAAAATGGCAAGATAAGCAACAGAGAACAGGAAGCCACGATTTGTGTCCGTCAGTTCAGTCCTTTTTCTCGTCTGTCCCTTCTGGTCTCAAAACATGAACTGGGATGAAACCAGGAGGGGTGACTTCCATAAGATTTAAATAGAACACAATTACTAAACTTTTGATTTTGTACAATGATGGCCCTATTCTTAGACCAAAAGTTACAAATGTCACAAACATCTCCACAAAAGGAACTAAAATCTTAAAGTGTTAGAAATTTGATGTATGGGCCTCTGTACTGTAGTCAGGCAAACTTTAGTATTTACTTTGTATGATTACAGCTGCATTGCACATGGTTTTGATCACATATACTGATAACATTAATGTGGCTTTTGTAATTAGCTTTATTCATAAAAATGTCTTAAAAAAAGAAACAAGATGATTTCCTAAAATTACACAATGATGTGGGCATGACAACTTTATATATGCTTTCAATCAGCATAATACTTTTATTTGTTTATGTCTTGTACCTTTAATGTCACAGTGTTCATTAAATAAATGGAAAATTATAACGTCTTAGATCTAAAAACTGGAGCTCAGCAGAAATTAAATTAGTGATTACTGACTGAGCAGGTTTTGATATCCCCAGTCCTAATTTAGAATTTGCCACAGAGTTTGAGCTCAGCTCCTGATTTCTAACCAGCAAAGCTTTTGCATAAAGTGTTCTCCGAGGCACATAAATATCAAATGCTTTTTTGTTGATCCTGCTCCAAGATAATGTGGATTTACGAACAAATCAGTCAGACATCTAATTTCCTTGGTATGTCAAGATTGCTCCCCCTCGCCCCCTCTTGCACAGAGTGACAGCCGTTCTTCCAAAGCTGCTGAGTTTTAAATGTCTGGCACCGGCGAGGCCAATCATTCTGCTCTGAGGGCACCACAGAACTCGACTGTGTGTTTGGAATAGCAATGAATGCCTGGGCTGCTGCTTTCCGAGAGGGCAGAAGACATTAACATTGATCTAAATGATGGGCCCATGACACTTAAATGCATCTTCTCTTGCCGCAGTGGAACCTTTTAGCAAGTTTAACTGCCCCAGAACTGGGGTTAGAGAAATGGGAGCTCCAAATTACAGATTAGCCTCCGGCACTAATAAAGAAAAATTGACTTTTCTGATTTATGATGTTGTGATTTTTTTAATTAAATATAGCTGGAAGTGGCCTTGTTGACAAGTACAGCGTGCAGTGCTGTGAAAAGTTAAATGCCATTCACAGATCTTTGTCTTGTTTTGTCTTTTTTGTCTCACCTTTTATTTTCTCATCAGAACAAGTTAAACTGTATACAAAATGCATTTTTCCAATGGCGATTATCATATAAGAGGAAAAAGCTACGCAAACCGAACTTGGCCCCTCAACCTCAAAAGTCACCCTTTGTGGCAACTACTGCTACAAGCGTTTGTGATGACTGGAAATGAGTCTTTTACATTATTACAGAGGAATTTTGGCCTAACATCCTTTGCTGAGTTGCCACGTTGGAGGGTTTTCAAATAGGGTGTTTAAAGCCATGCCAAAGCATTTCAATGGGATTTAAGTACAACCTGTGCCTGCATAATCCAGTTATGCATTGACCTGATGTCAGCAACTGGTGGCAGGACATTCTCCTTTAGGATTTTCTAGTAGAGAAACTAATTCATGATTCCATCCATTAGAGCAAGTTGTTCAGGTCCTAAAGCAACAAAGCTGTCACAGACTATCACCACAATCATGTTGGACTGTTTTATATCAGGAATGGTTGTGTTAGTTTTACACCTGATGCAACGGGAGCCACGACTTTTAGAAAGTTACACTTTTGGCTCATCCAGTGTTTCCCAACCCTGGCCCTCAAGGCACACTGTCCTGCATGTTTTAGATGTCCCCCTCCTTCAGCACACCCGATTTCAATTGATGACCAATTAACAGGCTTTCACTGAACTGCAATCATCTAAATCAGGTGTGTTTAAGCAGGGAAACATCTAAAACATGCAGGACAATGTGCTTTGAGGACCGGTGTTGGGAAACCTTGCTCTAATCGGTTCACAGAATAGTTGTCCACAAGTCTAGTCATCAAGATTTTTTGAGCACATGCGAGATTGGCCATTGTGTTATTTTTGGTCAACAGTGGTTTTTGACCCCCTAGAGGAGTCATCATTGGACTCTTGGAATAAGGTTGGTTGGTCTGCCATTCTCTGAAAGATTCACTCCTTTTGCACGTTTTCTGCATCTCTGGGTAATGATTTGCTGGAGTCCCAAAGTGTTGTAACAGTAAGCACTGTTTTTAGACTAATTTATCTCATCCACTCTCTTTTCTTGAATCTAGCTACCCCCCCGCCCCCACATCTTTAAGCTCGTGTCATGTTTTATGTTCAACTTTAAAAAATAGAATAAAAGTGGTTCACCACTAAAAAAATTATCATATATTAAGGATCAATAATTTTTTTTCTTAAAGGTCCAAATGAGTTTGAAAAGCTTTTCCTTAATAAGTGAAATATTTATTTGAAAACTGCCTATTCAGGTTTACTTTTCTCTGTTAATTGAAAATTTTAACTGTGACATAAATCTCCAAGCAGAAAATATTCTTTGTCGGTGTTTGATCATCTCTTTGTATTTAATGCAAAGGGAGTTCTTCAGGTTGAGGCTATGGCCAGGGCACAAGTATCATCATTTTAAAAAGTAAACATGGTTTATGTACGGATCTTTTCCTCCTCCCATCCAAAATGTGCTCTCTTTTGTCTGTGCTGTGGAATGTATTAGCTTTCGCCTTCTCTATTCTTTGCATTTACTCAGTGACGAGGCATTTGGTTTTGGTCTCCACAGTGGCTTAACTATGTTTTTTTTTTTGTATTTCAATGAATTTGATTCACGCTCTGTATCCTATAAAAGGCTGATGATAAAAGACTGATTTAAAAGTGGCAGGACATAAGGTGAATTCAATAGCTAGCTGGATAGTGAGCCAGCAGGTTCTCAGACCAGAGGAGGCGGAATAAAAATCAGTCATTTAGCTAACAGCAAGAGCGCTGCAGCTCAGGGAGGAGCTGCTGATGCTGCATTAATTTACCAGGGACTTCAAACTGATGGATTAAGATTAGGCTCAGACCATTACACTATCTGCTGTGTTTGAGCTCACAACGCTTCGTCGCATTTTTCTGAAGCGGTGATATGTTTTTAATCACAAGAAAATGGCTGAATTACGAGAAAATTGCCCCACTGTGACATGGCCTCAAACCTAAAAGCGAGCTGCTGCTATCTGCCGTGAGGAACTAATCTTCTTGTAAACTAGTATGGAGATGGATGAAAGCAATCGGCAGTTGTGAATATACCCTCTTGTGTGCAGCGTAAACTTCCCCAGCCTCTGGCCAAAAGAGTAGCGTATCCGTGACGTCAGGATGTCATACAGTCACCAAATGAAAATCAGTTGGCAAGAATGTACATATAAAACACCAAAATACAGACAGAGAAAGAGAACAGCTAAACCCTTGATGTTCAATGAAAGTTACTTGAGGAAACTATCTCCGCCTCAGTTTTCTTTTCAATGTGCGTTCACTCATTGTACACAACATTACATTTTTGTGTCTCAAAAAATACAGGAATCATGCAAATATAACAGCTTTTTCTTTTATGTAGTACACCAAGGTAAGCTCTCTCTGTTCTTAGCCCCTTTATGACATATTTCATAGCAATTACTTAAAGTCAGTCCCTTGATTTCCCTCCCAGTCCTCCCCAAGAATTAAACAAAGACAAACATTTAACTAAAAACTGAGAAGCACACAGACATATCAGAAATTCAGGCTGAGTATAAAACATCCATAAAAGCCTTTTTAACCTTATTTTTTTTAATCTTGTATACAAAATTCACAGATATTTCCAGATTAAGTCCTTTGGAAATCGGGTCGTGTGAGGTGGCAAACCATAGCTCGACTTGTAGCTCACTTTTTCCAAATGCTCTTTTGCTCAGAAATATCCATATGTGTCACCAACACAATGAAGCTAATGCATTCAAATCACATTGTTAAACGTGGGTGGATGCTTGGGGGATGAATTGGGTTTTAATATTTTTGTTTTAGTATTTTCGGGCATACTGGGTCCATTTCAAACCGCTAATATTCATTAGTGTGGGAAGTAGGGTGATGTCTGTACGGTTCCTGAAGGACAAACGAGTGTTACGCAGCATTAGCCTGACTTGACCAGAAGAAAACAATATTGTAGTTCTTAAAATATGGAGATGCCAACAAAATTGTTAGGCACTGTTACAGAGGCTATAAATAAAACAAACAACTAAAAACAAATCTCAATTTTTTTTTTTCTTTTCCTTTTTTCATTTCCAAGCTAAGGTAAGGTCTAGGTCTATAGCAGAGCTGGCTGTTATATGAAGACAGAGAAGTGGTTTGAATCTCAGTCATTCCTTCAGAAGCTGTTAATAAACTTTTTTTTGGACAATTTTGTTGTGTCACCCATTTTGGGAAATAATTTTTATACTATGTATTTTCAATAATTTTCTGTATTGGTGTTGCTTTAGTCATTCAGATTAAAGGCCGCCTCAAAGCTTAAACCTTCACCTCTACATTTACTGACAAAAAATAAAAATAAAAAATATTATAGGCAGCTGAATTTGCAAGAATGCTTTCTTGATGTCAAACATCAAAGGAGAATAGACAAACTGAACCAAGACGATAAAAAGGTAACCAAAGCTCAAATAACCATTTGTCATCTTTCACCTCGATTTCCACATTCAGATGATATGGTTAAAATTTGGTGTAAGGAACATAAATGCACTGATCTCTCCCTGCTGGCATCAGTTGTTTAAGATAGTGGAGGTGTAGTGGTATGGGGGGGTATTTTTTGGGCTCTCTTCAGGCCTCTCAGTACCAACTGAGCATTGTTTTTATGCCAGAGCTGTCATGACTATTGCTGCTGCACTGTGCATCCCTTTATGACATCAGTGTACCCATGCACTGATGGCAACTTCTATCGGGATAATACACCATATCACAAGGCTCAAATAATTTTAAACAGGTTTCATAAACATGTTGCTAGAACAGCTTTGGGATGTGGCGGAACAAGAGATACACGACGGATGGGAGGTGACAGCTCTGTGATGCTATCATGTAGATACGGAAATCTCTAAGGGGTGTTTGTTGAATAAGTGCTATCAAATATGAAAGTGGGTATGAAGGGCAAATTAGGCTTCAACACAGTACCAGCCAGCTGTGTCTAATAAAGTGGCCAGTGAGTGTAGTCCCTCTGGAAAACTCCTCTTAATGCTTGCCTGGTTGCTGACTATGTTTTTGATTCTTCAGTTAATGTTTCACATCAGAGCAACCTACGCAAGAAGGGATGTGTTTAATTTTGCTCAACAAGCCCTTTTGTGGCTATTATAAAAAGACACACAGTTTTTCACTAATCAAATATGGCACATTATCCACTCAGGCTAATTTCCCACACAGAAAGCTAATAGACTTAACAGACTGTTAGAGAAAAGGTCTAAAGGATACCAACTGAAAGGCTTTGCATCCTACTGTCACCGCTGGCACCTGCATTAACATCAAATGCAAATGAAGCTGCCTGGCTTTAAGCTCCAAAGATCTGCTCTTAGTTACAATTTCGGAACATGTTCAAAACAATCCTGCAATGCTTTTCTGTCAAATATTCAGGCGTGTGTGTGTGTGTGTTTGTGTGTGTGTGTGTGTATTCGTCTGCAACAGTTCATCTGAAGCGATGCACTGATTCATGCAGGGGTAAGTTTTAGTGTAGCCATCCTTTCATATCTTTTTATTACAAATGTCTGCTTGCATTCAACCAAATCCTAACGCAATGCCCTTTTCTCTGAAGACCTTGCACATTACCTGCCTTACAGGAAAATAGTCATTTTGGTTTAGTCAGTGAATGACTCATTCTGACTCACATTTGTATATTGCATTTCCATCATTTGCTCTCGCTCTATGAATTTGTATTTCTTGTGGGCAGGGGGGAGGCCGAAGGAAGATAAATGTAAAAAATATAGCACTGTAATATATATTTAAATTTGTGGACACATTCTCTTATTAATCTGAAATGTAAAGAGGATTTTTGAGTTTAAAGATGTTTCATGCATCAGGCACATGGGGTGAAAGTGCAGTGCCTCGTTAACGCATTCACCCCAATTTAATTTTGCGTAGACTGGTACAAGAATGCATCAGTGGGTTACAGTAGCAACTTTCAAACTGAAAAAATGTCTGTTTGTTTGTTCGGACGCCACCCAAGCCAGTCTCTAACAAAATGATTAAACATTAATAGTGCGGTAGATGGCTTTTTCACGTCTCGCTTTCCTGCGGCTCCGAGACAAACAAGAGGGATGGCGTTACAAAAGGACCATCCATCTCTGAGCAAGACACCCTCCGGGGGTTCATCGAGAATGTGGGCTGAGATTTTTCTTTCTTGTTGTTGCTGGCTATGTGGGACAACACAGCCTCACTGCTGACGCAATGACTCATATTATAAACTGAGATTTTAAAATCTGCCATCTGAAAATATCTGTGTGAACAGTGAAATTCATAAAGTCCCAATTTTAGATGCCATTCTTGAAATCTCCAAGCATAATCCCCAAAACAATTCAGTATGATACACCAATTAGAATTTTGTAGTTGCTGTTTTTGTTCAACCAAACCAATTCTGGTGGTTTATGTTTTCAAGCAACAAGTCTGGCACTGAAAAGCTGGCTGCAATCTTTGCTCCAGATCTTTGCTGGGTGAGCTGAAAGAGTAACTTTGGTAATAAGCTAGGGTTGTGCGATTAACAACCAGTCAAAATGTTGAGAGTGCAATGTTTATTTATACTTTTCATCAAACTTATCAGTTTAATAAAATATTTGTACTTCACACAAATAAGATGAACTCACCACCTCTTATATTCCTGTTTGTTTTGATTTTCCCCACTGGAGTTTAAGTGGTTTAGTGCCAGTTAGACCTACAGACGCAGCAAATATTTGCAACCATATGCAGCGTCTAATCACTGTACATCCGTCAACACCAGCTTTAGCAGTTACTTGAGACAACAAAGATATACATTAAAAGTTTGACTTTTTTCCCTATAGAGTTGCTTCTGTCCAACTTTATTTGAAGCAAAAATGTTGAGCTTGATCAACTCTAGCAGCTTTTCAAACAAATTTAGACATCAACAGACATCTTTATGTAGACACCGTTTTAAATTTCACTTCACATTTTCACATCTACTTGGTGGAGGAAAAAAAGTATTTTCTTGTATGTTTCGTTAATAATATTAAACTATCTGATATTAATAATTCATGCTCCAATGAATGGGTTTAATAACCAGTTCCATGGTTTCTGGTGCCAATTGGATATGAGTTGGTCAGGACTGTGATGCATTCACAAACTGTATACTGTTTAAAATGGTGTCAATCAATTATCTATACATCCATCTTCTGCTTATCTGAGATCAGGTCGAAGGGACAACTGGTCCAAGAGGGAACCCCTGACATTTGTCTTCCCTGTGACATCCTCCAGCTAAATTTGGGGCATCCTGAGCCTCCCCAGCCAATACGGGATAGATTATATCTCCAGCATGTTCTGGGACTTTGAAAGGGGCCAATCTGAGTGGGAGGCTCCATGAAAATCTCATCTGTGAGGCAACCCGAGAGCATCCTGATCAGATGCCTGAACCACTTCAACTGACTCCTTTTGCCGAAGAGAAGAAATGGCTCTACTTTGAGCTCCCCCCTGGATAACAGAGCTCCTCATCCTGTCTCTAAGGCTGAGTCCAGCCGCTTGTATCAGGTCATGATCCACATCTCATGACCAAAGGTGAGAGTTGGAACATAGAGGGAACAGTAAATTGAGAGCTTTCCATTTTGGCACAGCTCTTTCTTCCCCACAACACACTGGAGCAACAATTGCATTACTGCAGACTACGCTCAATCCATCTGTCCATCTCCTGTTCCATCCTACCATCCCTGAAACAAAAGATTCATAAATTAAACTGGTGATAGTATGGCATCTGTTTGCAGAAATAATAATAATAAAAAAGTTATAAAACTTTTGTAGCTAAACTCCCTGAGCTAGTCTAGTACAGAATTTCAGAACACATAAGCAGGAAGAGTTAAACGTTCACTAGAAGAGAGGCTTTTAGTGACATAATGTGTGACTCTGGGCTGATTCTCTGGGTGTGGAGAACAAAAACATTTTTTTCCAGCGAGAGTTAAGAACTGGATCCAGCGCTGGCCATAGTTAAGCTCCAGAACAACCTTGGTGTAAAATCCCCAAATCTGTCCAAACCAATATACTCTCAAAAAATATCTGTCAGCCTCTTTGGGTCTCTATCTGTCATAGTTCTGTTGCCATGTTATCTCAGTCATGCTCTTTGAAAATTACTTTATCTTGCAGTTTTTTTTAAAGACTGATCAAACAAGTGCCTCTGATTTACTGAAAAAAAACTCTTACCCCAACATTGATATTTGACTTGCATTGGTTCACTGTCTGTTCAAGCTACATTTTTAATACCATCTGAGCAGAAGAGCAGTTGAAACATCTCACATCTGAAAGTCTATTTCCAGAAAATGCATGTATCTCTTAGGTATTTTATGTATTATTCATGAAAATAGTCACAATCAGCATTTTCTGTCACATTTCTGTATATTTTCTAAAGTGAACATGTAGAGCTGCTGAGATGAAGCCACCATCAGAATCCTGAATTTCTGTAGACTCGTTATGGCAGTTGAGACTGCGATGACTTGAATGCACCCAGTTCCCTCTGTTTGATTAAATGCTCCAAAAACACCATCAGAAACAGAGCAAGTAATAATCCCAGGATTTGATGAAAGTCTTTTGTGTTCATTGAAACAGTTTGTTACTTGAGATGATTGGAAAGCAACACAATCTGAAACACTGCCATGCTTATAAAATGATAGTCTATTCTAGAAATGTGGTGGATGGGATGGAGCATCCCAAATATTCCAGCCCCACAAAGCCACAGTTAAAACCTTCATTTTATTTTGGTAGATCCACCTCTCACATCTGAACACCGAATTTCAAATAAACAGCACTTCTTACCACCTCAATATATTAAAATGGATCAAAAAACATAAAGTAACCACTGTTAAAGAAAATAATAGATAATGATAAGATACACGGACCAGTACTGAGAAACATGGGAATTCTTTTGCATATTTCCTGTTCACCTTGAATTTACTCACTAGAATAAGTATAATGGTCAACTGCAAAAGTAACAAATGAAAAACAATATAGAAAATACTTTTAATATATGGCTGCATAACAGATCATTACTTCCCCTCATACTATCATGCCACTGGACCTGAGGGAGCAGGACAGGTGGGAAGTCAGTAAAAAGAGAACCCTAGAAGAATGGTTAAAAGATGCCAGCTCATTAAATTTTAATTTTTTTTTGGGTTGGAGAACTAGGCAATGGGCAGTGACATAAATTGCAGATCATGGCAAGTGTAAATTTATTAGAAAATGTGTGAAAGGTCCTTAGATTTGTTTGATTGCAGTGTTCCCAAGATATGCACGGTACACTTGTGGATCATTGCAGTGTTGCAATGTCCAAAGTGTGAGAAAATACCATAAACGTTTATGACATCTGTACATTTGTACATGCCATTAATAATCTATTGTTGTTAAGACTCAGACAACCAGCCACAGGGATAAAGAATAATAGGTATAAATTTAAGCCTGTTTGGGCATATAAAATATTATCTTTCAAGACATGCCGACACCTGCTTACAATGACCACTGTGTACCACACAGCTACACATACACAATTATGAGGCTTAAAGTGCAAGAGGACATGCCCGTCACAAATTGATTAATTAGGTTATCATTTATAGACAACAATAGCAATTGTTTCCAAAACAGAGCAGACACATTGGCAGTAATCATAAGCTCCCTTTCCTACTGTGCCTCTTTCACTTTTAATGTTTGAGAAATGATTTGGAATGTACTGTCATGCTCATATTAAATAGTGATCTCCACATAACAAGTGTATGGCCTATGGACATTCATTTTATACTCACAAATATTGTTCTTTATTTTTTGATTGCATTTCTTTCACTCACATGATTTTACAATTTTTGTTCAGTGTACCATATGTTATATATATATATATATATATATATATATATATATATATATATATATATATATATATATATATATATATATATATATATATATAGTTGTGGTCAAAAGTGTACATACACTTGTAAAAAAATCATAATGTTATGGCTGTCTTGAGTCTTCAATAAGTTCTACAACTCTTATTTTTCTGTGATAGAGTGATCGGAACACATACATGTTTGTCACAAAAAACAGTCATAAAGTTTGGTTCTTTCATAAATTTATTATGGGTCTGCTGAAAATGTCACCAAATCTGCTGGGTCAAAAATATACATACAGCAACAAAATTTGTCAACTTTGGTGATGTAGCGAGTTGTGTCAATCAAATTAGCTTCATGTCATGGCCTCTTCACTTCTTCTAAGTGATTCTGATTGACTACAGCTGTTGACTTCTCATGAGCCCATTTAAATAGGGCTCATTTGACCCAGTGATTAGACTCAGCTATAAAAGCTACAATGGGAAAGTCAAAGGAACTCAGTGTGGATCTGAAAAAGCGAATTATTGACTTGAACAAGTCAGGGAAGTCACTTGGAGCCATTTCAAAGCAGCTACAGGTCCCAAGAGCAACTGTGCAGACAATTATACGCAAGTATAAAGTGCATGGAACAGTTGTGTCACTGCCACGATCAGGAAGAAAACGCAAGCTATCACATGCTGCCGAGAGGAGATTGGTCAGGATGGTCAAGAGTCAACCAAGAATCACCAAGAAGCAGGTCTGCAAGGATTTGGAAGCTGATGGAACACAGGTGTCAGTCTCCACAGTCAAGCGTGTTTTACATCGGCATGGACTGAGAGGCTGCCGTGCAAGAAAGAAGCCCTTGCTCCAGAAAAGGCACCTTATGACTCGGCTGAAGTTTGCTGCTGATCACATGGACAAAGATAAAACCTTCTGGAGGAAAGTTCTCTGGTCAGACGAAACAAAATTGAGCTGTTTGGCCACAACACCCAGCAATATGTTTGGAGGAGAAAAGGTGAGGCCTTTAATCCCAGGAACACCATGCCTACTGTCAAGCATGGTGGTGGTAGTATTATGCTCTGGGGATGTTTTGCTGCCAGTGGAACTGGTTCTTTGCAGAAAGTAAATGGGATAATGAAGAAGGAGGATTACCTCCAAATTCTGCAGGAAAACTTAAAACCATCAGCCCGAAGGTTGGGTCTTGGGCGCAGTTGGGTGTTCCAACAAGACAATGACCCAAAACACACATCAAAAGTGGTAAAGGAATGGCTAAACCAGGCTAGAATTAAGGTTTTAGAATGGCCTTCCCAAAGTCCTGACTTAAACCCCATTGAGAACATGTGGACAGTGCTAAAGAAACAGGTTCATGCAAGAAAACCATCACATTTAGCTGAACTGCACCAATTCTGTCAAGAAGAGTGGTCAAACATTCGACCTGAAGCTTGCCAGGACCTTGTGGATGGCTACCAAAAGCGCCTAGTTGCCGTGAAAATGGCCAAGGGACATGTAACCAAATACTAATGTTGCTGTATGTATATTTTTGACCCAGCAGATTTGGTGACATTTTCAGCAGACCCATAATAAATTTATGAAAGAACCAAACTTTATGACTGTTTTTTGTGACAAACATGTATGTGTTCCAATCACTCTATCACAGAAAAATAAGAGTTGTAGAACTTATTGAAGACTCAAGACAGCCATAACATTATGATTTTTTTACAAGTGTATGTACACTTTTGACCACAACTGTATATATATATATATATATATATATATATATATGGAGAGAGAGAGGGAGAGAGAGAGAGAGAGAGAGAGAGGGAGATTTTGAGGGAGATATTCAAACTCATCCGTGAATTAATTTGAATCTCAAATTTAATGTTGAACAACCTTAGGTGGGTATCAACTAGGGGTGTAACAAAGAAGCTTGAGACACGGGATCCAAGGATATAAAAATACCTCAAAGTCTGTCTCACAAAGCTAAATCCAATTGCTTCCAGGGTGAAGTAAGTCTAAGCTGTTATTGTAAGCCCTGGGAACAAAGGTAAATGCTTCAAGCTTGACACCTTGTGATATCTTTATTTGAGACTCTCATTTTGAAGCAAGAAAAAGCAGCATTCTTCAGTAGCTCTGTTGTGTTGACAGAGCCTGCTTACAATCTTCCTGCCATCCTGGCGGGCTAACACAAGGTCAAATAAAAGCCACAGTTAAACCATTTATCTGGCAGCACGTTGAATACCTGGCAGAAAAGTTACCCAACTCTGGTAAAGATGCTAAAACTGGCATTTGGCTCAAAACTTCCTATCAGTGTGAAATTATAGGGCAATTTAACTGGGAAATTTAAATTTTTTCTGATGACTCTGTAATGAATTGGAATCCTCTCTGGTTCAGAAACTAAAATGCTTACACTCCTCAAACATAAAATGGAAAAGCACAGTGAACAAATTAGATGTTTACTGTCCTAGTGAAAACATAAAAAGGAAGCATTTTCTGTCCTTGTTTGGCATAAGCCCCACCTTGTAATGACAGAAACATTAAACTTTTACTTTATCAAACTTGGATCAGTTACTTTACATTGGTTAAAAATTTTTGAAAACACAATCTGTGATTTCTGAAATCTTTACATTATTTGCGAAAAAAGAAAAATCTTAGTTTTGCCAGAAATATTAGCAAAATCTGATCTCATCATGTTCTCAAGTACCCACCATCCTGGATCGCTTTGTGAGCTGGATGTACTGTCATACAGGATACACCTAGTATCAACTAAATAATAATTCTAGTACTGATATGTAATCATAATATTATTTTTACAACATTGTGTTTTGGAGAGTTTGTTTTGTAATAACTTTACCCAGTAAACCATGTAAAAGTGTTACCTGGAAACTTGTTAAAACTTAAAATTAAACCACTACTTCTCCTTATCTCCCACCAATTTTAGAAAAACCTAGTAGATAGTTTTGACCTGATAGCTTTAACTGAGCTTTTGTGTGCAAATGATCACTTTCTTTCAATGTAAAAAATGCTTGTAAAAGAGAAAACGGTACAATACTGCATCGTGCAGATTGTTGGTGAAATGTTTTTACCTGGGCCTGTTTTAAAGCAGGTAAAAACCCACCTTGTCCAAATCACCTATGTTGTCCAAATCATACTATATTTTAGATGTTGAAATGGAGAGAAAACCCAATACACAACAAGAAACATCTAGGATCAAACAAGCTCAAGGCTTGAGTTGAGACATGGCACTGATAAGAAATGGTCCATAGGATCACAAAACATGATCACTTCAAAGAGTACTAAATTACACAATTGGCATTTGTTCCCTGTATAATAAATGAAAAGCACAAGTAAGATAGAAAAAAATGCTACAATGAAATGTTAAAAAAACACTGTAATGAATGTCAAATTCCCAGGCACAGTTTCACCGTACTTGCTTGTAGCACAATATCCTATACAGCTAGCATGCCAAAAAAAGAAAAAAAAAAAAGCCCACAAGGAAAATTTGTCCTATATTTTTCCTCTGAATAAACTTCAAATGGTTTCTCTAGCCCATGGGCTTATCGGGATAAAAAGTACTAAAATTCCTTTTCCAACTCAACTTAATTTTTGTCCCATGTTACAACTTCTGCTGTGCAGAGACACCCTTCCAATAATCAAGGATGTCATGCAGGTCCTCGCCTTTAGCAAACTGCACCTTTTTTCGAAGGGCATTTCCAGCTGTCACGTAGCAGGCCTCGTCACGAGGCCCTTTTCGGTATGGACGAAACCGCTCCCAGATACGTAGCGAGCTCTCTGATGAGTACTCTGGGCTAGAAGAGTATCCAGAGTAACTGGAGTGTTGGCGGGCAGGGGAAAGCTGGGAATAGGAAGCTGCGTCCCTGCGGGATCGCGTTAGGGGTTTTAGAAAAGAAACTCGCTGGGCTGGGGAGCCATGGTGGGACCCTTGGTAGTAGAGAGCTGGGACAGAGTGGCGGTGCTCCGAGCAGTGGTAGTCCTGCTGCACCTCCAGCTGCTGCTGTTGCTGAATCTGTTGTTGCTGATGGTAATGATGTGACTTCTGGCTGTCCTGATGTTGAGCACCAACACCACCACTGTCGCAACCACCACCACCCCCTCCCCCGCAACTCCCACTCCCTACTAAAGGCAGTCTCTCCAGCGGCTCCCCACATCCCACAGGACTGGCTCGGTCTGGGTACTGTGGCTGTTGTTGGTTACAGGCATCTGGGCTTCTTGGTTCAGGAACATCCAGACTATAAACTCGTGATCCTCCTCGTTCTCTGTCTCGACCAGTGGAGCCACAAGATGTGGTACTGCTTTGTTTCTTGATAGCATTTGCCATAACAACAGCTGCATCTGCACTCATTTGGCGCTGAATGGGACGTGCAGCTGTGGCTGGGGGAGGGTGCCTGTATGGGGGAGTAACAACAAAGCCCCCACCACTGATCCCTGGTCGTTCGGAGAGAGGGGTGTTTAATGCAGGAAGGGGTGGAGGAGGCGGTAATTTGTTTGGAGCATTGACCTGACATGTCTCTGTCCCTCCTGGGATTAGGCCACGAGTAACAGAGGATGTACTGGTGGGCGGTGGGGAGGTGGGATTGGAAGAAGCTGGGTGGTTAGTAGAGGTGCCTGAAGCAGCAACTGCTGCTGCATCAAGTTTAAGGGCATCGATGCAGTTGTTAATGATTTGGTTAACTTTGTCCACCTCCATGGCAATAGTGGAGATCTCTGAGGCAGAACCATGTCCATCATCATCCGAATCATCGCCAAGATCAGTTCCGTCATCATCCCTCAGGTCGTCCCCCCTTCTCCCGCCATGACTACCATCCCCCACTCTTTCCATTCCTGCCCCTCCAGTCCTCACATCCATATAGTTTCCTTTACTTGTAGCCATGGCCTCAGAGAAAGCAGAGGCCATCTTTTCCACTTGTGGGATAGAGGAAAGCCGTGAGGAGGTAGTGTTTGCTGAGTGTAGAAGTCCAGAGCTTGAGGATGTGGACAGTTTTCCGCCATGGTGATGCTGATATTGGTGATGCTCCCTGGACTGCTCCTGAAGCTTTTGGACTGCTGATGGATCATTTGCCACTGCTGCCGCCACCTCTGGCCCATAACGCATTTCAAGTATAGTTTTTTTGACAGAGATAGACTTTTTCTTCTCATCGTGCATCCGTTTTTTACGAAGACAGTAGTAGACAATTCCTATAACAATCAGCATACCAAAAAGGCAGCCCACAATGGTCATTATGTAGTGAGTAGTGGTTGAGGGGGTGGGGAGCTCATCCCGACTTTGGCCTCGAGTGGTAAACTGGAGACAGGTGTGGTTATAACGTTGAGAGTTACGGATAGAGCCCACGCAGAAGGTGTAATTATTGTTTGGCCTAAGCTTGTCAAGAGTTATCTTTTCTATAGTCAATTTCAAATTGGTGACATCAGACACCAGTGTGTTGTTGTACTGTGTAAGAATATACATTTTGCTGTACGGTCTTGGAATCTTTATAATGACAGAGGCTGATGACGGAGAAACATGATGGAGCTTAATGCTTGGGCTCAGGCTGTCATCTGTAGATGAAGAAGAGGTGGTGGGCTGGTAGTATGGCCCAACACCACCAAACATCTCTGGTCCGATTCCAGAAGGACCATCAAGGTCTGGTGGTAGGGATGTCATTCCTGGAATCATCACACCATCTCTGCAACGATGGTACAAAATGTTTTTGGCATTGCGGCCAGCGTGACTTGAAGCAAAAGGACTCAGTAAAGGGTAGCCAAACATTTCCCTGGGTGTTTCACACTGGAGGCGGTCATAAGTGTGTGACACATTGTTGAAGGACTCCAACCAGAACAAGAAGCCAAGGAGATCGCAACCACAATGGAATGGATTTGCAGCCAGTTCACATACCATCAAGCGACTGAGAACTGTGAATGTGGATGGGTCGATGCGGGCGAGTTTGTTGGACGACAGGTCGATACTGCTGAGGCTTGGACACTCCCAGAATGCATTGCTTGCAACAACTTCAATGAGGTTGTGCTGTAAGAAGAGGCATTGCATCCGGCCAAGCCCTCTCATCATGCCCTCAGTGATATTCGTCAACTTGTTGTAACCCAGTTGAAGAACCTGAGAGAAAAACCAAACATTATTATTATAGTTTCCTAATTTTTTTTTAATTACAGATCTAAACTCATAGGAATAAAAATTATTTATTTATTTACCTTAGATGATACAATTAGGGTTCAGCTCACACTACTGAGAATTGGTCATATTGCTTTTCATTTTTTTCTTCTATTTAAAAAACATTTATTAAGTAAATCAACATGGTACTTCAACTTTGATTTCTACGCACGTTCAATGTAGACTTTTTTTGGAAAATTCCAAGTATCTTTTTCTGTCTGACCAAATAAGTCTCTTTTCTTTTAAGCAAAATTTTCTAATCACCTGTAAATTGGCTTGTCCAGCAAAGGCGCCATCCTCAATATAGTTGATTTCATTCTTGGTTAAGTTGAGGTCTGTCAAGTTCGTGAAACGGTACATGGAACTGAAAAGCACAGCTTTCAGCTTGTTTTCATTTAGTCTCAAGTCATGGACTGTGTTGTTTATATGCTGGGGGATAGTCTCATAGGGAGGCTGGTTCTGACTGCATATAGCTAGCCAAACATAGCCTTTGTCTCCTTCAATAAGCCAGCAGTCCCCGTTGGCTGTGTTGGGAAAACAGGAAAAGAACAAGAGGGAAGAAAGTGTAAGAGGGAGGAGAACAGAAACGGGGGAAGCACGCTGCATGATGTAAAAAAAAAAAAAAAAACACTGTAAAGACTGCAATCAGGGTAAAGATGTAGGAGAATTTTCTTGCAGGAAAAGGAAAACCAGGGAACACTTCCAAAAGAGATGGGCCTGGGTTAGGAACTGAAGATGGAGTGAAGGATTTACAATGCCCGTCTCAGCATCGTGGTGATTAGCAGCAGATCCACGTTATGTCATAATTTCTTGAAGTACAATTTGAAGGGAAGCAACAGGTCTTCATTCTCTCTTTGAAGACTTGATGTCTGTTTGACTCAAGGGCAGCATGGAACCTTGGAGGGATCTATAGAGAAAAAAACAACAGAAGAAATGTATAAATATATCTGGTCACTATGATCATCAGCATATATATATATATATATATATATATATATATATATATATATATATATATATATATATATATATATATATATATATATATATATATATATCCATCCATCCCATCCATTTTCTGACCCGCTTAATCCCTCATGGGGTTGCTGGTGCCTATCTCCAGCGTTCACTGGGCGGGAGGCGGGGTATATATATGCGTCTTTGAGAGACAAAATGGTAAAACACCACATATACCTTTGTAGCATAAAGGATTTAAGAAGAATTTCAAATGCAAAATTTATTTCAAAAACAAATTCTTGTTTAAGCCTGTTTGTTGACACATTTTGATCCTTATTTGAACCTCTAACATATTATCATGAAACCTTTGCTGATAACTACAATGTAATCTAAATAGCTGCCAAAATGTCTTCAGCAATGAGAGAACATTTTTCAGAGACAATGAATAATATTAATCACTGAAATGCTTGACAGAATATCTTCTCAGATATTCTTTCCTAAATCACCATCCTGCCAAAAACCTAAGCTCTAAAATCCATCTGCATGTTACTTGAATAGCAGTCGAGCATTTACATATGGGGCAGATTAGTTGTCTATTACATCATGACGAACATTGTCCTCTTGCATGCTCTGTACTGCTACACACACACTGCACAAAGATGCAAATTAAAATGAGCATATGTTCTCTGGGAAATGTTTGCGTGACTATACAGACACACTCAGTTATATGCATATTGTTGTAAGCAGGAAGCGGGTATGCGCACAAGCACGTCTATATGCAAAGATAAACACTGGAGTTTTAAGTCCACATCTCATGTAGTGTACCAGGAAAAGTTCAGAAGTGCTCTTACTCTAAATTCAGATTTCATTCCAAATGCAGTGCAAAGAAATGAAACTCATTTCTGGCTATTTTGATCCAGGCTCCCCAGAGATGCAAGCAAGGAATCCAAGTTTATCATCATTTTCAGTCCACTTATTACTGATAGAAACTGCAAAACAAGTCTCTATGATACTTTTCTAAATGTTGTTATCTCAAGAGAAGGATAGATCTGGTTAAAAGTGTTTAGCAACCAAAACATTATGACATTTAGACCACTGGTATCTTTGACAACTTATAAAATAAATCTTTACTCAAAGTTGCCTTAAAATTTTTTAAAGACCTTAAAAGTAGGATCAAGGAACTGCAAAAAGGTCAAATGATTATGGAAAATATTTTACATATTTGTTTGGAAGTGTGAAAAATCTAAGGCACAAGCAATTGTATATATCCTGACAGATTAGATAATAAAAATAGCTAAATAAAGAACTGATCCAAATAGATCAGAAGTTTTCTTATCAGGATTTTCATAATAAGTGGGTAGTTTAACCTGAAGTCTGTATTGGCAAATTTGCCATGCAATCATTTAGAATGACAGAATGCACTGTTTTTAATATAATATTTTGCTGTTCACTACCCAGTAATGGAAAAAATGCAGCCTATTTTCAGCCTATCACAAACCCATTTCAGCACCCTCTCCTGAAATTCATTGTCACTCTCTTATCTGAGGCTTATCCCTTCCACATGAGACATGATCTCATTTGGTGCTCTACATAGACAAACCCAAAGGGTTCACATGGGGGACGTAGGAGACAAAGTATGTCTCTTACGTCTGCACAAGCCCATGTTTAGGGATGTGATTACACAATTAGAATTATGGGACAAGCAGTAACACACCTTAAAGGGCTAAAATATTCTCATAGCAAAGGCGCATTTGTAAGAAATGTGAACACGTGGAATTTTATTTGAGTCTTGTATTTCTACCTCATTTTATAACAACAGACATGCTTCTAAAAGTACCACATAATGCAGGTAAACCTTGAATAATAAATTGGTAGCAGCTTTTAATGTCACAGTGATGAGCTGCAGTAAACACAATATAATGTACAGTTTGTTATAGATGCCATACAGTGAATGTATAGGCCATGTTTGTGACAGACAGTTCTAAGTAGAACGTTATTGTTTCAGTTTTATTCTTATCTAATCACTCCAGCTAAATGCATGCTTAATGTAGTCTTCAACTAATTTTCTTTGTCAAACTGCTTTGCTATACCACAAATTTTGGAGCCATTGGAGCTGAACTCATTCCTAAATATTTCCCTTACTCACCTTATCTCATATCTCAGGCCACGCCCATATCACACAAAAAACATGTTTTCCTCATCCGTGGCTTCAGAAATGCAGATGCTGATTGAAACTGTACATGTTTATGGTCAATTTGATTTTGGAGATAAAACAATATATGCAGAGTTGGAACAAAATGTGTTAATAGTTAGACCAAAGTTCTTCAATTAAAGCGGCTTGTGCTTTTGGTTGCCATCTATATTTATTTTGTTTTGAGAACGTGCATGTTGCAAAAGCAAGCATCACGTCAACTGCGCCCTGATACAGATAAACATCCGGGTCACCCAGCATACAAGCTGCTGTTGATTGTCAAGCTAAATGTTAAGTCATTGGCTGGTACCACTCACGCCTTAAGTTGCATTGATGATGCCATCATTGTGAATTATATCACTTGTGAATTAAACAAGCTGATTGAGGTGCTCAAACAACATGCATGGAATTGCAAGGCCCATTGCACATTGTGCCTTGGATATGATTAGTGTTCCCAATCTGTGAGTGGTTAGTAGTTGATAATCCAAACACCAGGCGATTGCAACACTAGAAATGGGGAGTATTAACCTGGCTGCCGAGCTCCACACTACTCAACACATCTATCTGGACTCACTGCCAATGGGAGGGATTTCAATACCACATAAAATGGACGAGCCAATCAGGGTCGCCGGGCGTGATTTTTGTAGATGTGATGTATCAGAGAAGACACGGTTTGGATTCAGACAACAATGGCGGCTCGCAGTGAGGAAGCAAGTGGTGACATTGATGCTGCTATTTCATTAGTGTTGTTCAGTCTGTTGGAAAAGGTATGCATCAAAAAGTTGTAGGATAATAGCTCTCAAGAACTGGACTTGGGCCTGCTTTACACTGACAATGTTCCTTATACGCTCTCTGTCCTTTCATTACGAAAGTACTATGCAGCAATCCAAATTAGACGTGTTTAGGATCTGTTCATGCACCAAACAGCCCCCCCCCCCCCCCCCCCATCCCCATCCCCGTATTATTTTGAAATAATTATGGATCCGCTTTACACTTCCTGTGTCTGACTTCCTTTCTGGCTCATCTGGGATATAGAAATTGACACATTTTATTCCATCACCCGTCACTAATAGACTCAATCTGTATTTATGATGGGCGATGGAGGAGGGTTCTCTGACATGCTGCAATGCCACGGAGCCTGTGGGAAATACCCCATTGACTAAAATGGCTTTTATCTGTGATGCAACAGAGTATGCATGGATGATTTAGTTGGTATGAATGAGGGATCAGACAACACTCAAATCACAATTAAATAGATTGATGTTTGTGGTTCTAGTATGTCAAAAGCTCAAGAAATGTGGATACCTTTGCAAGGGACAATATTTCATCTGTTAAAACTCCAGAAATCCTCACCACCCCAGAGGTTTTTCATATTGTTAAGCACATAGATGTACTGCCTTAACAGAATATGCTTTGGCATAAAAAAATATATTTTTATATTAAAAATAAGTTTTTATTGTGGTGAATGAAAATTCACCACTATAAATATCGTTATTTTGGGAGAACAACCTAATATTCTCATGATAAAGAAATAAATCCCTCGGGGAAAAAAGCTTAATTTTCCAAAAAGGATTATGTCATGATCAGTTTGTCCTTGTGCTTTATTTGGTTTAGTTAGATTAATTAACACAGAAACAAATAGAAAGGGTTCTAAACATGTCAAAACTAATCATTTAACCTCAGCTCCTTCAGGTTCCCACTCAGCTGCACAGCATTCTGTTAATCACAATCATCTGGTTCCCATGTCACTAATCACCTCACCAGCAGTTATAAGTCAGTCCATTTTCTTCCCACTTTGTCAGTTTCTTGTGTTAATATCCATGCCAGTTTCCCTTCTGTTTACCATTGTATTATATTCTCATCAGTTGCTCTTCATTTCCTCTTGTGCTAGCTCATAGGCTTTTTGTGCATTTCCTTGATAAATACTCACCTTCAATATGAGACTAACGTTATTTCATCTTTGCCCGGGAACAACTCCACCACAAACAATGACAGATGATGATTTCTCACTTTTGTTATCGTGGAATGAAAATTTTGAATTATCTATCGATTAGGACACTGGTTTTAGCTTCCATACATTTTTTTCTTTACAGCATGAAATAAAACCTTCCTAGGGGAACATTATATATTGTGCTTGACTTATCAGAGGGAATCTTTTGGTTTTCTATCTCTTCTGTTTCAAGGACGTGCATTGCCTGTGGTCTGTTGATGGACCTGCTCACCATCAAGATGATTCACTACTAAGGAAATATTTCCAACAGAACACAAAAAAAAATATCATGATGGGATGGCCCCAAACCATACAAGGGTTGTGTACTTGAAGCAGCTTTTTTTGTAAGAATAAAACCCAAATTCTTCTGCAAACTGTTTCAAACATTGCATCTGAAAATGAGTTCTCCCAAGTGGCATTTGAGCTAGATTTTTGAAAAAGATTATTGGAAAAAGACATCCAGAAATCACAAGACTAATATTTATATTAAGGTATGTGTTTTCTCTTTGGCCTGTTAGACCTGTATTCTGCCTGAGAGGCTGCTCAAAAAACCTCAAAGACAATAATCCCCTTTTGCTCCATAGTCTCTTTGTGCTTTCTCTTTGCTCTATATCTTTTAGTATCACTAGATCTTTGTACTCTCCCAACTTCCACTCTCTCCCACTGCTTTTTACCTCTCGGTTTATTTAATCCCCCACAAGCCTTGATATTTGTTCCTGTCTCCCACTATCCTTCGGTTTGTCTCATCCTTGCCCCTCTCTGCCTTTCCATTGGTTACCACAGTTGTTTTCCTTCCCTCTTGTCCAGGCCCATTCCCAGGAGCAAAGTCAGTGTAGTGTTGAGAGGTTTGGGCTGTGAGCAAAACACTTTCCTCTCCACTTCACACAGGACATAAGGATGAGACAAACACAAGCAGAGAAGTACGAGGCTCCTCTGAGAGTCTAACCTTGTGTAGGTCTGAGTGGAACAGATGATATCGCAGTGGTCATGAGAGAAACTGCTAAAAGCTTCTTTTGTTCAGAAATGTTGAGCAAAGTGTGACTTGTGTCACTACTGGGGGGATTTGTTCTTTGCATTACATTCATTCCTCTCTGGGAGCAGTGGGCTACCACTGTGTGGCGCCCAAGAAGTATTATGGGGCTAAGGGTCTTGCTCAGGGATCCAGAGTGGCAGTTTGTGGGATTCAAACCAGGTAACTTGAGTCCTTCCCAAGACGCAAGTGCCCTGCTCTAATCACTAGACCACCACTCCCTATATCGCCAAAGTGTTCAATTCATTGGGCTTTAATATAATTGCAAACCACCCTTTCTTGCTACAGTTCCAATTGTTCCAGGGAGACTTTTCAGAAAGAGTAGCACTGTTTTCATGGGATTTTCAGACCATTCTTCAAGGAGAGCATTGATGAGGCTATAGCCTGATGTTGAATGAGAAGGCCTCGTTTGCAGTCTATGCTCTAAAGCAGTGGTCCCCAATCCTGGTCCCCGAGGGCCGGTGTCTTGCAACTTTTATTTGTTACCCTGCTTCAACACACCTGAGTCAAATAATGAGGTCATTAGGAGGACTCTGGAGAACTTGACAGCACACTGGGGAAGTAAGTCAGGTGTGTTGGATCAGGGACACATGTAAAACCTGCAGGGACACCGGCCCTCGAGGACCAGGATTGGGGACCACTGCTCTAAAGGGTTGAGGTTAGGAAATTGTGTAGGCCAGAAAGGTTCTTCCACACCGTATTCACATAACACTATATTGGCATTCCTTTGAACACTGGTGTGCAGTTACTTGTCATCAGGAAGGGGACATTCCCAAACTGTTTCCACAAATTTGGCAGCAGCTAATTGTTTACAGATCTGTTGTTAATCTTTAACATTGCAAAGTTTTCTTTTTTCTAAGAGTAAGAAAAAATAACTTACTGTATTCCTACACAATATCACATTGTGACATCCTTATTTGCAATACACATTGTCTGTGTATACAACATATCATAAACAATCAACATCCTTCCCATGTGTGATGAGATGTCAATGATGTTGACGTTGATGTTACCAATGTCTCAGAAATGCTGGATTTCATCATGAATGGATCCTAATCAGATACGAGCCAGTTGGATTTATTTGCTGTTGTTGTTTTAGCTCATGTTGGCTTATATTAGCAATACAAGCTGGTAACGACATATTTAGTCTGACCCTTTATAGCAACAAGTTCAAATCCATAGTTCTAACAGGGAGATCAAGAATCAAGAATCTCTGTTGTCATCATGTAACCATAATGAAATTGTGTTAAGAATACTTCACACAGATTCACACATATCACACAGACACAACAACACATAATGCTCAAAAAGTTGAATGCACCGACAACACTTCCTGAGAAGCTGAAATATATGGCCGATTTGATCAGATTGAAACTGATTGAGTAGCAAATGAACTCTAAACTTCGTTACTGCAGAGCTCTCAAGTTCTATGAGAAGTTCCCTTAGAGAAGCACAAACTGCAGATGCCCACCAAGCTGTGAAAAAGGCAGAGAAGACAGGGCTTAGACTGAGCTCTGAACGGACAACGCAGTGGACGGATCACACACAGTCCATTCGGTATAAGCTTTGTTTTTCAGCGTGAGGAATGTCATGTATGGTGTGTGAAATCAGGAAAACGTGTGTCTCCCAGGCTCATTGTGTGACGCTTGAGAGCTCTGTTACTATATTAACTTGCTTGCATGTGAGGCAACAAATTAATTTACGTGTATCACATTTGAGTTTTTTGCAGTTACTAGAGGTTTTCTAAGAATAAAACAGCTCATTTACAAAAGCATTCATGAAATGGTATAGATAAATATCTATTAACCTTGTCCTGATTTATAGGAAAAGTTTGAAGATGTGGATTGTATGATCAATACTTGAGGAGGGCCTCCTAAGTTTTAATTATTTCCAGGATATTGTTCAATGATAATTATATTTAATTCTCTAAAGACTTCATAATAATGAAAATTTTACAGATCTGACGTGTCCCATTTGACCTTTATACATAATACTTAAAAAAAAAAACTGAGCAGAAACGCTGCAGTGCATACTTTTGCAGTCCCTGTAAAAAAAAATTCAAAAATATGCATTTCTATGATCCCCTCTGATTCCTATGGTTCTAGGTCTTGACAGCTATTTGGTGCTCAAGTAGGTCAGAAAAAATGTTGCAAGATATAAATAAAATAGGAAGATCTGACAGGGAGAGACGAGCACAAAGAGAGGGCAGTGGAAGAGACAGCGGAGGCAGACATGATGAGAGGCTGCATTTGATCTGTGTATTCTCTTCAAACCACTGGGGCTATGAGGAACAGAGGAAAAGTCACATATGCTACAACATAAATTACTCTGGATGTACAACATTGTTAAAAAGGATAACGGCAATATATCTTTAGAAAGCAAGAATTAAGAATCTGAATTGGGCTGAGGGTAGATGTTCAAGTTAGCTCTGATGTTTGATGTATAATTCAGGTTTTAGCGTTACGTACTTCCCAAGCTCTACACTTTTCTTCTTTAGGTCTTCCACTTTACTGTCCCTTCTGACCTTCCTTCTGTGTTTGTGACTATATTTATTTCCCTGTGCGTTATGTTTAGACCACTGTCATCTGTGGCTGCTCATCCATGACATCATATCCATTTCTTTAATGCCTGGCAGGAAGACGTGACGCAGTGGTGTGTAGCAGGGCGACCCAAAGGTCTGGGGCTAAATGGAGCAGCGCCTCAGCAGGCTCCCATGTGACCACCACAAAACCGTTCCTCACAAATTCTTACTCCACATGCCCTAGATGACCTGGGGAAAGGCCGAGGGACATTGTCCTATGATGGGACATAGGCTTGTAAGCTAAAGGTAGCTGGAGAGTTCTAGTGGAAAAACAGGACACATACCACTCAAGACTTAGGTTAAAGCCAAAGGGGTACATGTTCAAACTAAAGCACAGATATGGCAGCCATGTGGAAATAAGAAGATTCTTTCCTTGCCAGAGGCCAGGATAGGACTTGGGTTAGAGCAACAGTGACAAACCGGAAATGTTTGACTTAAATGTGCATGTGGGGGGATATGAACTATTAAACGTTGGTGCAAGATAACCAAGGGATAAAGCCCAGGTGCCGATTGAATAATTAAAGAAACAAAAAGGGTTCTTACTAGCTCACAAAAATTGTTCACCTAATATGTTAAGATTACATGTCTTAAATATATATATATATATATATATAGGTTTACGGCAGTAGTGGATTGTTTTTCTTATAGCGGGCTGACAGGAAAGGGGGTACGAGAGAGGGGGAGACACATGCGGCAAAGGACCACAGGTCAGAGTCGAACCTGGGTCAGCCGTGCCAAGGACTAAGGCCTCCATACATGGGTCGTGCGCACTAACCACTGCACCACCAAAGCACAGCCCATGTCTTAAATATTTCTGACCCAAAAATGAACAACTAAACAGGAGACGGTTCACAATCCAAATACAGAATAATATGGACTATGAAATATGAAAATAAAATGCATGACCTTTGCTTATGTATACATAGAGTACACCGTGTGTGATATTTTGTGTCTACATGTTTGGTTATAGTAATTGCATTTCCTTGTGAACATCACTGTAAAGGGCAAATTTAATTGGACAAGTGAAAATAGGCAATATGAGTTAAGTTTTGACAGGAATAACGTTCCTGGAAAATGACTGAAAAACTTAGCACGCCACTATTTAGATAAGCTAAAAAAACATAGCTTTCATGTCAAATTTCTATTGATCTTTTCTGATCACCTTTATGAAAGGCTCAACAGATAACCTGTGGGCTATCTTTTCAGTAGGCCACAGGTCATTAACCGCAGTACATTGTTCTGATTAATTTCTGGATTAACAAAAAATAAAGATCTGTCTGTAATAATTAAAGGGGCTTAAATTTCTTTCACTAAAAATGATGTGTGATAATTAAAACACAGATCACGAAGACTACATTTAAAGCAATTTGCGAGGCAGGGTAATTTAAATTTTGTAAGTGCCGATCAGTGATTTTAATCTCCGTGAAGGACACACTCTTTTTCCCCCTTCACTACCAGACAAAACAAATTACATTTTTAAACGCCTTCTTAATTTTTGATAAAACTAGATTACCCAATGTAAAGAACATATTTTTTGTTAAAGCTTTTGTGATTGTAACACATAGTGGCTTAACGTACTTCTTTAGACATTCATAATATAAATTAAAACTCTGAGCTAAAAAGCTTTTCTAATACTAGCTCATAGTAAAATAAAACTATATTACAATGGTTACACACTTTTCCACAGGAGTATTTTAGTGGATTTTAACATGAAAGGTGAAAAAATAGAGGAGCGGAAAGGGAGAGAGAAATATATAACACCCTCTGAGTCTGCTTCTACACCTGCAAAGAGAGAGATAAAAAGAACAGCGAAACCAACAATAAGGTATTACAAGTACAAACAACCAATGCCTTGATACTGTCACTAAAGAATATACAGAATTATTTAATACAAAATGTGTAAAGTAACAGTCAAAGATAATAATAGGAGTTTTCTGTATAGACGTGAATCTAGAAATACCTAAATCCAAGCACCTGTAGGTGTTTGTGAGAGTGCACTTGTGTTTGTAAGGTTTATCCATAAGAAATAAGAAAATGCTCAATAGCGTTTGTGAGGAGCCAAAGACCCCCCCCCCCCCCCCCCCCCCCGGCAGATGCCAGGTGAACCAGAACCCCAGATGCCCAAAGGGACCTGAGCAGAGGTGCCCAAGAGGGGCCAACACAGGGAAAACTGCCTCCCCCATCCCAGGGAATAGCAGAGATGCGCCCCAAGAATCCCCCCAACTGCCACAATGCTGAAGCCCCCGGGAGCCATGGGGACCAGCTCATGGGCTCCACCGGCAGCCAGCTACGCCGGAGCAGATCCAGCCATGGGCCCAGAGACCCGAGGTCCAGAGGTGCCCATAGGCCCCGCGAAGCAGCCGCCTAGAGTCAGCACCCAGCCCTGGTCACCGAGGACCACCAACGCACCCGCGGGCCAAGTCGCCAGGAGAGCTGGATGGGGGTGGGGGGACTGGCTCCACACTTAGTGCACCTGAAATGTCCCAGGAGAGGGGGCTGTTCAAACCCAACCTGACAGCAATTCTTGCTACACTGCCAGACAGGACACATATATAACAATTAAAATAAAACTAAATATTAACCATGTTTCTGTCCCATATATGTGTTTCAGAAAGGGGATAACTTATTTTTTTCCCACTTAAAGCATTGCTAACATGCACTATACTGCAGCTTTGGGTCAGTCTTCCAAATAATTGAATTCAGGTCACTTCCGTGGTCACAAGTATACATAATCAACCCCCTAGGTATGCAGACTTTCTCTACAAACATGTATTAAAATATGAGTCTCTCTGAAGAGCTCAATGAATTCCAGCATGGTACTGTCCATCCCTGAAATTTCCTCAGTACTCAATGTTCCACAGTCAACACTTTTGTAACATGAGTGGAAGTGACTGGAAATGACACCAAGTCAACAATGAAATGTACAGAAAATCACATAGCAGGCTTAGTGGATGCCGAAGTGCACGGTGAGCACAGTTCACCAACTTTGTGTTGGTGTGAGTTATCAGTCTATAGCTTGAGTTATCAGCTATAGACCACTATATAGAACTTTACACGCCTTCAGAACAGTTTAATGGGGAGTGGTGGAGGGACTCTGTGGAATGGATTTTCCATTTCCAAGAAGCTGATTTAAAGCTTTAAATCACCAAGTGCCAAGCACAGATGCAGAAGTGTAAAAGGAACCGCTACCATACCCAAGAGTAGTGGAGATGTTTTCTCTGGAGAGATAAATCATGTCTCCCTATCAGGCAATATAATGGACAAATCTTGGTTTGGCAGTTGCCAGAAGTTTGGCACTTACTACTGCAGCATGCCATGATATTGTTGACAATTAAATGTCTGTAACTCTTTGGGAACAGCTGGAGGATGACCTGATCAGTTCCAACAAGATTACAAGCTAGTGCTCAAGCTCCGTAAAGAAATCAATGAGAGAGTTTGGTGTGGAAGAACTGGACTGGCCTGCATACAACCCTGACATTAACCTACCTGGGCACCTTTGTCATAAAAAGCCTTCCCAGAACAGTTAAAAATGTTGTAGCTCCAAAAGGTTTGCAAAGCCCTTTTTTCACCTGCTCCATTTGGCCGGTGGAAGCAAATGGCCGAATTAGAGAAGCTCCATTGTAAAATGGGCTTAAATGTCTTTTAAAGCCTTTGTTTTAAAAATAGGACATCTTTATAGTTTGTGTCTCAATGCATGTGACCTATAAGCAATAAAATGTATTTTAATAAATTGAAGAAAAGTACTTGTTTCTTATTCTTTGGTACAAACAGTATAAATCAACAAACAATAAATATAAGCTTTTTTATTTACAGTCAAATTCAATAAATTTGAATATGACTGAAAAGTTCATTTATGTCAGCAACTCAATTCACCAAGTGGAACAAATTATATAGAGTAGTTACACACAGACTGATGTTTTCAAGCCTTTGTTTCCATTACTTATGATAGTTTTTCATTCAACACAACATTTAAGATTAGAATATATTAAATCTGACTAAATAAAACATAATAGAAGTTTTTATTATACCTGTTTAACAGTTGATATTTTGAAAAATGTACTTTTAATATGACAAAAGTTTCATAACAATGCATATTCTTATCTACTGAATGAGTGTAAATGAAAGACAACAACAATATAAATACCATATAGTACTTAATGCCATCATAAATTAGGCTGCAAATAAAAGTCCAGACACCGAGGAGAGCCCTGTACTTTTGCTACAACATAAACACATCTTTAATCCCGCAGCCCTCCCATTTGCAGAAGTGCTGCTATAGCAACAATCCATCAGTGGTTGACGTGCGGTAGTATACTCTGTTTGATCAAACAGGAGCATGAGAACCAGTGAGGCATAAAATTATATTATAATTTTGATAGATGAGCAAAGAGTTACTATGAGAAAGGCACTGAGAGCACAGGACACACTTATGTGAAGAGTAAACTTTTCTAGATGTTGTCTTGGGAATCATCGTCTATCCGGTACATGCAATGGTCAAAATAAAACCGAATTAAACATTCAAGGAACTGAAAAAGACATGTGGTTGAAATGTGGTGTGCTTTTCTCATGAATAGGAACCTTGAAATCCTCTCAGCTAAGTCGTGCCTTGCTCACCATGTCTGTTTGAGTCATGAAAATTCAAGGAGCCTAATTGTCTCTTGCAGTGTTAACAGATTCTGAGCTGGAGGCAGCAGAATTCTTTTTTAATTATAGTAGGAGGAACAAAAAGTATTTTTGTTTTCTTCGAAGCAAGTAGAAAATAATTTCTAGATCTTTAATAAACTCTTAAATGTTTGAGTTTGCAAGTTTTTCTTTTTAGCTGATTTACTCAGATAAAAAGTTAAAGTACATAATTTTGAAAACTAGATACTAACTTCTAAAATTAGAATGATGCATTGATTAAGCAGATATGAAGGCATATTTATATATTCATTATTTATTTTATTTTTTTGCCTGAAAGGGCAGAAAAATGTTGAAGACATTAATATTTCTCCTTCTATGTTGAATTTTTCGAATGGATCTTCAATGATCATTCAGATGTAATGGATTGAGTTCTTTGAAATGCAGATTAACACATACATTGCCTTGACAACATTTTTATACCCCTTGAACATTTTCCCATTTTTCACATTATAACCCAAAATTTCAATGCACTCTAATGGTATTTTCTGTAGCAGGGCAAATGTTTGATCATCAGTGTTCTCTAGGAGTTTCACAGAATATCATCTTAGATAAAATCTTTCTACTCAAATTAACTTACACACGATTGACTCTGTTTGCTAATGAAGTACTTTCTATAGATGATAAACTCAATTTCGAGGAATCGGAGCAAAAGGAGTGGATTAAGTTTGACGTATAAAGAAATTCAAAATAATTTATAATAGTCTTTGGGCTCAACAATAAGTCCAATAAAATACATTAAAGTTTGGAATCCACGATTTCCTCTTTGAAAGAAGAATAGCAAGGAGTGTCTTGACTAGCACACCTTGTTGTGGTTTCTCATGATGCCTGCCACTTACATTTTGATTTGATACCGTGATTGGCTAAAACCAACCTTTGGTAGGTGGGCACTAGGTGTCGCTTCTCCCTATCAGCTCGGAACATTGTGCTGAATGTCCCTCCTTCCTCCGAACGCATTCGATGGGAGCAGGCCCAGATTGATAATGTGCAGAACGTAGACATTATCAATCTGGCTTGCCAGGTTACATATTTGCAGTAATTTAGCACAGCTTTTTCTATCAATAATTCAAATAAAAAAGCAGAGACAAGCCTTCCAGAGTTGGAGAAGAACTGCTTTTTGGACCTTCTGTGATTAGACTACATAAAAAAAAGACAAGAACAGAGCAGAACTTGATGTAATATTGCTATGCATGGGAAGATCAACGAGATATGATAATAACTTCAGCAAGCTTAGATTAAATGGGGAAAAAAATGAGTGCAGCATGTTTAACAGAATAACTTAGCTTGAAACTGTTCTCTTAAAAACCTTCATGATGTTCTCTCACCCTGTTGCTAAGGGAGGTCTTGTGTGATGTTAAAAGCCTTTCCTTTGATAAATATATTACATTACTCAGGTGGCATTTTGCATCATTCCTTTTCTTTTTCTTTTTTTCAGTTCCAAAGTACCTGCTTGTCTACGAACTGCAGCATCATAGAGCGGGGCCTCTAAGCTGAACAGGTTTCCTATCAGAACTGAATGTTGCTTTAGGGGCAAGATAATTATTTGCATCAAATATTCAATTGGACTATGGAAGATACAACACTTTTCCTGCTTGATAGGATCAGACACCACTAAATACTTTATGTATTATCTTTTTACAAACAAAGAGAAAAATACCCATTTTGGCATTATCTTCCAGCTGGAACCCTGGCTTGTTAATACGTAGACTATCTATTATTTGGCGAACCCATGTAATAATTAAATTACCCCGCTACGTCTGCTTTCTATGTGGCGCATTTGCACGGGATAACCAAAGCCTGAGATTTTGCTGAAATTTACGGGCATCTCCTGGTTATATTAACGCACTGCGTATTGCATAACTCACATACACAATGTGAGCGGCTGTAAAACAGAAGGCTACACACAGATGTACCCGATTACAGATTCTCATGGCACAGTGCAATGCATGATGGGATCCACCATTTATGTCTAATATCGATCCTTCTCTTCAGCCTTTTCTTTTTGATGGCGTACGTTATGGGCTGATAGGGTTTTGCAAGCCCAGGACCTAAAATGTTTTCTAAACACTCCGCTGCAGCTTTCATTCTTAACCAAAACCAAATCAAAATGCTCCCACGGAACAAAAACTGTCTAATTATGTATCGGATCCAAATCACAGAGATGTCTATTCGCATTGGATTAGTATTATCACAGGACCTCAGAGTTTAGCAAAATATTGTAATAGTATATAGTAATTTGTGGGGGAATTTTTACCTTACAAATCACTGACATTGCTGATTCGCACGGGATTAACAACACAGAGAATCTGCACAAATCCCGCCAGAAAAGAACTTTAATCTCACTTTATGCTTAAGACACATTGGTGTAAAATAGCAACACACTATTTAGGAAACTGGGTTATCATTGGGAAAGTAGTTATCAATATCTAAAACTTTGATAGCTAACCCAATGTGGGAATGAACCTGAACATTATAACATCAATTCAATTCAATTCAATTTTATTTATATAGCGCCAAATCATGAAACATGTCATCTCAAGGCACTTTACAAAATCAAGTTCAATCATATTATACAGATTGGGTCAGATTATACAGATTGGTCAAAATGTTCCTATATAAGGAAACCAGTTGATTGCATCAAAGTCCCGACAAGCAGCATTCACTCCTGGGGAACCGTAGAGCCACAGGGAGAGTCGTCTGCATTGTACATGGCTTTGCTGCAATCCCTCATACTGAGCAAGCATGAAGCGACAGTGGGAAGAAAAACCACCCATTAACGGGGAAAAAAAACCTCCGGCAGAACCGGGCTCAGTATGAACGGTCATCTGCCTCGACCGACTGGGGTTACAGAAGACAGAGCAGAGACACAACAAGAGAGACAAAAAGCACAGAAGCACACATTGATCTAGTAATCTGTTCTACATTAGATGGTAGTAGCGGGTGAGCCGTCTTCTCTGGATGATGTCAAAGTTAACAGAACGCCAGACCAGGTGTACCTACTATGAAGAAAAAGAGAGAGAGCAAAAAGTTAAAAGCTGAAATGACGACAGTCATTTCAATGTAATGCAATGAAAATCTGGAGAACAGTAGAACTCAGCAGAGTGAGAAAATTAGACCCTGATGTCCTCCAGTAGCCTAAGCCTATAGCAGCATAACTATAGAGGTAGCTCAGGGTAACATGAGCCACTCTAACTATAAGCTTTGTCAAAAAGGAATGTTTTAAGATTAGTCTTAAAAATACATAGGGTGTCTGCCTCACGGACCAAAACTGGGAGTTGGTTCCACAGGAGAGGAGCCTGATAGCTAAAGGATCTGCCTCCCATTCTACTTTTAGAGACTCTAGGAACCACCAGCAGACCTGCAGTCTGAGAGCGAAGTGCTCTGTTAGGAACATACGGGGTAATCAGAGCTCTGATATATGATGGAGCTTGATTATTAAGGGCTTTATACGTTAGAAGAAGAATTTTAAATTCTATTCTTGATTTAACAGGAAGCCAATGAAGGGAAGCTAAAATTGGAGAAATATGATCCCTCTGGTTGATTTTCATCAGAACTCTTGCTGCAGCATTTTGGATCAGCTGAAGACTTCGAACTGCATTTTGTGGACTTCCTGATAGTAAAGAATTACAATAGTCCAGCCTTGAAGTAACAAATGCATGCACTAGTTTTTCAGCATCACCCCTGGACAGAATGTTTCTAATTTTGGCGATATTCCGGAGGTGAAAAAAGGAAACTCTGGAAACCTGTTTAATATGGGATTTAAATGACATGTCTTGGTCGAAAACAACACCAAGATTTTTAACTTTATTACCAGAGGCCAAGTTAATGCCATCCAGATTCAGTGATTGATTAAGAAGTTTATTTTTTGAGGACTCTGGCCCAAAGATTACAACTTCTGTCTTGTCAGAATTTAAATGCAGGAAATTTAAAGTCATCCAGCTTTTGATGTCATCAAGACATGACTGCAGTCGAAGTAACTGATTGGATTCATCAGGATTTATGGATAAATATAGCTGAGTGTCATCAGCATAACAGTGGAAATTAATCCCATGCTGTCTGATAATTTTGCCAACCGGAAGCATATATATAGTAAATAGAATTGGTCCAAGGACTGAACCCTGTGGTACTCCACAGGTGACCCTAGAGTTTGAAGAAGATTTATTATTAACATGAACAAACTGGAATCTGTCTGACAGATAAGATTTAAACCAGCCTAATGCTTTTCCCTTAATCCCTACAGTATGCTCAAGTCTTTGTAGGAGAATATTGTGATCAACTGTGTCAAATGCAGCACTGAGATCTAACAGGACAAGTACAGACACAAGTCCATTATCTGAGGCCATGAGAATATCATTAGTGACCTTCACCAGAGCTGTTTCAGTGCTATGATGAGCTCTAAAGCCTGACTGAAACTCCTCAAGTAGGTCATTACTTTGTAAATGTTCACAAAGTTGATTAGCAACTACTTTCTCAAGAATTTTAGATAAGAAAAGAAGATTAGATATAGGTCTGTAGTTTACTAGCTCATCTTGATCAAGAGAAGGTTTCTTAAGTAAAGGTTTAATAACAGCTACTTTAAAAGCCTTTGGTACATATCCATTTACTAAGGATAGATTAATCATGTCTAAAATAGGACCACTGATCAGAGGGAATACCTCCTTAAACAACTTGGTTGGGATTGGGTCTAACATACAGGTAGAAGGTTTAGATGAAGCTAAAATTTTAGATAGCTCAGAAAGCTCTACTGCTTTTAAACAGTTCAGACACTGCGCAGGTTCTAAGGATTCCTCCAATGCTGCCTCACTTACTGAGGACGAGGTAATCATGTTTGGGAGGATGCCAATTATTTTATTTTTAATGGAATCAATTTTATTTATGAAGAATCCCATAAAATCATTACTGCTAAGAGCTAAGGGGATGGCTGGATCAACAGAGCTGTGGCTCTGGGTAAGTTTGGCAACTGTATTGAAGAGAAATCTAGGATTATTCTTATTCTCCTCAATTAATGATGAAAAATATGCTGCTCTAACTCTGCGTATGGTCTTGTTATACAACAATAGACTGTCCCTCCAGATTAGGTAGGATTCCTCTTGGTGTGTAGAGCGCCATTTTCTCTCCAATTTCCTAACATTGTGCTTCAAGGAATGCAGCTCTGAATTAAACCAAGGAGCCAGCTTCCTGTGAATAATCACCTTCTTTTTCAAGGGAGCTACATTGTCTAATGCAGAACGCAATGACAAAGTCATACCGTTTGCAAAGACATCTATTTGTGAATTGGAAGAAACAACATTGCTGCCATCTACAGGGCATTTCTGCAATACGGAGGATATTAAAAAGGGGACAGACTCTTTAAGTTTTGATACAGCATTATCCGATAAAGATCTACTATAATGGAACCCTCTTTTGGGGGTGGAGAACTCCGTTAGATTAAACTCAAATGTTATTAAAAAATGATCAGATAGGACAGGGTTGTGAGGAAATACTGTTAATTCTTCACAATCAATGCCATATGTCAGCACAAGGTCTAAAGTATGGAGCCAAGAGTGCGTCGGTTTATGCACATTTTGAGCAAAACCAATTGAATCTAGGATAGTTTTAAAGGCTACACTAAGGTTATCATCACTCAAAAAAGTTGTGGATATTTGTGGATAATTCAGTGTCTCGCAATAAAATTTGCGAGACACTGCAAAAACACAAAAAACTCTAGGGCTTTAATCTAACTCCTTTCTCATATTTAAAAATGAACTTGTGACTGCATATCCAAAACGTATACAACAATAAAGCTGGTTAAATGTGACTACCGTACATAACAGTTGTAATATTAGGCATGTACATCCAGTTCACGAGACATGACGTGACACACTATAATGTCTTAGCAAAACGGGATGAGATTTTAGCAGTATTTGAGGTGGTGAGCAAATAGTCCTTAATTTTGGCTTTTCACAACAAGATCCAATATTTCACAAATCCCATGCTGTTTTTTTAGAGAATCTCTATCAGTCTTGAATCTTCCACTCTAAGTTTGGGTAAATTAATCTGATTACTTTGGAAGTGAAACTACATAAAATTAAACATGATACAAAAATCATAAAGAGTAATAGTCCCTTATTTCAGGGAGCTCAGATCTAGATGCCAACTCAACCATTATAAGCAACTAAGGGTTAGTCGGTTGCAACAATCTCAGCAGTGCCTACAAATCCTTTGTATTTTGTCAGTCACTCTGTCATTGTTTCTTTTTCTACTGAGTACTCCTACACTAATGATTTAAAACTGGTGGAGGCTTCTTCAGTGTTGTTGTAACTTACTGGCCTGACGAGAAGCCCTCATTAATCGACTCTGTCAACAAAGTAGGCCAGCTTGAGAAGACCTACCTTTCTTTACTTTGCATGAGTTTTTAACATTGACAGAGTCTGAAAAGCTTAAAGCAACCGCACTTTATCTGGGGTACACAACGGTAATAGCCTAGATGAAGCTGAATGCTACAATACCCACTGATGAGAAACATTGTGGCAATTTAACATCACAAGCTCTTACCCAACAAGATCTCATCACCCCATTCTAATACATATTTATAAAATGCTCACAGGAGCCAAGGAATTTAATTTATTTTAATCCTTCAGCTGTTAGGGGTGACACTTAAGCAATGGTTTGATATGTTGGTTTTGAAATCACAGTAAAGTATGGGTTCAGTAAAACAAAGACAAAATCTGTATGTTTCTTTATTCTTCTTTCAAAGAGAAAATAATAACAATTTAAAACACAGCACATTTTCAACAAACACTGTTATTTACACACATTATGGAGGTGACCAGATCAGATTCAACAGACTATACCTGTGGAATGCTATAAAGGTTAGACAAATTATGTCAAATATGCTAAGATCTCTATCTATGCCTTTGACTCATCCAAGTTAGATACCTGTAACTCTCCTTAATTATGTTTATTTTTTCAAGGGTTAACAAGGATTTCTGATGGTAAGGGTTGCTGGAGATTCCATTGAGTTTGGAGCAGATTTAAGCATGCTGCTTTTAACATTGAAATTGGTAAATGACCTTGTTCCACTGCATTTGTTAGAGCAGGTGAAATCCTATACACCTACGTGTGTTTTGCATTCCCAGTGTAGTTATCTGCTGAAAGTCCTCAATGTTTGTAAAAGGACAGTTGAACAAGGTTATTCGTTCTGTGCAATGCAAAACATTCTGCCTCCAGATATTAGGTAGGCATGTGCAATTGATGTTTCCAAATAAAAAAAGATTCCTTTTGTTTAGTTAGATGTTAAGGATTTGGGTTGTTAGTTTTTCTCTCAATTATGCTATTTCAATGCATTTTTATTACATAATTGAATTTTAATTTATGTTTAATTTTTGTGATCTCTTGTTGATTTTTATTGGGATTTGTTTTTGACCTTTGTAGCCTTTATCTTTACTTCAATTGGTTTTATTGTCTTATTATTATTTGTATCTTTTGATTTAGTGTTTGTACCTATTTAAGTCTATGAAGAGCTTTTTTATTGGCCTTTATTTTTCTGTACTGGACTTTAACTGAAGGTTCTTTGTAAATATTTTTAAATATTACTTTGTCATTTTTATCTTTAGTCGAATCCATTACTGCAACGGTGTTTTCACAGGTCTGCCAAAACAGTTGATCGGACAGCTGCAGTTGATCCAGAATGCTTCTGCCTGCGTCCTCAGTAAGACTAAGAAAGTAGAGCACATCACTCCAGTACTGAAGTCCTTAAACTGGCTCCCTGTATCTCAGAGAATAGACTTTAAATATGTCTGTCTATAAATCACTGAATGGCTTAACACCTTCTGGCTCAAATCTGCTGTGGATGCCCAGAACCAGAACCAAACATGAAGAAGCAGCATTTAGTTCTTATGCTCCACTAATCTGGAACAAACTCCCAGAAAACTTTAAAAGTGCTGAAACCATTAGTTCCTTTAAATGAAGGTTAAAAACTTATTTGGTAGGAGTTGCCTTTGAATGTTAATGTTCAATGTAAACTGTTGTAGTTCACTTAAACATCATCAGATTAGGTTTGTAGTCTAACTTATCTCGATTCTACTGCAATGTACTTTCCTCTGTATGTTTTCTTCTCTTATGTTCTGTTTGTGTACAGCACATTGTATTGGAAATTTCCTACACCAGTGGCTCTCAATCCTGGTCCTCAAGTACCACTGCCCTGAGTGTTTTAGGTGTCTCCTTGCTGCCACATGCCTGACCTATATGAATGAATGATTAACAGGCTACTGCAGCACCTGATGAGTGCCCAGGAGCTCATGCAGTCATGTGAATCAGGTGTGCCGCAACCAAGTGACATCTAAAACAAGCAGAGCAGGGGTACTTGCAGACCAGAATGGAGAACCACCGTGCTACACAATAAGCATGCATGCTCACTATTAGAGATCCCTGCAAAGTCAACAGCACAATGCCAGCGACTGAGCATGCAAGGACAGTCAGTCCTTACATGGTCATCCAGGAGGTGTGAATACTGCAAGCAATGACTTGATGAAATCTGCTGGGACTGCTTCAATAAAAAAACTTTTTTAATCAATTTGAATAATAAATACATTTGTTTATTCCATAAACAGGATCAATCTGAATGTATCTGCCTGACTTGGAATCTGATTGTGTAATTCAATTAAATTTTAGTTTCATTTTTTTTTTTTTATTGCAAAGTGCCTTGAGACGACAGGTGTGAATTAGTGCTATAAAAATAAACTGAAGTAAATTGAATAGAAATTGATTTATACCACTACACCCCTTTTAACTAGTGTATTCATATTATTATTCATATTAATAAACATATAGTTTTGTGTTTTTTTCACAAAACTATTATTTTTCCCTTTTCCTGCACATGTAACAATGCTCTTCTGACCATGCAGCAACAAAGTGATGTTTTTCCCCCAAAAATTATTTCTCCTTAATAATTCACATTTAGTGACTGGTGTTAGGTGACAGCTCTATCATACTTCATTTTCCCTACGAGTAAAGTAAGTACAATTTACTTATAGAGCCCCTTTCACAGACACGAAGTCACAAAGCAGTGCACAGCATAAGTTACACTAAAGTTAAATATAACTTAAACAAACAAAGATAAAAAAGCAAGATAAGATCATGACATAAAAGCCTGGTAGAACAAGATGGTTTTCAGTTGGTTTTTAAAACTGTCCACAGAGTCAGCAAAGCAGAGTTGCAGTGGATAACTGTTCCACAGTTTAAAGCCTTTTATTGTTATTCGTTTGCTTATTTGTTCTGAGAATTCAGGTTCCCAACGTCCCTCGCCAGGTAATAACGATGTGTAGTATATCTTAGCCGGTGATTATTTATTTATTAGCAATGAGTCAGCAGCGTATCCAGGCAATGAATAATGGTTAACAATCATGAAAATGGCAATGACTCTGTGGCCCCAGATGGATGGCTTTTAATACAGCAGTCTATGCGACCGCATAGACTGACTCATATCCAAAACTGAATGACACATATGACATATGGTCAGAAGAACAGAGTACTTTTTTCATTAGCTGCTTGCTGTAGCGTTGGAACATAAAGATCTGATGCATGGAAGCAAAAATAACATTGTTCGCGGACGAGACAATCTGCATTTTGTTTGGTTTTCATGCATCTTTTTACCATACCATCTTTTTACCATAAGTTCTTTCTTCGTGTAGATTTTTTAAACATGTTTTCATGTTAAAATTGAGAATAAAAACCCCTGCTATTTTCCACATTCCATTTCTTTGAAATAAAAAAAATAAAAACTGCTTAAATGAAAATGTGGTGCTTGTCAGTCATGGGTGAATATGTGTTAATTAGCAATTCTCCAAAATGCCCTGACAGATGTAAAGAAAGGTGTTCTTCCATCAAGAAAAGAATTGCTGTATGCCCTTAAATGCAAGGATGCAAGTGAAGCAGAGGGCATTTCTGTGTGGGTGGGTGTTTTTGAACATGTCCTTGTGCTTCAACAATACACTCACCCAAGAGTGCACATGCTGTAAGAACATCTAAGCATCTGTACCTGCACAACGCTTAAATCCAGTCCGGTAGCATCCATACTATGGAGTTTTCATTGTACGCATGTGTAGTTTTTATGTTTCCACATTACCATTGTTTTGGGTAGGGATTATACTAACAAACCGTCTGTACTGCTGAACTAGGCCACTGCCCTGCCTCAGGCAAACAAGACATGGAAAGACAGAGAAACTGGACGGATATTGAGGAAAGAAAAACAGAAATTGAACATATTACATAATGTAAGATACTATGGGGCTGATGTATGTCAATGTGTAGCAAGATATACTTGCTACACATTGGAGGTGTTGTAATGTAAGATCTTGAAATTTTGAGTGTTTTGCCCAGCTCCAAGCTGTGGATTTTTGTTATTTGTCCTCATTTATATATGGCAAGATACATTTAGTCTTTGTCCAAACAATTCTGAACATTTTAATCATTGCTTTGGCTAAATAAATAGCCAAAGTGGGTTTATGTGGGCAGTTATTTTTCTTGTTGACATTTCTTGACTAAAACAAAAGCTGCCTTACACACAACGCCTGTTTTCTTACCTTTCCTATTTTGGACAGTGGCTAAAGGAAATGTACCTCTGTGCCATAACGTATTTATAACAAAGGTAAAAAGGATGTTATGATTACTAATTTAAACTTCACAGATTTATTAACTTTAATAAACAAAATAATACTTATAAATAAAAGATGAGCTTCAGTTCTGTTCATTTTTTTAAAAAACTACTATATAATTCTAATACCATGTTTCACTAGTGAGTTTGTAAAAAAAATAATAATCCAACTATTTCTTGGCAAGGATTGATTTTCCCTGACTGAATAAATGTACTCAAATTAAAGATTGGATTTTCCTACATTTTCTGTCTAAAATTAAGCTTCTAGAATAAGGGATAATTTAGTTTTAGTACTTTTTACATACATATGTTAACCAGAGCTGCCTGTAAGTGTGGCGGACACTGGAACTAACAGAAGGGGAACACATCACTGAAATGTTTATTTCTTATTCCTCTGGTTGCACTCTTTGATCCTCGACCCAGAACGTCCCGAAGGTCCCTAAGTCCCAGTTTAAAACTCAGGGGGAACCCTCCTTTCAGGCAGTAGCCCCAGGCTGTGGAACGCCCTACCACTGTCCCTCCATGTGGCTGACTCTTGCTTGCTTTCAAAAAAGCATCTAAAGACATTTATTCAGACATACTTTTTGTTACATGTATTACTTATTGTTTTTACTAGCTGTTCTTACTTTGTTTGTTTTATGTTAAATGCATATTTGGACCTATTTTACTTGGACTCTGTAAAGCACTGGAATTTTTTTTTATCTGTGAAAGGTGCTATATAAATAACATTTCCTTACTAATTTGGTGTTAAAACATAAGTCTTGGGTGTTATCGCAGTAATATGGTCTGGCTGTTCCAGGGTTGAATGAAACGAGAGTGTAATCTCATTTTAGATGCTTTCTGGATCACGTTTATTTACGTAAGTGTAAGCAGCATCAATAAGTCAGAGTAATTATAATCATGACAGACTAAACTCTGACCTGCTAAACAATGTTTCTTTTTTTGGAATTTATCATTGTGCAGGATTTTTTGAAGCATTTCTTATCTAAAATCTTTTCTTTTGAACCTTGGCAAACTGCTAAAAATAATAATGAAAACAGCCTGAGTCTTAACTATCCGATAACCTCTTCTTCCTCACCTGTCCAGATCATATGGTGTCCCATCTGTCAGTTTCACCCTTCATCTCTTCTCCTTCTCCTGTCCTATTCTCCTCTCTCTGCTCCTCCTTATATAATAATGCAATCTTCAAATGTAAAAAATATATTTTTATTATCTGATTAGATAAGAATGATAAGATAAGATGATAAAAAATATTTGTTTATTGATTAATGTTTAATATAACTAGTATTTCTACTCTGCTATCCTAAATTCTGCCTATTTAGCTTTGCACGCTGTGCATTTTACTTTGAAATTTAAAGTAATCATTTTAGGTTTATGGTTTCATACCAACATTTGTCCTAAAGTTGTTTTATCTCATTTATCTAATTCACTTTTTTCTTCTTTGTTTATCCTTCTCCATTTCTCGTAGTGGACCGACGGCCTGAAGCTTTGGTAAAATCAACCTACTGCTATGTAGTGAGCTGTGCGTGTTTAAAATTATTATTTTTCCTTAAACTGTTCTTTGTCAATACTGTAGGCTTAAATGCAAAGTTTTTGGACCTGCAGCCCATGATACTTAAGTCTAGCATTGACTGTGACTGCTAACATCACCAGATCAAATCCGGCAGACAGGGAAGCTGAGAATATTATTACACAAAGAAACATATACTGATGTTTTTCCTCCACTGAAAACTTAATATAACATCACTGTATCGCAAGGTATCACACTTGCATGAGAAAAGTGATCCTTAGATGATGCCTGTTTGGCTCTTCAGCAACATTAAATATTTGAAGACGGATGAAAGTCCATCTACAAATGCAGCCCAAGAAAGTCCATCTTGGGTTGCATTTGAGCAAAGCAAAACCTCTAGCTCTTTTCAGATACAGAACTGATCAACTTAAAACAGGAGTCATAAAGGTTCTTTTAGGAAGAAACCTTGTTCTACTTTTCTTCGGTGGAAATTTACCATTTTGTACTGTGGATTTTACTGGCCATGCATAGAGGCATAATGATAAGGGGAAGATTAGTTACTTACTGTTTTATATTTATCAGTGGTGCAACTTAATCCAGAAACTACACAATTCCTTTGGAAATATCTTATGTCAGCAAAAAGTAAAACATTATTAGTTAATTCAATTTCTGCTCAGAATTTCTGGCTTATGAGTTTTATGTCAGAAAAAATACCTGGAATTCATCCTGAACCCTGATTTGGAAATTTGCACCATCCTGATCAGCTCTGACTTCCATGTTGAGTATTTAAACGGTAGGACATTTTATTTGCCCTCAATGCTCTAAATCAGGGGTTTTCAATAGGTGAGGCGCGCCTCCCCTGGGGGGCGCCAAAGAGTCACAGGGGAGGCGCGAAGAATGTGCTGGAGAAGAAGATATTTGTGCCTTTTGTTTGAGCGCGCAGAAACCAATCCAAGCGCGCAGTGAGACAACACGCGCCCGCTCAAAACCGGTCTGGCGCGCCCCTTAACTCTGAAAAACTCTTCTCAACCCACGCTCTGTCCTCGCGCTCAGTTCCATCTCTGCACGCGCACCCGAGTTTGCTCGCACGCTGGACCTGCTCATTGAACGCTTAACACCAGCTGTCTCTTTTCTTTCCAGCTTCTGGGAGGTGATGCAAAAGTTTATTCTGATCATAATCATCATCATTGTCATCATTATTTAAAGAGCACTTTAACAAAAGGTAAAACAAAGTGCCAAACATCAGAGATACATCAGATAAGAAATGATATCTAATAAAATGCTTGGTTGTTAAAATAGCAATAGGTTTAAACTGTTTATAATTAGCCTAAATATGTAAATCGGAATATGTAATATGTTGACGTCTGTTAAATTCAGGTTATCTTTTTTATTATTACTATTTCAGTTGACGTCTCCTGTTGACGTGAGTTCAGTTTATCTTTGGCGTCTGTTTAGTTCAGTTTGTCTGCTGTTGAAAACAATTGTTTATGAATTTGCTCTAATGACAGTTCAATTTTAAAAGTAGGCCCTCTGTCCGTGATGTTTCAGTAAAAGTAGCCTGTAAGATGGAAATATTTGGATGGATATTTTATTAATAGGCCTTTTTTAATGAATGTACTTTGTTAAAAGAAATACAATAAAAAACATGTGTTGGGCTATCAGTTGTTTTTGAAACACAGCATTCCAGGAACACAAAAGAAAGATGCATTTACTGCAGGGACCTGTGTGGGGTAGGTTTGTGGTTGGGGGGGGGGGGGGGGGGGCGTGGTTATCTTTACCTATTCCTAGGGGAGGCTCACCTTCAACGAATTTGAAAACCCCTGCTCTAAATTGTATGATGTTATGGAATAACAAAAATGACTATGACCCAACTCTAATTATTACAACATCCAATTTCAACAGTGTGAATTCTCTTATTCCTTAGCTGGGATGTGAATGATGTAGGACAAAAAGAAGAAAAAAAAAAGGAATTAAGGCCTGGGAAAGGAGAAAAATGAGGATGAGAACAAAGCAATGGGGCTGATGGAGAAAGAACAAAGGGCACCACATACATTATGAACCAAAACGGATAATGTTATGAAACTCTGTCTTGCTAAATCTCTGAGACACATTGAAGAAGGGTAAAAGAGAAATAATCAGTGTGTGAAAAACTGGGACAGTGAGAAAGAACTTTCTATTCCGTCATTAAGATCTGCCCTTGTCAACAACCCAACTGCTCAGCCAAGGACAGAGACAGTGAGGGATGCGTTCAGATGAAAAATAAACACATGTACAGGATATTTTGACACCTTATCTTATTGCAAAAGTGCTTGTCAAAAAGATAATACATTCATACAAGTGACTTACGTTCCAGCATTTGTCACAACTGCATAACTTAGAGTCGCAAACACAGGCAGACAGCAGAAAGGTGGACATGAATATGATGTGCTTTTATTTAAAAAGCTCAACAAAAAGGTGGTGCTGTGACAGACAATCAGAAGAAATGGTATAAGAGGTGTGGTAAATACTTTCATTGGGTAATGACCCCTAAAGTGGCTCAAGATTGACAGAGCATAAAAAAATCTGAGGGGTTTTGCAGGGCCACATAATGTGTCAGTATAAGCACACCTTTTCTGAAAAGCCTCAGAGGCTGCAACACCACTAAGCAACCACACCATAGAGACCAAAGAGCTCTCCAAACAAGTCATTGACAAACATTATTGAGAGGTAAGTCAAGATATTTGATATTACCCCTCCCGACACCATTAAATCCATCATCTCCAAATGGAAAGCACATTGTACCACAACAAACCTGCCAAGAGAGGGCCACCCACCAAATCTTCCAGACCGTGTAAGGAGGGCATTAATCAGAGGTGCAGCACAGAGACCAAGGGTAACCCTGAAGGAGTTGCAGAGCTCCACAGGCAGAGATTGGAGGATATGTCCATAAGACCACAATAAGCTGTACACTCTGGATAGCTGGGCTTTATGGAAGAGTGGCCAGAAAATATGCTGGTGAAGATTCTCAGTCATCCAGGTCATGGTCATTCCAAAAAAAGTAAAAAACAAGGCAACTGGACTTGTTATCCGTAGTAGAAGACGTTTCGCTTCCTCTCCAGGAAGCTTTCTCAATTAAAAAAGTTTGGAGTAATGTGGAGTAACCAGCTTTATACCAATGCCAAACAAAGGCCTTGTAATGGCTTAGATAACATGCAAATTCAACCGAAACAGGTCCACCCCTTAGTAATGGGCGGTCGTTAAAGCCATTAAGACAGCAGATTGAACCGAAACTGGTCCACTCCTCTGTAACGGGGAGTCGTTAAGGTCCTTATTGGCCTGGCTTGCCGGAACAATGTTTTGATCACTCGTATGAGGGTTGAGGTGATGATTGGCCGGAATTAATCCTATATCTGAATTATAAGTTTTTGAGAGTTGGAACCTAAGGCCTCCTCCTCTGTTTAAGGTTGGTTTTTCTCTCTTAACGTAGATGGCTTCCTTCACACCCCTTTGTCCAAAATGTGAACATTTGGACAAAGAAGATAGATGGTTTGAAAGGGGTGTGAAGGAAGCCATCTACGTTAAGAGAGAAAAACCAACCTTAAACAGAGGAGGAGGCCTTAGGTTCCAACTCTCAAAAACTTATAATTCAGCTATAGGATTAATTCCGGCCAACCTTCACCTTAACTCTCACCCTCATTCGGGTGATCAAAACATTGTTCCTTTAAGCCAGGCCAATAACAACCCTAACGACTCCTCGTTACAGAGGAGTGGACCAGTTTCGGTCCAATCTGCTGTCTTAATGGCTTTAACGACCGCCCATTACTAAGGGGGGGGACCTGTTTCGGTTGAATTTGCATGTTATCTAAGCCATTACAAGGCCTTTGTTTGGCATTGGTATAAAGCTGGTTACTCCACATTACTCCAGACTTTTTGAATTGAGAAAGCTTCCTGGAGAGGAAGCGAAACGTCTTCTACTACGGATAACAAGTCCAGTTGCCTTGTTTTTTACTTTTTTTGGAATGGCCAGAAAATAGCCATACTTAGTGTCAAAAATAAGATTGCTAAAAAGGCATGTGGGTAACTCCCTAGATGTATGGAGGAAGGTGCTCAGGTCAGATGAGTCTAAAATTGAACTTTTTGGCCACCAAGGAACACCCTGTGTCTCGCATAAACCCAGCACATCTCATCACCCAAAGAACATCCTCCTTTTTGTTTTTTCATTCAGAACTTTCCAGCAGCAAGGTCCATGTGAAGGGAAAAATGGATGATGCTAAATACAGGGATATTCTTGAGCAGAACCTGTGTCAGTTTGCCTGTGATGTGAGACTGGGACGGCGGTTCACCTTCCAGGAGGACAATGACACACTTGTGACTACTAAAGCAACAATTAAGAGGTTTAAAGGAAATTATTTAAATGTGATGGAATGGCCTAGTCAAAGTCTAGACCTCAATCCAGTTGAGAATCTATTGTTAGACTTGAAGATCGCTGCTCACAAGCAAAAACTACCCAGTATGAAGAAGCTGAAAGAGTTTTGCCTCAACGAATGGACAACCATCCCAGTGGAAAGATGTGGTGAGCTCATAGAGACTGATCCAACGCCAATGACAGCTGTAATTGGAACAAAAGGTGGCTCTACAAAGTACTGACTGTGGTGGGGCTGAACAGTTGTGCATGCTGACGTTTTCTGGTATTTTGCCGTACTGCGTTTGTTGCAAATTGCAATAATTAATACTGGGGAACCTGATATGGAGCTGATCAGGTTTAGAAGGTGCAGGCCTATGTGGACCAAGGAACCACCAGAGCGAGCAGCTGGACTTCACAGGTAAACAGGCAGACTTGTGCAGCAGAAGAGACCAGCTAGCTAAGCACATAGGAACTGGTAGAGGCAGCGCACATCAGACAAGACAAGATGTTCTGGCATGGATGACTTGGCTGAGGCTGGTATAGACAGGGGGAACAGGTGAGTAGAGTTGGCAGTAATTACTGGCAGCAGGTGGAGCTGATCTGGGCTAATTGACTGCTGACTGAGGAGCTGATTGGATAGTGGCTGAGAGGTGACAGGCTGGTGGCTGATTCAAGAAAAGTCCGGAAAAGTCCAAAACAAACAAACCAAAACCTAAATCATGACAGAAATAATACAAAAAAACTCTCAATCAATTTAATTTCAGGTTGAGAGGGGGAAAAAAACATGAAAAATGCCAAGGGGGCGAATGCCTTTGCAGGCCACGGTAAATCCAATACTTAATTCCTCAGTAGAACAGAACATGATTTTTTTGTCTGAGTCTGACCCATTAGGCTTATTTCATCTAAAGTGTTATGTGGTCTGAATCAATAGTTATTTGTAAGCACAGTCTAAAACATTTTAAACTAAAAAAAAGTTCAGTGAAAGATAACAATATTTATTTATAAACCACAGGTTAACAATTTGCCAACACATATCAGAACATATTTCTGTTGAAGAAAATGGAGGATATTATCTCCTGAAAAATTGCTTCTATCCATTACCCTGTAACGGTAACTATTTTTTATGTCTGAAAAATGAACATAAAGCTACAATATAGGAGGATTAGAAAGAAAATGTAACAAAGACATGAAAAAAGGATGTGTGGTTCTTGCTTGTTTCTCCGTCCATTTGTTTTCTCTCTAATGGTATAGTTCGTCTTGAACTTTTCTTTGATGACTGGATGTGTTGAAAGCCAAACACAAAGGTAACAAGGAAGACAGAGAATAAACCTCAGAGGACAAAAGTGATTCAGAGAAGTGTTAAATAGTGAACCAGCAAAGAAGCTGGTTCACTATTTAACACAAATTTTTGTCAGAGACAAAAATAATTAAACAAAAACAAAGTACAAATAACATTTCATGGCATTAAACTCCCATCTACACAGCTCAGCAAATAAAGAGCAGTGAATTTATCCACAGTCACATTGTCAGGTTTACAGACGTGCAAAATGAAACACCTCCATCATTATAAAACGGGTAACCAGGATTATCACTGTCGCAAGTTGTGCTTTAGTTACCGGGTGTGATGAAACAGGCTGGCAAGGTGTTTTGAACTCCAGGTAGTCTAAAATATTTTTGTAAAAACAACAAAAAAAGTAAAATCACACACAAAAGCACATAAAGAAGTTACTAAAACTAAATAATACCTGTTCCGATGAGGCTTGTTTGTCAGATTAAAATACCTTTTGAAAATAACCTTTAAGAAGCTATTAAATATACTTTTCATTAAGTACACATTGCTGTGTCAAACAAATGTGTTGTTTGTATTTACTTATATCCTTTATCCTGCAGTGCAGTGACGTGCAGTCAGGGGAGGCAAGTGAGGCCAGGCCTCACCTGTCATCATGGAAAGAAAGAAAATATATAATGATGATAACATAATATAGTGATTCATTCAGTAATTTGTAATAAAGAATTAAATTGTCATCTAATTTCATATATTTTGATCATATTTTCTTTAAAATCGCAGAATTTTCACTATTTTTCATGTAAATCCTTGGAAGCCGGTGAGGCCGCAGCGAGCTTGGCATCCCCTGGGATTGTGCAATGCCATGTTAACTGCGCTGGCTTCCACTCTGTGAATGCATCATCCTGTCTCTAGATCATAAATTCAGCCCCTGCGTTCTGAGGACACTCTCTCTGCTGTGCTCCGGGTCCTTCTGCAGCCCCGGCGTCCCGAGAACTCTCTCGCCTGTTCTGGAGGTTACCCGGTTCCTGCAGCACAGCACCCGTAGCACTCCAGCGTCATCCGGTCCTTCAGTCACCTCCAGTCCTCCAGCGTTCCCCATCCATCTTCCCCACCCTGGTAAAGACTCTGGTTCTCTCATCCATTAAACAAACACCTCAATAAACTGCCTCTAAATGGACTCTGTGTGTGTGTGTGTTCGGGTTCTCCGAGACAAATCCTGACACAAAGTACTAGTTTGCTGAAATTTCGAACTCAGTGCTTACTGCTTCCTAAATATCCACAAGTCGTCAATCAATAGAAGGAAAGAAAGACAGAAAGAGAAACTATAAAATGGCTAAATGACTGTTTTGATCTATTTAGAGATGTTGTTTGGTTAAACATTCATTGTTATAAGTGGCTTGCAAATGTTATTGGGGGAATCGAATTTGTCCAAAATCCTGCAATTTGTAAATGTTGTCAATCCAGATCTGTGTACAAACACCATGGATAAGACTGCATAGTTGTATGCATTCTTGCCAAGGTATCATAATAACAAAACAACATTAAACACTCAGTTAAAGTTGAACACTTAAGTTTTTTATTGCCAGTATTTATTTCCTGCTTTGGGATCTCTGTCGCTATGGGACACTGTAACTGTGGTTTACCAATGTTTAAAAAGTGTATTGTGGTACAAGCAGATTCTTCAATCAACTGAAAATGTGAGCTAATACTTTTACTTTTTTAAGAACTCTAGCTCACAGGCAATGCTGTACATATTCATTTAACCAACATATTCGGTAGATGGAATGGCATGATGCAATCACCGAGCAACAATCCATTGTCTATATTTACAGGTCGCCAATCCATTACAGAAAATGGATAACAACCATACTGAAATAAAAAAAGGTGTTTTCAGAGGTTTGGAGGAAACTGAATCTCCTTTGAAAAGCTGAAGCATTCACAAAGAGAACAGGCAGGCCCCATGCAGGGATTCAAACTGGAATCTTGCTGAGAGGCAACACAACTAAAGCCTTCAGCAGAGTGCCCACTATCTGCAAAGTCCCAGTCAGTCTCAAAATTTCCTTGAACCACAGGCAGCTCGTTGGAAACTAACAATTTCATGTCGCCTCAACAGAGTTTCTCTGGTTCCACTCTCTACAGCTGTCCATCACCATATCCCAAAAGGAAAGCCCCCTATAGCAAAGTATATTATCTCCCACCCTGCTGGAGTTTTAACGAAGTGTAAGTTAATCCAATTAAAATTCTTAAAGTGACAACATTTGTTAACTGCATTTGCAGTCTTTCGAAGATTGCAGGCGTGGGATGGACCACGGCCAACATCAGATGCATTTTACAGTCAGAACGCATCAGTGCTCAGTGCACACCTGTCTTCCTCGAAGGAACAGTGGGGTCTGCTTCATTTGCTCTATCATGTCAAAAGCCAAGACTGTTCAATGCCCTCTGCTCAGGCAATCAATAGGCTCCTGAGGGGTTTATCAATGCTTTCTTCAGGGTCAGATTGTTTAAACAAAGTGCCCAACAACGACATATTACAGCACTTTCTGCATTCTCCTACAGAAACTGAGTCATCACAATAGAGGATCTTCATTTTCACTTCAATTTTACAGACTTAAACTGAGCTAATTAAGAATGATGAATATGTTTGAGTTACCTTTAAACTATACAAAATAAGTGTAAAACACTACAGTGTTTAAAGTGGATGTTAGTTTAGTGATTTGTACTCTCTTTTACTTTTCCTTACCAGAGTTAGCCTTCCAAAGCATGATTGTGATGTTCTGTGTTGAACTACATGTTTCAAATGATCCTTACTGTAATTAAGCATAGACATTTTTGTGTAAATTGCCATGTCATACAAACGTGAAGAGGTTGTTAAGAAATGTAAATAGTTAATTCTATGAACCGCTATGAAATCTTAGAGATTGTAATTGATTTGATGCGGCATAAATCTGTTTTTAAACTGGCACATTCAGACCACCGTTTAGTTCAGCTTTTCAGTCATAATCTCTTTTTCTTTGTTTCTTCAGACTCACACAACTTTGAATGCTGTCTACTATGATTTAGATATTGACTGCTCATTTCAACTACATTGATTCCACTTTCAACAGAACCAAACAATCCAGTGAAGACTTATGTATTAACCCATGCTTACTATAAGAGCTGCCTGAGTCTGTTTTAGTCCTCTGACAGAATATTTATCCTTAATAAAGGAAGTTTTTTTTTACACGACAGGTAATCTACTCAGATAACCAAATGTTATGGAATGCATACTGCTGTTTCTTACAAACTACACAACCTCCTAATGTACAAAAGACCAAACAACATCCAATCATTGCTCCAGCTTCTTTCTAATGAATGTTGAGAAGGGTTAGAGCAGGTTGACTTTTTTATGGTGGTCAATAAGTGGGATGTTTAAAAGTTTAAATTAATTTAATACGGTTGTCCAAAAACTTTGATTACTTTAGGACAGGGGTCACCAGCATGGTGCCCGTTCGCACCAGGTAGCTCCCCAGGACCATATGTGGTGCCCTCAAGCCTGCTTAAAAAAGTAGCAAAATCTTCCAGTGAGCTGCATCTAAAGTGTTATTTTATTCAGTTGCTCTTCCTTTTCAGTAATACTTGTATTTACATAGTATTAAAAACATGTTTATATTACGTAAACTTAAGGTGAGCTTGGACTTTTGTAATCCAAATGTCAGTACAGGCAGCCCTTCCCACAACACGTGTGCTACTTTAGAACAAGGTAGATCAAGGTAGAACAAGGTACTTTAGAAATAGGTAGATACAAAATGTTATACGAGTGTATTGTTACGGCAACAGGTAAGCCTGTTGCCGTAACAATACACTCATAAAAAACATTGTTCAATTTTATTTATTAGAGATACATAAAGTGCAAATTTTATGTAAAATACAAAATCAGAACTGGAATATAGTTAGTAAAACTAAATCATTCTTTTGATTTGATTCCTTACTTATCAGGGAAATGGCAACTTAAGAAACTGTCTCTGATCCTGCAGAAAATTGAACCATGCCAACAGTTTTTTTCCCATAACAAACCGTCGACATGCACGAGACTGAGCACACGCCTCAAGCTCAAGTAAATTTTTATTGTCAAATTATGTCCATTGACTCATAATATATTGCATAAAAAGCATTTTTTCTAACCGGACAAAAATAAATTCAGACAGCCTATAGCTTATTTAAATATAGACACATCTAATGTTCTGCTCAAATATTATTAATACTATTTACTCATTCCCAACTCCGGGACTTGAATGAGTCTTTGGAAAAGAGACAAAAAACATGAAGAATATGTTGCAAATTCAATAGGAACATTTTAATTAAATAAAATATCAGATACCTAATAGAATGGGAAAATGGACTTTGAAAATTAACCATAGCATTTAACATTAACCTGAAAGGTCTAACCTTGATTAAAAAAACAAATCATCTAATATTCATTAACAATTGCCATTTAAAGTTTTGACATATATTTGTACATGCAAATGAAATGTTCTAAGCTCCTTTAAACTATTGACTCCATTGGAATAAATATGTATACTGCTCAAAAAAATAAAAGGAACACTTAAACAACACAATGTAACTCCAAGTGTTCCCTTTATTTTTTGAGCAGTATATTTTTGTTCAAAGAAAAATAATAGATAGAGACTAAGACTCATTACTGTTGAATTTCTGCATGAATGAAACAAAGTGCTTTTTCTTTGTTAACACTGCTAATACCTGTTAATCCACATCTTCACATTGCCCAGTCCTTCACTATATAGTGCAACCATGCTATAAATCTACATTTGAGAGACCTGTTGCCAAGTCTAAAGAGTATACATGTTCCAAGTATGCTATAAATTGTGGCATAATGAGCCAAGTGCTGTGTGATGGGTAAAAAAAGAGCATGTTAATCTTACATATCAACACAAAGGGAAGTATTTTATTTTAACAAGCTAGAAGTGTCTTTGTATTGTTACATGTGACAACAATAGTAGAATATTACAGAGGTAAGTTCAGTTAATTTGGTTTACTCGAGTATGAGAGTAAAACAAAGTTCACATCTCTGGTATGCATCTACTATTTAGGCATTTTATCTATTTCAGGCATTAGTATGTGAGGCGTGGCATCATATTTGAAGATGTTGCAATAAAGAGTAGTTTATTTTTTTTCCTGTGCTTTATGCATTGGTGAGATGCAGCATTAGACATTTAGACTTAGACTTAGACAACTTTATTTGTCATTTTGTATGTACAGAGTGCATACAGAACGGAATTTCGTTGCATACAGCTTATAGGAGTATGGTGAGATTCCAGGTGGAATAAGGCAACATTACAGTATAAAGTGCAGCAGCGATCATAATGTAAACATGTAAACAGTGCAGGAGAAAAACAGTGTGCAATCACAGTGTGCAGGAGAATGTTCAAACCATTTTTATATGACGTTTATATAGGGGCTGCAGAAGTGCTAAGAAAAAAAAAGTAAAGGACAAAAAAACAAAAGTAAACAATTACAGAGGAGAGTCTATGATATTAGTACCAGAGAAGGGAGGTGGGACCAACAAAGTGGGAGATAAGGACAAAAAATGCAAGAAGGGAAAATAGTAAAGGGGGTATGATGACAACAGTGAAAGTTGTCATCATACCTTTACCTTCAAGCAAATAGCTATGGTGAAAATGACAAAATATGCCTCATCGTATCTCCCAGTGTGCTGCTTTGGAAGTTTTAGAACATGTCATTATCACTTTGCTGTGTTTTTGACATCTTGGAAAGGATAGAATGCACTCCAGTAATTAGGCAGGTACTTTTCTCTTGCAATTTCCTGCCTGACACCTTCAAACAAGCAACAACAGGGTGATTCAGTTGGCTGGTTCTTTTTTTGCAGTGTTAACAATGTTCAACACCATGCCGCTATCCATCCATCCATCCATCCATCCATCCATCCATCCATCTTTTCATCTCTCTCTCTTTTTTCTTTCTCTCTCTCATATTTTTTCATCTCACTTATCTATTTCTTTTTCTTCATCCGTGGGCGCCTGTTATGTAGGCCTATCATCAGCATATGGTCTGTGATCATGCCGAAACAGAAGACGACTGAAAGAACAATGGCTTTGGTAGGGAGAACAATGCTTTTTATACAATGCTGGCTGCAGCAGCGTATGAAATAATCACCACCATGTTCCTAACTGTCCCACAAGCCGAGCGTGCCTCAGCTCCACACACAGAAATAGAAGTGAAATTCACAACTTTAGCAAAAGCACCACAGTAATGGAAGAAATGCATTCAGTGTGATGAAGGTGGCTGCATCTCTAACAATCTCGGAGGCGCACAAAGGTTTCTTTGCATTCTCCCCATATGGTAACTTAGATGTGGTCTAATTAAAAACAAATAAAATATAGCAAACTCAGTGACTTTATTGACTAAGAGGAGCTATAAAACTATGTTATACATACAAGAACTCATTTTGTGATATTAGAAGTTGGAAATTGAGAAACATGGTGTAGGTTTCGTCCCTGTCCTGGAAACAAATAGTTTACCATAGCATTTTGCATCTATTTAATAACCAATAAAGTGTGCACACTATGCTTGATGCATTCCAGGTCAAACTCATTCTAGGCTACCTATATAGTATAACCCTGACATGCTTCTCAGATTTAAAATAACACAAGGCTAGGTCTCAGACGACACACCGTCCCTCATTTGGTGCCCCAGTTTCTTCATCTTGGCTATGTATTTGTGTGAGTATGTGTGTGCTGATAGGTGTAAGTGTGGGTGCATCTTAATTGAGACTTCACAAATTATGACCCAGTAAATCGGTCCTCGTATGCTCAGCTAAAAATACTTTGCATCCAAACTTTTTTAATGATGCATTTGCTTACTTGAATAAAAGGCAGAAGCGTGAGTGACATGAAAAACAGCTCAGAAAAAAAAGGATGTATGAAATGCAGCGTCGCTCAGGAGCTGAACTCAGACTCGGTAAGGAGCGCCTTAGTTTAGTTGTTCCCAGAGCTCAACACTTTCCTGGCAGCATCTTTGAGTCTGATGCTTTACACTTAGCTGAATTGCGGGTTTGTTTACTGAACACAGCAGACGTGCTTCTTTTATTATTTAGGATTCTGCACGTAACAAGCATAGCTAAAGAAAAGGAGAACACAGTTTACGGGATTAATTCTAGGCTCAAATGGGAAAAGGGTGTGTTATATACTTATCCTAATGTAAGTGTTCTTGTTAGAGGTTTATGCTCATTCCAATCCCAGTTGGGACCAAACATAACACAGCAAAATCCCAGAGCAACTGTGAGCCAAGCACATACTAAAGCAAATATTTAAAATTGTTCTACAATACTCATTTATTGCAGTTTGACATTAATAAACAGATACCTGAGCAAAAACACTGTTATCATACACTAACAGTAGAATACATAGTGAACACTTGTTAGTGGTTATCACTGTATTACCCACTACATAAAGATTTTGTGTGACAGATGAAATGAGACAAGAATTCCTAAAGGTACAAATATACAGTTTAATACTGCAGATGCAAACTTTTTTGTGTATGCGATGGAGCCATAATGGACAGGTTTGGGGGGGAATACCCCCCAAACTTGGAGGTAAGTCTTCTGTGTGGGAGTGTGAATGCCTGATTTTCCAACCTACAAAAGAAGCTGTTGAGGTCGCCACCCAGTTGGGGTGGTGGTCATTACAGCGTGATGGGACGGGCTCCTACAGCTTGTATTGTTTTTCAATGTCATCCAGACTTAAAGGTATACTATGCAACCGGGGTTGATTTTCCAGCGAGGCTCCCCCCAGAGGGCGAAAGTAAAAGTGCACTGTCGTAAAGATGCTCAGCTGTTCTGGTTTCTCTGTCAAGCCAGGCGCGGTTGTTTAGAGCTTAGCAGACAGGCGAACGCAACGAAAAGTGGAAAAAACGGCAGTACAAACAATGACTTAACACAGTGAAGGTATGAACATCAAGCTTCCCGCAGCGCTATCTTGGCGAGGCGGCCACGGCGGCCGCCTCGCCAAGCCGCCGCCTCGCCAAGCCGCCGCCTCGCCAAGCCGCCGCCTCGCCAAGCCGCGGCTGCCGCCGCCTCGCCAAGCCGCGGCTGCCGCCGCCGCTGCCGCCTCGCCAGTTTTATTATTATTATTATTTTTTTTTTTTTTTTTATGTTGGCGAGACGCTACCGCCGCCGCCTAGCCAAGCCGCAGCCGCCGCCTCGCCAAGCCGCAGCCGCGGCCGCCACCTCGCCGCGGCCGCCGCGGTAGCGTCTCGCCAACATAAAAAAAACAAAAACAAATAATAATAATAATAATAATAATAATAATAATAATAATAAAACTTGATATGCTTGCATGTTTATTTGACGTTAACACGCGGTTCTTTGTTGTTGCTTTCGCGCGTGCATATAGTGAATGGCAGGGCAAAAACACATGGAGTTCTCGCCGTAAAGCGAGACTTCTGTGTGTGCGAGCCGAGGGCTCTTGCATTGCAAGTGCGGTATTTCCCCCACAGACCCCTAGGGCGGCCGAGAAAACCTTTGTTCGACCTGAAATGACTCATTTAATCATCCAAAACGGTATGGAACACATTAATTAACTGAAAAATGTTGCATAGTATGCCTTTAAGTAGGGCTGTTAGTTGGGAAGCTGCCTTTTAACTTCTCACTGTAACTTCTCCTAGCTGCTCTGATCTCCTTGTTGTTGCCTGACCTGCTTATACAGGGTCCGGTTCCCATTGCTGTAAGCCACTTCTTTGGGCTGGTGCCACTTCCTCGCATGTGAAGAAAACCCTGGGTTGCTGTTGTTATATGTACAAAAGCTCTTGGTCTGCACAAAAGCCAATGTATGATGTCATATTGTCGATTGATGTATGCAGGGCAGTGGATAAAGCTTCAAAAAGACTCCTAATTTGTGCAGTCAAAGCAACTTGAAACATCTGCTTTGACTCATCAGTCCATTTCCTCACAATCCCAACAGGCTTAAGCCAGGTTTATTCTTGACGCATCCGCGAGGTCCGTGCAGCCACATTACGTCATTTTGTCTACCGCGCCCCTCCGCTCGGCTGAAAGTTTCACCTCCGCGCATCTAGGAAAATTTTTAACCATGTGGAAAGACATGGCGGACAGGTAAGCGCTGCTTCCTGGCCGAGGTTTGTAAATATAGACATCTTTATAATTCGGCCCATAAAGATCACCGTGATCAACAAACTTAACAACTCCTGGACAGAAATCTCTGTCAAGTAAGAGGCTTTAAAATGTCGGAAACAACAGTGTTCTCTACTTCTATGTGTAGTGGGGTGTAGTGCACTTGGCTAATGAGCACAACGCTGCCCTCTAGAGTCTGGGAGAATATTGCTACTCCGGACGAAAAGCCACACGGAGCATAAATGCTGCAGGCGTTGTGTCCGCACGTCTCATTTCCGTGTGGAATGTACGTGTGTCAAGCATTAAGCAACCTTTAGAGGTTATTTGTTTGTGCCTGTAAGATGGGATGAAAGGAAACAGACTGTGATCAGAAAGTAGACCTGCACGTGGCTTGGTATGACTCTTTTAAAGTTGCGTAACTTTGATCCAGTATGTTTTTATCCCTATTGGGACAATGTAATTTGGAAGTCCATTGGAGAGGTTTGCACTGTTGAAATCACAGACCTGTTTTTTTCTTTATCACATGTGCCAGCTGTTTTTCAGCATCTGAGATACAGTTTTGTGGTGGGATGTAACCACCGGCCAAAACAAACACGGAGAACCATCTCTGTGAATAAAAGGGTTTGCAGTTTATAGAAAATGACTCAAGAGGAGGACTACATGTCTTCTGACCTTGACGTCAGAACACCAACCTATGTTTAAATAAAGGTAGATTCCACCTCCTCTCTTTTCTCTCAAGTGCTCTGCCCGCTCCGTGCTCGAAACAACTGGAAGCCCTGCATCTGTTGTGTGCTGTCTGGGATGTGTTCTCCTAGCCAGGTTTTGGTGAAGGGGGAGGGAGGGCAAATCGGCCAAAGTCAAAGTTTCTTGTGCTGAGAAGGCACAGCTTGTCCATTTTATTCACCAGGGAGCTGACATTTGCCAGATGGATGGATGGGAGTGGAACTTGCAGTCCCTGCTGCTAGAACTTCACCAGCATGCCTGCTCATTTTTACCTTCTGTGTCTCTGACAAAAAACAGACAGCTCCTGTACCTCCAGCAAGGATGTCAGAAAAAAAAATCTCAGGATCCATGAGGGAACTGTCTGATGCTTAGGAGTTGCTCTCTGGTGAAAATGAATGTAGTATAGAAGCAAATCACAGCAAAATACACATAAAACACAAAGTACGAGCGAGCATTGTGCTGAGGCAGCCATCCGTGATGCCGTCTTGGATTTTATTCTGAGCACATCCTACTAGGAGGAGACCCCAGGGCAGACCACAGGCTTGCTGGAGGGACTATATATCTTCTCTGACCTGGGATTGGTTTGGTATCTCCCAAAACGAGCTTAAAAAGGGCCTTGTGGTAGAAGGCTCTCTGCTCAGGTCATGGGTGCAACAGGTCCAGGATGGATATTCAGACAATTGATAAAGGAATGCTTAACTTTTCAAGTATAATGTGTGACTTTAAACTGACTTTTTTTTTTTTGCAAATCCCATGGAGCATTGACATCACTTTCATTTCGACCTTTCAGATAAGTTCCTTCTGTGCTGCTTTTGAACTAACTTTAGATTAGATTATCTTGCTTTTTCATAACCAATTTACTATGTAACTCTGTCTATGTGTTTTTGCTACTGTCACATGTAGAATTTCCCCATTGTGGGACAATAAAGGAATCTCTAATTTTATCTTATCTTATTCTCTTCCTGTTTGATATCCTGGTGTGGTCTCTACGGTTGAAGGAGCCTTTCCCATGATGGTGGGCATGAAGCTTGTCAGAAATTGCTTGTAAAGCTATCTTCAAAATCAGAAGTGACTACTTGTGGGTCAGAGGCCCTCCACTACTGCTGCCCCTCAACCTGCCACCCTTTTATGGTTTATGTGTAGCTGTTGATATTTCAGTACCTCTTTCAAATGAACTAAGAAAAGAAACAACAATATTTCTTTCTTGTTGAGACTGGACAGTTTAAATAATATTTATATTATCAGTGCATAGCCACCTACCAAAATGTTAATAGACAACATGTCTATAATCACATGTTATTGCAGGTGCAAATTTCGAATCCAAGAAAGTAGAAAATACATTAACATCTAAATTTTAGATCAACATTACAATGTATAATCTTAAATTTAAAGTGATTAATTTAAAGTCCAAAGCAATTTGAGATGAATCTATTGACATTGCAAGAGTGTTAATTAATGTGGAACGTCTTACCTACAAGCCACATGGTAAACCAAAGCAAATATAGCTACATTTATTTTAACACACTTGGCAAACTGGAGATCATTCCCTTGTTTACTCTTGCATACAGGAAAACATTTTTTTTGGACATTCAAAGAAGAATGAGAGGGTTCAAAAAATGTGCACCGAAAGTTAGAACAACTGATCCGAAAAAAGGGGTAAAATGTTGAAATGAAATTACAAGAAGATTTATAGGCTGTCTTAAAATTAGTGATAACGTGTGCCTTGACTGTAAAGATCATTAAACTTTGGGTAAGTGCAGTCAGATGTGACAGATATAATGGGTATCTGCAGAAACTCAAGATCTGGTCGAGGCTTGGGGGTGCAGTCTTTTTAAACAAGCCATTGTGGCTCCGACACTGGATTTAACTGATATGAAACAAGGTCAGTATGGTCCTGCAAAACTTCTGCAAACTCCCACTATGTGGGTAGCACCTACAATGCATGTGCAATAAGTCAGGAAACCTCTACGGTCACACTTAGATCTCCAAGCACTCACCCACACACCCCACCTACCGTCTTTCTTTTTTTCAAAGCAGTGAATATTAAAGTTAACCTAGACCTAGAAAAATCATTGAAATCATAAATTATAGATAGTAGTGTGAAAGTGGGAAAAACAGGCTCTCAAGTGTGCATTACTCCCTGCTGCAACATAAAGAACGATATTCACAAACAAAGAAAACCACAAGCAGAGAGCGGAAGCAAAAATACCTCCACAGGGTGACTGTCTGACTGACACCTCATTATTTATTTGATCATAATTCTCTTTCTTTCACTGCCTCAAACTCTACAATGCAGTGCAATTGTTTTTGCTGAAATGCTGCTTAGTAGATGCTTTCAAATGATTATTTTCCAATCTAAAGAACTTTGCAGATAATAAAAGACCAACACTTTTGTTGCATGTTTTTACTTATTTTATGCAGCGTTAAGTGAAACAGATATACAACACAGAACTTCATAAGAAATGCCTAAAAAAAAAGAAACTTTTGCTCTTGAATGTTTTCGCATTACAAATGCCCATGCCCTTCATACATAATACCCACTTAACTGCAAAAAAATAAATTCAATAAAAAAAAACTAACCACACTTTTATTTTAAATAAACATAAAAAGTAAGATCTTTAAATTGGGTATATTAATGCAATTGAGAAAAATACCCCTCACTAAGAAATTTACAAACTATAGTAATTTGAAAAAGAACACAAAAAAGAAAAAGGGCAACCTCACAGCCTGTGTGTGTATTTTTTTTTCCTTAAATACATACATATAAAGAAATTCAAGTAGAATAAATAAATAAAAAATGAGAGGAATTATGTTTAACATTTTCTGTAAAATGAAATGAAACAATGGATTCATTGAAGAATATGTTTTGACACAACCATGCTTATTCCTTAAAATGGTTAAACTGCAAATAGGCATATCACAAGAGGTGTGCAGGATTAGAACAGCCTTTTGAATGAGGCATGCCTTGCAAAAACCTCAAACATTTAATTATGTGGACTGTTGAAGAGGGAGTAAACACCATGAGGAGGTTGAAAGAGCTGTCTGAGACCTTCAGAACAATGACTGTAGCATCTTATGAGTCTAATAAGCAGTTTAAAGTGGTTTTAAGGCAGGGCCAGTTTATTTGTATAGCACATTTCAGTAATAAGACAAATCTAAGTGTACATGAACAGAATAAAGAAAAGAACATATCACATAAGAGTTTTAAAACTATTTAAAATCAGCCACTCCATTGTAAGGAAAATAGTCTACCAGGGGATGAAATTCAAAACAACTTCCAACAAACCCAGGTGTGACAATTCAAGCAAGTTTGCCCTGAGAGAACCAGAACAGAGGGCATATTGGCCTACATCAAATACAGCTCCCAAGAAAACAACCTCATCTCAACTGAGAAGCATAGGGCTGAAAGTATCACGGTTTGAGGGTGCATTGATGCAGCCAGATCTGGCCAGCTCACCATCATAGAATCCACCATGAATTTTGCCAGAGGAGGCTTGAGGAAGATTGTGAAGCAGAACTGGACCTTACAACATGACAATGGACCAAAACAGGGGGAAAGGCTGAAGGAAAAATAAGAAATAGAAAGTGATGGACCAAGTCAAAGCACAATCTTGATCTTTGAAATCCTGTGGCATGATTTGAAATAGGCTATATGTGAATCAAACTCCATAAGCATATCACAGATAAAAGTGAGTAGTAGGGCAGATGTGGATCAATTGTTGTGAGACAATAATTGTCTCAAACTGAAATTATCTGAGCTAAAGGGGGTATTTCAGGGTGGTGTCCTAACCTTAAGTTATAATACACAAATTATGTTGAAATATCATGTTTAACAAGTTCTTTTTTGTGGTTTACCCCTAATTAAATCCCTTTCTTTCCAGCGATAAATACAGGAAATAACAGACATTGACATCCAAACATCTTGAAAGAATTGAATATAATTTTGTATATGTTTTTACAAAATCAGCAGCCCCACTTTATTGGTGCCCAAACCAATTCCTGTATTAAATATAACTGTTTTTTTTTTAATATATACTTTACATTTAACAGAGCTGCATCACATATCCAATCACATTCATCTTAATATACGTTTGTGCAATATCATAATTAGAAAAGGCTTCAGTATGTTATTGTATTTCAAGTGCTATGCATTCACACTCTGTTAATCAAAAATATATCTGGCCACTTGGACGTCGTCCTACCCTTAATTCCCACACCTGGTGTTTGTTTTTAGTTACTGAGATACTATCATCTATGCCTGTGGCGGTATGTAGGTTGAGTTATGCAACATTCATGGCTGAATCTATTGGAGCTTCTCTTTTTTGTTCTTCTGCTCTTCAGAAGATGATCATGGAAAATGTTATGACATTTTACTCACCGTGCACTATATTGCTTATTTTCAGTCAACATGAAGCATTCTTAGGTGGAAATGTGACAGATGGCCTAGTTAGGGTCTGCTTTAAAGTACTCTTTTTAAAGAGGTTAAAATAAACACAAAATGATTTGAAGGATTCTTAATATTTTGAAATGATAGAAATGGTATTAAAAAAGGCTAAAGGCGTGCCATATTCCTATTGTCCTCTCAAAATGTGTACATCTAGACGAGAGCAGGGCAGTAAAATAAATGTCAGCATCAATTATCATGGGTGAAACGATGCACAAGCTAAATTCCTCTTTCCGCTCAGAAAATTATGCCCACCCTTTCTGAGGAAATTAATGTTTTCCATAAAAACGTCATGACTAAAGAACTTATGTCTTTTGATGCTGTGTATTTCCCTTTTTGTTTCCTTTCTTCTCTTAGTTTAAGTTGCTTTTTTAATTACCTAGCCCCATCTTCCAGTGTCTAAAATCCCATGTTGCGCTGATAAAGCTTTCCTCTATACACTACACAAGAAGCCTTCACATTACGGCTATGCCATGACTTTAGAACCATAATGAACTGTCAGACAAGCACAAACAATGTCTGGAAATACTGCAGTTGTAATCCTTCACAGCAGCAAATCCACTTTTGCTTCAGTGCTTTTCCTGTAGCTGGTAACCTCACATGCACAAGGCAGTGATAATTACCTCAAGGCTGCAGCTTCATTAGCCAGCAGACCTGGCAGGCGGATTACCACTTCAAAGACTGAAAAGAGCAAATTAGAGTAAACGTTTGGAGTCGTAAAAATATTGAGGTAATGTTGAAAAACTAAGTATATGCACAAGGCAGATTTGGATGGAGGCAAGCCACTACGCCGCCTGTGACATGTGTATGCTTTATCTTGTGGTTTGCAGAACAATTTCCCCTTTCCCTCACTTGACATTGTTATTATAACAATTTAATGCACAAACGGGCATGGCTGTGTGCTAGATTGCAACGCTGTGCATATCTGTGTATGGAAGCATCTGTGTGAACCGTCTGTTCCGTGTTTCTAAATGCAATGGTGCATAAATAAACAAGTTGCAGAAGGAGATGGACTAACAGAACTGTTCATAAATACAGAGGGGGGGGGGGGGGGTTAGAACTAGAAAAAAAAATACAATACAGAAAAGAAGTTCAGAAAGTTTGGTTTATCTTTGCAGCCTATTAGTTTCATTTTTTCAGCCTTTCTATACAACATGCAAAGCTCCAAGGGATTTACAGGATAAAAACAAAGTCGAAAGGATGCATTTAAAGTCCCTTTAATGGCACAAACATGTTTCTATTTTGTTATGTTCACATAAATACATGGCTTCCTTGACAGTCATTGGCAACTTTACTCATAAAAGTTGCTGAAATGTATATTATGATTTTTAGCATATTTGAAGTTTCAATTTGAGTATATTTATTCAGTAAGGGAAAAAATGGTTTTCTTACAAAATAATACATGCTGCACTTCTTGGCAATGCTAATTTTAAAAACTTATAAAAACCCTTTTGCCAATGATGCAGCACATGTACACTTCCCCATAGCATTTAATGCGCTCTCCATGCACTTTAACAGGGTTTCTGGGGTCCTTTGAAAGGTGCATAGCCACGTTATTTGACTTTTTTGTTATTTATACGTCAGTAACTCATTCTGGTTGCATACAAAGGTTTTATGAAAGATTATCATGTCCTGCTACTGTATGAGTTATTTTTGGTGTTTTGCACTTTGTTTTTGCTCAATTTGTCAGTAAATAAAGCCTTTCGTATTCATATTTGTAATAACAACGGAGGTACGATACTGCACGTGTGCAGCAGGGGATAAACTAGGAAGCAGCTAACAGCTATTAGCATCTCCCAGCGAACTGTGAAAACAATGAAGAAAGGTCCAAGATGCAGTGGAAAAACACAGAAAAATATATGATTCCAAGAAGAAAAAGACTGAAATAGCTCTGGGAATACAGTAGGAACATTGGTGTTCACTGAAGCTAAAACTGCCAATCGCTCAGTTGTGACTGCAGAGTTGAATGATGTCAGTAAACGTACTTATTAATACTGTGATAATAGTAATAGTAATGCGCTTCTTAGCCTCTACAGTATGAAGTACAAACAACATTATAAATAGATCGATTGATTGATTGGTTCTTACTTTGGTGCTGTAGCTCTTGATCAGTTTATGAACGGGAAATTAATTTCTCCACGATGTTCTGATATGAGGCTTTTAAAAGTGCTGTAGATTGGTTTATTTAACTAATAATGGTTGGTCTTCGATCACGCCAACCAGCCACTTTACTGTGAAGCATTTCAGAGGGGTCATGCTCAGTTCGGCATTATTAAATTTTTATTTGTTAGTCCCCATATGGCTTTCCAACAGTTCTGCGGTACTGCCGGTAGATGGCGCCATGTGTCTACTTCTATGAGGTGGTTATTTTTTGGCTCAAAAATTACTCAAAAGAGTATCTGGACAGATGCTTGGAGTATATAGCCTTATTTTATCATAATCAATTGGACTTTGGTCTTTTTGGTATAGGCATATAACGTGGCAATATACCTTGAACAGTGAGCATGACATGTTTTAGCAAACCCCACAACTTCACATTTGTGATTGTTGGACAGATAGTTGGACAAAAAAAGCTTTTTTGCAATGCTTGCAGTTGGAATATAGATGGCATCTAAGAGTTGTGGTGTAGAACCGGTGACACCAACATGTTGCAGTTTTTTAACAATCAGTTTTAAATTTTCATCTTCCCCGCCATTCATGATGGCAGAAACATGGGCTCACCCTGCTGTATAGTACCTGAAAGAGATGGACCTATAACAGATCTTAATCATATCCCGGGAAATATATATATATGATCTCAGATATTGTGCTTCTCCCAGTGACTGATGAATAATGAATATCAAACGTTAAAGGTGCAATAAACAAAATTTCATTATTTTAGACAGAAAGAACTAAAAAATAGTTTTGTGAAGAACTAAAGGTATCTTTTTAGATGGACTAAGGTTAAACATCACACGGCATCTCTCTGTGTTATTCTCCAGTCTCTTATTTACAGAGCCGAGCCGGCCGCACATGCACATACGTGCATGTGAACAGCTGCCATTCGGGGCTTACCCACTTCCTGCTCATAAAATGCCATGCCAGGCACAAAATGGTGGAGAGCACACCCATCGAATCAAAACGTTCTTTTGCTAACAGCATTAGAAAGTTAGGAGTTACTTACTTCTTCACTAGACAGGTTCCTCCAAAAGGTGATGCTGTTTTGCTGTGAATTTAGGGTTAGGATTAGGTCATATGCGCATATGAGCTGATGGGTGAGAAGTGGGTGCCGAGTGATTGCGCGAGATAAAGACAGGCGTGGCTTGATACACAGCAGCCTCGCTTCTGTCAGTCTGCCCCAGGGCAGCTGTGGCTACGAATGTAGCTCACCACCATCAGGATGTGAATGTGAGTGTGAATGGTTGAATGATTGACTGTAGTATAAAACGCTTTGGGGTTGTTGGACTTGCCAAACTGCTATACTATTTACCTTATACTTTGATCCACACTTGGATTATAGTTGAAGTGCTACTATTAAAATACCTGAAGTTCCTGGCTGGTATATTGAGTAAAAACATATAAACAAGTGACGCAAATACCTTACTTATTAGGAGTTCTATAGATGACCAAATGGACCATCCATCCATCCATCCATTTTCCTACACGCTTTATCTTTATTTTTTTGTAGTTTTGTGCAGATGTGTTTATTTTTAGTCCTTGTCTTAGCTCAAAACATGCAGTATCTACAGAAGAAAGGGTAAAGACATAATCCAATTTCAGCATGATTATTAAATGCCAAACGTAGCATAGTGCAACAATCTGCTGCTACATTTTTTCAAAACAAGGGGCAGGAAAAGTTAAGAACACAGGTAAAGGAAAACACAGGAGACTAAAACTAGGTGAGACACAGCAAGGATGGAAAGAACCTGTAAAGACTTTTTGTCTTTGTGCATCTGCTTGCTTGCGTGCGTCTTTGTGCGTGTGTGTGTGTGTGTGTGTGTGTGTGTGTGTGTGTGTGTGTGTGTGTGTGTGAGAGAGAGAGAGGGCGAGAGAGACAGATGTAAAGGAAGGAATGTAGGCTGATAACAACAACCTCTTCTGGTGATAGAGGCAACAAAGACAAAAGTGTGCAGGAGTCCACGGTGTGCTTCGTCTCGTGTATAAAACTGAGGGTAGTGCTTTAACCAAAAATTTACAATGCCACCAGAATGTATTCACACCCGTTTTGCTGCATTACAGACTCGTTCTAAAACAGCTTTGAGTATAGTCCCTTTATAAAAGCCCACATTGACAAAGTGAAAATGTATTTTAAGAAAAGTTTCAAACAACATGTAAACATTTAACATAATAGGTGCATAAATAGTTACATGCTTTGCTATGTCAATGAAACTGAGCTCAGGTGGATATGACATTGACTTTCATTATTGAGATGCTTCTGCAACATCATTTGAGTCCACCTATAGTGAATGCTGTTGATTAGATATGATTTGGAATGGAAAACATTTGTCTATATCATGTAAGGTGTCACAGTTAATAGAGCATAGCAGAGCATAAACCAAGCACTGACGTCAAAGATTGTCTGTAGACTTAGAAATAGCCTTTTCTGTAGAGCAGATTGTGTTAAAGCACAAATCTGGGAAAAGATTTTTTTTAAAAAACAATTGGGAGAATCGAATGTCCAGAAAAGGAAAGTCGTCTCCATTATTTGGAAAGTGAAGAAGTTAGGGAGCACCAAGACTATGCATTGTCCTGGCCTCCTAACCAAAATTATTAATAAGGGAAACAAATCTTGGTTAGAGAGGTGGCATAAACCAGATGGTCACTTAAGGTGGAGAACCAGCTGTGCCCTGCATCCAGATGGTCAACTATAGTTTACTCCACAAATCAGGCCTTGGTGGTAGAGGGCCCACACAGAAGTCATTCCTCTTGAAATAGATTTTTTTGGATCATGAAAAACTCAAGGCTTTTATTGGTGTAACCAAAATAGAACATGTTGGTGTCAACTACATGTCGGCAAAAAACAGATACTGTCCATCACCGAGCTTACACCATTCTTATAGTGAAGCATGGTGGTGGCAGCTACGAACAGTGCGACTAGTCCTCATACAGGATAAGATTGAAGCAAGCAAACTTAGAGATTCTTCAGAAAATATTAGTTCATGCTGACCATTTTCCAAAATAAAAATGAGCAAAAGCATATAGTCTAAGTAACAAATCAGTGCCTTGAATATCCATGAATGGTCCGGTTAGTACCTGAACTTTATTATATTGAGCAATGCTGGAAGACATAATAATGCCTGCCTACCAATTTTAAATGACTGAGTTTGAGAAAATCTGGAAAGAATAATTGATAAACATACCCTAAAGCAGGTGTTTGTATGTGTTTAGTCATAATGCAGTATTGTGTGTACATCCTTTGGAAAAAGAATGTACACACAATTGGCATATTGCCAATTGTGTGTACCAATTGTGCCAATTGGCATATTGCATTTTTTTTACATCCTTCAGTAAACTAGTTGTTGTTTTTCTTCCATTTTAACTTGATCATTTCACTTATACTTGAATATGCATTATTATCTGTTAATAATAAGTTATTTCTCTTCTGCTTTACAAATTAACTTTAAATTTAGGTTTTTAGCCATACCATTTAATCTTGTGTGGAAGTGTGGTGTCTTCTGTCTACCTGTTTTGCTCATGGCAAGCCCAAATTTCCCCACTCTGAGAATATTCTATCCCATTCTATTCTATTATATTCTAATCTAACTTTAGATGAAGTCTTTAATGTAACAAAATGGGAAAAAGGTAAGGGTTGTTAATATTTTCTGGTGGTGTTGTTTACTGAAAAGATAAAAGCCATACATCATATGTTTCCTGATTTTTAACCCAATATAAATTGCTAAAACAATATGTGCAAAACATTGTGTATGATACCTTCTATCTGGAAAGTCTTCTAATTATAGGTCTGCATCATCGTTATGTTACACTAACAAGTAAATTGAACAACATCCCTCACCCTCTTACAATGTAGTGTTTTCCTTGGCATTCTGGCATCCACACAAATGTTACTTTGACACTTGCCACCCACCTAATCCCTTTTTGGAGACCAATTACAATCTCCACTTGTCAACAGCATTCACCTATATTAGTTTTCCCCCTCAGCAGGACACCAATTTTCCCTCAGAATCTGCTGTTGTGTTCAGCCAACTTCAAATCCCTTCTGTAAGCTTGATGGGATAAGATGGCCCTGCGAGAGGCAACCAAGAAAACCACAGCGACTTCAGCCAACAACAACACAAGTCCCAAATACTTCGCTGATGCCATCCATTCACAATTTCAGATGATTTTAATCCAAGGAAAGTTATATTAGAGGTGTTCTCAGCAAAATTGGGAATACGTCAACATTAGATGTTGGGTTCACAATGTTAAGGTCAAGCAATGTATATTTCCCTCTACAACTGTGTGCCACTGCATAAAAGGAAGTCAAATATCAGGGTTTGGTTATCAACATCAGATTTTCCAGCTGGAAGTCAACCAGCCCAATATGGAGCTATAGTCACTCTATTAATCAGGCCACTCTTGCCTAAAAACAAACTTATCATAAAGTAAACAATTTAATCTAAATTAATACTAATTAATACTAATGACACATCATGTATTAAACTTCTGAAGTCAGTCATTTTGGCTGTGGGTTTATACTAAACAGATTAGTGCTTACTTTTCTCAGAACAACTAACTCAGAATATTTTGATCAAGGTACCATTCAAAGTGCAACATCCGGTCAGATCTGTAACTTTGCCTCATAATTAATTTAATTGAATTTGTACTGCTCAAAAAAACTACAGTACCAACAGGTACATTGGCTCCAATTTTAATGACTTCTAGTCTTAATAACTGGCTGCCACTAAAACAAACAAAAAACAAAAATAAAAAAAATATTCAAGTAAAGCCAAACTAAACAGACAACATATCTTTCTATAATCTATTTGAATGCTCCTCAACTATGAAACACATGGTAGCAATTTAAAGGGGGTGTGGGAGTTAAAGGGTTTAAAATGAGATGTGAAAATAGACATGAAAGTCTCATCTTGCATCTTAATAACAGAAAACAAAATTGATAAAACACCAGAGAAAACCTTTAAGTTACGATTCAACATCAACAACAACAGCTTAAGATCTTGTGGTGGTGTTGGCCAATAGAACCATTTACCGGCATTTGAAATGTAAAATTGTTCACTAATAAAGCAAAGCATACTTGACATTACTTCGTAAATAATATCTGCAAGATCATTGCAGTAAAAAAAATATATGCAGGTTTGAACTTAAACACAGTTACAGTATATGGTTCACACGACAGTTTAGAGGAGTGGGTGATGGCTAAACACACTTACAGAAGGAAAATCTTAACATGGGAAAAAAAAGTGGGAAGAGACATAATCAATAGGGATGGCTCAGTTCGATCTGCCTGCTGTCCCAAACAAGGCTTTTTTTAAAGATTCAATTCGGGGTCCCTGATGAAATCCAACTGCTGATAATTATTACCGATCTGCTGTCTGTAAGTGTATGTCTTCCACAGGCACAGATAACTCCCTCGAGCACATTTTGCATGTTTAATTTTTAAACGTCAAGGCTCATTTTGTGTGCACAGCCTGCTAAACTATAATATAGGTTCTTGCTACAATATAGCTGAACTTTGCAAAAAGCAGTTGAAACAATAGTCCAAAAATTTAAATTTGTTCAATTCAAACTTTGTGAAACAGGAGAACAACATTTTATTTCAGTTTTTGCCAGCTCACAATTTTAACTGGACCTACACTGAAATATTTTACTAGCCAAATTATCAGGAAGTTGTATCTAAATACAGCAGAAAGAGGCAAATGCTAACCTAGCACTTTAGCAAACTGCTGTGAATGAAAACATCCTCTGCATGAGAAGGATGTGAGTTTGCAGAAGATAGTAGACTTCTAGAAGTAAAATAAACTCCTTAATCAATCACTTATTCTGGATGGCATTAACTTGGCCTATGATATTACAATAAAAAATCTTGGTGTTATTTTTGACCAAGACATGTCATTTAAATCCGATATTAAACAGGTTTCCAGGGTCTCCTTTTTTCACCTCTGGAATATCGCCAAAATTAGAAATATTCTGTCCAGGGGTGATGCTGAAAAACTAGTCCATGCATTTGTTACTTCAAGGCTGGACCATTGTAATTCTTTACTATCAGGAAGTCCACAAAATGCAGTTCAAAGCCTTCAGCTGATCCAAAATGCTGCTGCAAGAGTTCTGATGAAAACCAACAAGAGGGATCATATTTCTCCAATTATAGCTTCCCTTCATTGGCTTCATGTTAAATCAAGAATAGAATTTTAAATTCTCCTTCTAACGTATAAAGCCCTTAATAATCAAGCTCCATCATATATCAGAGCTCTGATTACCCCGTATGTTCCTAACAGAGCACTTCGCTCTCAGACTGCAGGTCTCCTGGTGGTTCCTAGAGTCTCTAAAAGTAGAACGGGAGGCAGATCCTTTAGCTATCAGGCTCCTCTCCTGTAGAACCAACTCCCAGTTTTGGTCCGTGAGGCAGACACCCTGTCTACTTTTAAGACTAGGCTTAAGACCTAGGCAGATGACCGTTCACACTGAGCCTGGTCCTGCTGGAGGTTTTTCCTTTCTGTTAAAGGGGAGTATTCCTCTCCACGGTTGCTTCATGCTTGCTCAGTATGAGGGATTGCTGCAAAGCCATCAACAACGCAGACGACTGACCCTGTAGCTCTATGCTCTTTCATGAGGAGTGAATGCTGCTTGTCAAGACTTGATGCAATCTATTGGGTTTCCTTAGAAATGAAACTTTTTGACCAATCTGTATAATCTGATTGAGTTTGACTTTGCAAAAGGGCTTGAAATGACGTGGGATCCGGGGTTATGGGTCCCCTGACCCCTGCCTCTGTGCTCGGGGAAGGCGGGCCTTTGGTTCTCCACAACCACTATCGAGAAATTTCCTTCTGGATAATTTTCACCTAAACTAGTGCACTCTCACAAAATCCCACAGGTGCAGGGTTCCAGTTATTAAGTGTTCATTTATATACAGAAAGCCTGTAATTTATTTATTTATGTCCTTTCACTTTCTTTTTCCAGGTTTCACTTTACACATGTCAGGTTAAATAATAATACATAAGATTTAGCAATGGCATCTAGGTGTTATTCGATTGTATCTGTTGCTTTATGTCTGTTGGTTGTGCTGTTCTTTATTCATCTCTCTTTCCAGGTGATGGAGCAGACGGAGAACGTTTTATCACTCTCTCCCTTTTATCTCTTCTTTCTTTCACCTCTTCTCTTTCTTTTTTTTTTCTCTCTCTTCTTGTTCTTCCTTTACTCTCCCATTGTAGTGTCCATATAATTTGAAATTCTCCCTGCAGGAATCACAATAAAGCTAGGAAAAAAAAAAGAAATGACGTGTATGATGAATTGGCGCTATATAAATAAAATTGAATTGAATTGAATTGAATAGTACCATAATGTGTCGGGTCAGAAATATGTAGGAAACGATTATGACAGACAGATTAGAACAGTTGTCAGATCTAATTATCCTGGTTTGTGTCAGAAGCTCTGCTTAGGACAAAATATGTGTTGTGTCAAGAAAAACAGACAGCGTTCAGAATGTAGTGAGTTCAGAACTATAAGTTCATAAAACTAACACAGACCTTGTAATACTGATGAAACACAGTAGTTTTTTTTACTGCATTTGCATGGCATTGATTCTAGGCAAGGCCAGTTTTATTTGCATAGCACATTTCAGCACAAGTACAATGCAAAGTGCTTTACATGATTAAAACATAAGAACATAAAACCTGAGTAAAAATGTAAATAATGAAATGTTCATCAGGGACTATAATGGAAAATGCCTATCCTTATAGAACTGGTGTAGGTGTCAATACAATCATGAACAAGACCCCTTTGATAATTAGCCATATTGGGCTAGTGTGGATAAATGGAAAGAGTAGTTGTGTTGCAATTTGAACGTTGTGGGTTGGATTCCAACCCTGTCACATCAACATGTGATTTGGGCAAGGCAGTTACCCGAAGTTGCTTACTGACCTGCGGGTCGGTGTATGAATGTGTGCAACTGGGTGAATGTGGCTTAGTGTAAAGTCCTTTGAGTGGTCAGTATGACTGTAAATGTACTATATAAGTTCAATCAATTTATAGAAAAATAACCATTATTATTAACTATTCTATATATTTCTGCTTCCTCAGATCTTTCCTTATTGCTTTGACCACGGCATTAGATCTAAACTGATAAAAGATGCAGTAAACATACTTTTATTTACCTAAAAAGAAAATTGAAAAACATATAAACATTTAAAATAGCAAAAAAAACAAAAAAAACTTTTGATGGCACAGACCAAAAACAAAAACCCATTAACTGATGACACACAATTCATGAAAGTTTGCAGGGTAATTTAACGCTTCATTCCTTCTGTCCTTCAAAGGCAGCACCTACAAATGAAACAAAACTCAAGACAGTGCTGAACACACACACGCACCATCATCCTTGCTTAAAGTGCAAAGTGAGGACAGTGCCTTGACTTCCATAGACTTTCATTCATTTTAAACCCTCCATATGGCCCAATCCTGACCCTAACCCGTAACCCCAACCTTTACCAGTTTATACCTAACCCTAACCAAAAAAGGTCCTCACTTTACATCAAAGTCCTCACTTTACTAGTAAAATGAGCAAAACATATACTCGCTCAGCTGCAAGTACAAGAACACACACACGCATATACATAGTTAATACAAGCATAGTATCCACAAAGCCTCAGCTGTACTGCCAGCCCATTGATAAATCCATTACAGCTGAAAAGGCTCTTTCATTTATTGGTTGAGTTTTTGGGGGAGGAAGAAACATAATTCAAGGAGAATTTATCAGTTTAATGGTTAAATGAGATGGATTGGAAATTAGCGGGACACTCAGCTTGTGGCAAGTGCGAAAATGGCAACAACAAAAAAGGTTGATAAAGCATCCGTTTCATTCATTCAGCATTAATGTCCCCCCCCCCCCATGTATCCTATCTCTGAGCAATACTTCATTTGGTCCATTCTGTTTAACGTCAGCAGTGCATGATGCCTACTACAGCCTATGCATGTGTTTAGGGTGTAGGTGTAGGTGTGTGGGTGAAAACCAAGCCACTCAAGCAAAGTCAACACAGTATGTCTCCACCATTAGTGTTTAAACCGCTTGTGAAAAACCGCTTAGTTCTCTTCTTATTTGATCACATACATGCATATGTGGCAAATACATAATGGAAAACTCTGCACTCTAATCTGTCATTAGGCAAAAAAGAAAACATTTTGCTGGACAACACTTAAAACAATATCTGTGTTGTATTAGAACTTATGCATCACTGTGTGCCTGCATTAAAGTTCCCTCTGGCTGTTAGTGTTGCTATCTCGTCATGATTCGCATTTGCATCGCTGGCAATTACAGTTTGGTATCGCTGCACATGCAGAAGACAAGAGTACCAAAAGCCATACGTCACAAAAAGTTCATATGTTTCAGGGAGAATTAGTTACTTTCAGCATCCAAACTCTCTTTCCTCTTTGGTGGATGTTTTTTTTGTCCCATTAGGCAAACGCTTTGCAACGCTTAATCGCAATAACTGCTTTCATGCTTGAATCGCTGTACAGTAAGAGAGAACACAACTGGCCAAAAAATGTCAGACTTATTCATATTGCTCAAGTGTCTCCGCTAACACATTCCAGATTTGTGGATAAACCCTTGAGGATTCCACGTCACTTGCCAAGTTCCTGGACATCATTAGACGGATTTCAAGCTGAACGCGATACATGGCCTCGGCTGGCAGGCACCATCAGCAGACATTTCCTCTGCGAGGTCTAGTTCCATCTGTAGACATGACAAATTCTGAAAGCACCAAAAATAGTGTTCGGGAGGACTCCAACATTTTAAACTTTAGTTTTGAGAGATACTTGAGAAAAGAGTATAAGAACATGCAGAGTTAGATGATATGAAAATAAAATAAGTTTAGGTAGCAAGTTGGCGACACACACACACACACATACATATATATATATATATATATATATATATATATATATATATATATATATATATATATATATATATATATATATAAATATATATATATATATATATAGATATATAGATATATATATATATATATATATATATATAAATAGAGAGAGAGAGAGAGAGAGAGAATGATGTATAAAAACAAATACATTAAAACTATGAGCCTCCTCTCTTCCACTTCACAACCACGCTCTACTTGGTTGGTTCCTCAGATAAAAATCTCCATAAAATACTTTGGAGTTTGTGGTTGTAATATGGCTGAAACGTTGTTTGCTGCTCTCTTTCCCATACTGATGGTGTTCTGCCCATTGATGATACTATTTGGTCAATATTTAAGATAACTTCTATAGCTTCTATAAAAGCTCTTTGAGAGATTACTTTCATCTACTTCCTTTTCAAATCCCACACAAAACATTTTTTCTTTTCAGTTTGAAAACGCATAACCCTAAATCCTCATGAAAAGAAGCATGGTCTATCCACAATGATATAAAAGAATTGTAACATGAAAAGGAAAAAGCTAAAATCAAATAAAAACCCAGAGCTTTTTGTCTTCATCCTTTTCTTATTGTGTGAGAAAAGCTTCTGGTTTTGTTTGTTTCATCTTTAAAGTTTTGGCTATTTACAAAGAGCCAGAAAATGCTGATAGGATGCTGATTTGATAGACACTTGACAGACAGGTTTAATGTCTTCTTTGATATAACCCCCTAACTCAATAACCAATTCTCTTAACAGCCTGTAATGTGGTGAGTAAGTATGAATCTGCTCTTTAACTAAGGCCATGTTTCGTTCACGTCTCTTTAGTATAAGTGATGTCAGTTGGATTTGTGCAAATATCCCAACAATAGCATTTAAAATACTAATAACACTCAATGTTTCCATAATATTACTCGGTCTTTAAAATGAGAAATTTACTTCTGATTGATGACTAACAAACTTGCTCCAGAAGTAGTTTTTGCATGCAAAAAAGGGTCAGTTTCATTCTGTAACCATTTAAAGGAAAATAAACGATGACAAGAGTCCATGGAGGCACAAAAAAAACCCTGTTTCCAACCATTTTTATTGATGGGTGGAATGACAGCAAGTATCTTTTATTGCTCAGTTCTATCCCTCAGTGCATCAGGATGTTGTTATGATCTCCGTCAAACTCAAAAGCCCCTTTAGGATCACCCAAGAGGTTATTCTGCTGCTAAATCCCACTGCAACTGCTGTTTTAAAAGATTGAGCAAATAACGGTGTCAGGGCCCTGCACTTAACGAAAGGCTTAAACATGACAAGAACGGGGATTTAATCATATGAGCAATCATTTTACCAGAGGATCTAGCCGTAAGACTGACCGCAGGAATTTTCTGAGGGGTGAGTTTACTGATTAAGTATGCCACAAGTGACTGCGCAGAAGTCATGCATGCATGCAACACTGGAAATCAGAGAATTACAGTATATCTTTCTTGCTGCAAAGGCCTACATTCATAAACATATTAAGTTAACGTAAGTGACGTCAAATGAGTTGTAATTAAAATGCTTTTTTGGATGTAGAAAACGAGAGAAGAGTTTGGAAAAAAAAGGCATCATGTGTCTTTTTCACTTTTGCTCACCCAAGCATACTGTCCCCTCAGCTAAAGGTGTTAAACACACCTTAAATTTTCAGGTGAACTTGTCTACATCTTAGCGGCTCTAGTAGTCATGCAAGGATTTATTTTTAAACAGGGGAATACGAGCTGCTTCAGCGATTTAAGGGTTTCCCTGGAATGGGAGATCACTGCAGGCTCCCACAGAGAAGCTGCAGCTCACGCTGACTGGTGGTGCATGTAGGGACAGTACTCATGCCAGGAGAGTATATTTTAAAATGAATGCTCTCCACAAGCAGTCTTTGCTTAAACCCGTAGTCTAGACAGAAGCGTAGCGGCCACTATGGGTTAACATCATCCCTCCATCCAGCCATCCATACATTTTTTTTTACACCCGCTGCTAACTGAGGCATGTCTCCAGCAGTCAAAGGTGATGACAGCAGCCGAAAAAAAAAAAAAAAAAATCAAACAGATAAACCGATATCCTACTAACAACATGTGTTTGGTAACTCGGTATTGGAGAGTCAAAGCTTCACTTACTGCTCACCTGAGGCAAAAGTAGCAATAGAAATGTCTCCAGTTTAAATGTAATTTCATAAAGTGAATGTTTGGTCATTTAGCCAGTGAGGAGAGGGAAATCATCAGGAGAAATGTTACCTGAGAACAGTAGTTTTGAGACTCTTGTAGATTTAAAAATCTCTGTGGTGAGCCCAATCTGCCTGTAATTTTCCTCATTAAGAAACAACCTCTTGTGAGCAAAACTGTACTTCCAAACACTAAAATATTGGTGGCATTCATGTTAGGAATTGCAATTTCTGTCCCAGTTCTCATCAGCATTGTTACTCAAATTTTTATGGCTATGAGACCTCCCACTTTTCCAAACAACTGTCCCCAAAATACATGAATTTAGTAAACATTGCCGTGATTGTACAAGTCTTGCTTGTGAACACACAATACGTCCATGTTAATGGACTTAAAGTCCATAACGCTGCACTACTCAAACTCTATGAATGGAACTACAGTTGTTTTTCCTCTTTAACAAACATGTAATTTGGCTCGAAAAGGTTCATTCAGACAGCAAGTTAGACTAATCATAAAGCATCTTTAATAATTAACTTTCGAAAAGAGAATATGTTTGGATTCATCATTCAAAACCTTTAGCTATAGCGTCGCAACGGATTTTAATGTAAAATGTGTTCTATAAGGGCTGCCTTGTGGAGCAGTCATCTTGTACTGATGCCTTGCAGCAAGGAGTTTGAATCCTAGCCTGCAAGGAGTTTCCATGTTCTTCCAGTGTGTGTGTGTGTGTGTGTGTGCGCGTGCGTGCGTGCGTGCGTGTGTGTGTGTGTGTGTGTGTGTGTGTGTGTGTGTGTGTGTGTGTGTGTGTGTGTTCTGGCTTTCCCAAAAATTTGAACAATAAGCATTTTATATTAATTGGTCTTTGTAAATTGCCCTTAGGAGTGACCATGTGTGCGCAGGGATATTTGTCGTGTGTGTCTGTGTGTTGCCCTGTGATGGACTGGTGACATGTACAGGATGTTCCTCACCTCTAACCCAATGCCCGCTGGAAATGGGCACCAGTACCTGCAACCATTCACGGATAAGTGGCTAGAAATGACAGAGGGATGGATGTTTCCAGACACCTTTGTTTTAAACTTTAGTTATTTTTGAAGGTAAAGCTATTCCCGATTTGTCATCGTGATCTGATGTTTAAGCTTTTCCACATTTTCCACAATTTGAAGCTGTGCAATTTAAATGTTGAATTTTTAAAGTCGAGTGGGCATTTTGCCTCGAGCTTTGAAGGGACTGATTAATGGCATGCTTGCTGTTCCCCACCTGTGAGCAGTTGATTGTGTGTTTACCCACAAATTTAAGTACAATGCTGTGGTTCATGTAGGATGTTATTTTTTTTTTTTATGGATCTTTAAAAAGCATTTGAGGGCCAGAACATAATATTTCATACAGAACTCAAAATAAATACATACTGCAGCTAGAGTGTGTGATGCCCAAAAAAATAAACTAAAAAATAAATCAGTAGTGTCTTCCAGTGATGAGCAGCTCCAAAGTGCTTTGGTGTGTTATACTACTTTGTAATTACTACACTTGACCAATGGATAATCTGGTTGTTTTTTTTCTTGAAAATAGTAGAGTGCTGAAAAGGATCACTGGGCATTGAGCCAGGGATTTGTCCACAGTGGCCAGAAGCTGCCCAGTGTGGGAGGATATGGATAGAATTAAAAGAAGATAATTAGTTTTGTACTTTAGATGAAATTGGGGTGCATTTAGTCTTTCCTTGGATCTAAAAAATGCTTTACAACTCTACACAGCATTCAGATATGATCTTTGACCTGAAAGAGCCCTCCTTTTCCAGATCACTTTCAATGAGTTCCCTGGATTTAGATTTAGTGTTTCTAAAACCTTGCTCGTAATTCCTGTTCTTTCACCTTTATGGAAGTGGCCAGCAGATAGGAATGCAAAAGATTCTGAAACAGAGAGATGTTTTAGGAGAATATCTCTCATGTTCCCAAAATCTGCTTCTGATTGTTTGATCAACCCCTCATGATGACTCTTCTATAGAAGTAAATTCTTCAAAGCACCTGATTTCAAACTCAAACCAAATTTCAGAACCCATCACTAACAAGACTAGCCTGAACATGTCAGAGAGAAGACTGATCATCCTTTCGAGGTTAGGTTGCATTGATCTTTAATTTGCGTTAATTTATGCATTGTCCATGATACCATATTACATTTGTAATTTTTGCAACAGACCTTTTTTTTTCTCTCTCCATACACACCGTTAAGGATCCATCATCTTAACTCTTGGGCAACTTCCCCCTTCTATATTAGATTTTCCCCATTGTGGGACAATAAAGGTATTTCTAGTAATTTGGTTCCGAAGCGCCAGACATCCAGACTCCTGAGTCAGAAAACAATGCCTGTGTAATATCCCTTGGGTAACCTTTGGCAAACTGAGCCGCTCTTGAAGCAGAAACACGAGTTTCTCTCAAGCCAACAGAGACGGAATAGCTGGACCTCATAAGCAGAAACATAAGATGGTTCTGTATGGGTTGGATAGCCCCTCACTAAATAAAGTCAATTTTCTTTCTCTTATGTCAAATCTAAATAAATTGTAACCCTGACGTATTTAATGAAATCTGCTGATTCATCTTTCTGTATGCATAGAGATTGTCAAATGAGAAGGAAAAGGGTTCTCCTCAGATTGATCTTTGAGGAGTTAGCAGACCAATTTATTTATGAACGTAAACATAACGGCTGAGGAGCTCTACATAATCATATTACTACAGTAGTAACATATTTCTGGCACACAGATTCTAGTTCAACCCATACTTTAGGACCCCACCAGTGCAGTCCAAGCAAAGAGCCTTTGAAATGGACGGGCTCCCTTGTGAATCTCATGATAAAAGAGCAGAATTTCCTTTAAACTGCTTAAAGCAACTCTTCTGGCCTTCTGCTCAACATCCAACGATTTGATTTAAAATGTAGACCAGATTAGGTCGAACCAACATTGTTTTTATATCTGTCTCCAAAGGAGCTTAGAAAATGAGTTCACAGGGTTCACTTTAAAAGCTACGGCCAACATGACTTAGAAGTTGTTTGTTTCTTTAAAATATCTATTACTTTTACCTTGTCTTTTAAATGTTGTTGTACGTTTTTGTGAATATCCTTTTGGCCAATGCTGAGAAAAACTTGTGTAACTCCTGTGATGCCACTGCAGCAAATACTGACCCATATGTCTTTTTTTTCTGCTTCACCAAAAATTGATTCAGCGAAACACCATATCCATATGTTTTGCAAGTTTATCTTCTTATTGCAGTCAGGTTTCGCATTATAGGGAATTGCCGGTGTAATTACCCCTGGTAAAGAGATCAGTCTGCTTCAGTTATCGTTGCTGATAAACACCACGGGTTTGTGGCAATAAACAACCAGAAATCTGTATATTTTCTTCTATTTGTGAGCGTGGAAGTTTGTCGAGGCCATTGCAAGAAAGAAGCGTCAAATTAATTTGATGCTGCTGTTCTTGTATTGTTTTGCTTTTTGATACATTTACAGAACACAATCTGCAAAAGGTTTTAAAGCAAGAAAAGTGATCTGAGAAAATCAAGGTTGAGATGACTGCATTATGAATAAAATGTCTTACAGTTCAGGTTTTAGATGCAGTCATCATAGGCTTTTAATGACGTATCTGAGCTGTTCTCTTTCTAGGGTGTTATCATCTTACACCCTGCAACTTCAATCATTTAAAAACAACAATGGTGCAAACATTTACATTTGTTGAGGATTTTCAAAAATCCACATGTGATCAACAACATGCATATAGGTTTAAATATGAAAATGCATACTGGTCAATATTTAGATTGCAATATAGATATATATCCTTTAACGAGTTCGGGAAAAAACACAAATTAGAATAAAGTTGGCATAATTCTGACTTGATGGCTGATATTTAATCCCCAGTGAGAAAAAGTAGAGTTCATTAAACTAACTGGTTTTCTGAAATGCCCCTAGTTTCCAAGTATTTTCCATAAATATGTTAGTTTGGAGGCCAGTACAAAATGCTTGTATTATGTTGGCCTGCTTTAGTAATTTCAAAACCAATTTTGCTACGTGTTTGAGAATCAACATCCTGTTTAAACTCCTTCTTGCAACCAGAAGCGAGGGGTCGAGCGTATGTTAATGATACCGATTCTCCAGAGTTACTGTCCAGAGTGCTGCAACATTGACAGAAAAAAAGCAATCTCTTCAGAATCCACAACAACTGAATATTACTGCTACCAACATGCATAAGCTAGATATAAAAATAAATTATGCTCTAAAGGGACAAATATTGAGCTATTTCACCACAGTGAGATGAACTTTGTTTGGAGGGGTCAGTGGAAGTTTTTTTTAAAACCTAAGAATGCCGAATCAACTCTAATGATGATAGCAGCATCATTCTGGGGGTCTGTTTTCCTGCCAGTGGCTCTGGTGTATTGGACATAGTGGAGTAATGAAAAAGGAGTAGAACCATCAAATTCTTCAACATCGCTTCAAATCAAAAGATAGTGAATCAAAACTCAGACACATGTGGGTGTTTCAACAGGACAATTATCCCAAACATGCATCAAAACTGGCTTTGTAAGCAAGCAAAGCAGGCTAACATTAACTGGATAACCAGCTTCCTGACCGACCACCAGAAACGGATGAGACTGGGGACTATCTTGTCCCGCCCAAGAACAATCAGCAATGTCCCCCTCCCAGGGGTCATACTTGCCTGTTTTTTTATTTTTTTTAATGATGTGAGTGTTGCAATCTGAAGTCAAATTCCTTGTTTGTATCCATAAACCTGGCGAATAAAGTGGATTCTGATTCTAACATTAAGGTTCTGGGACAACTTCAGCCCACACCTACCAAAATGCATTTACTCAATTTGAAACCTGGGATACTGTGATGATTCTGGCACTGGAGCTGATCCTGCTCTCTATCTTCACACCTGCTCATTCTCCACATCTGCGCAATCAACCTTCACTGGCCTGAGTTTGCCGAAGCCCTGTCTGACCCAGCCTGATTGTAACCCGTTTCCCCCTGGACTGTTTCCCCGTGCACCGAATCTGGACCAAACCGGAACCTGATCTTGGACATCCTTGTCTGTACCGCCGCTGGATTCGGGATTCCCCGTGAACGGACCTGGACTGCCCCTGGATTCACGCTCCCCTGGATTGCCCCATTCGGACTCTGCCTGCCAGCCGCAGTTTGCCCCGGAGCCGTCTCCCAGCCAGCGCTCGTTCAGGTTAGTGATTCAGCCTTTGTAACCCATCACGTCAGACTCCGCTGATCACTAACCTGTTCCCTTCCCTCCAGAGGGCTGCCAGACGGTTAGCGCATGCTACGCGCCCCTGAAGCCGCACTCTACCTCCCTCTAAATAAACACGTTTCAAAAACGCCACTGACCTGTTTCGGGTTGTCATTGGGGTCCGATTCCCGTTCGTAACAGATACAGTAGGTGGCAGGTAATCATCCAGTTTAACTGAGTTCTTTCAATTCTGTCAAGATGTCCAGAATTATGTCCTCACTGAGAGCCTCACTGACGTGGGAAATATGAGCATATATTTAAACCCAGGTGTATACGATAAGGTTGCATGGATGGGAGTAAATCAATACACATGCTACACATGCTTGATCTGGGTTTCCTAGGCAGTAGTGCCTATATCCAACAGTGTGTAGGAGAGAGGCAGGATATATCCTAGACAGGTTGCCAATCCATCATAGGGCAACAAAGAGACACAGAACAATGCAAAAACACACCTAACAGTAATTTGGATTGGCTAAGTAACCTAACAAGTTATCTTTTGAGTTGTGGGAGGAGGCTAGAATACATATATAGAATTCATGCTTTTAAGTAAAGAAGACCAGAACCAGGATTTGAACCTGTGAACCTCTTGATATGAGGTTAACAACTGCACTGCTCCACTGTTTATTCAAAACATTGAAGAAATATGACGGTAAAATATCTGAATATGTAATCAACCACTGGCTCATCAAATGATTTGTTTAAAACCTTACTTGTCCAAAATGTGCTTAATATTAATTCCCATGAAGAGTAGATTTAAACCTCTCACCTGAAGTGTAAATTTTTGTAGATCTAATTTTAAGGGCTTTTTTGGTCTTAGAACTTAATTGTAGGAATGTTAAAAGAAATAAAAATCTCGAAGTTGTTTGAAACTGTCCGCTGGACTCTTGCATCAGAGATTGGAAAATCTCAGTGTTTTGAATCTAAATCCAGAAATATTTTACCCGAATCTCAGCTTGAAGGCAGAGACAGTGCCTCTTCTCATACGAACAAACTGTTAATGGAGGACTGAAAGATGCTTCTAGGTTTTCAAGAGAGGAAAACAAATAAAAAAAGAGCAAAATAAAGAGCACAGATTCCACGTCTACTTCAGAACCTTTTAGTTTAACGGTGACTTTGGGGAAACCAGTAAAAAGAAAATCTAAATATTGTATGCTCACATTATCAATTTTATTTCATCTCAGTGCTTGGATCTTTGGTCTAAATTTAACGAGTCCCTGCTCCGTTAATTAACAAAACTGCAGCTTCCGACTTTATATTTAAGGGCCAAAACTGCAAGGACGGACATGAGGGTTGTTTAGTGGCCCTTTCTATCCAAGACTAAAAACCACAGCCACATCAATAACCCCCATAAAGCCGAAGCAAACCACATAACACTTATGTGGTATTAAAGTCTTGGCTATGTCTCCTGATACTTCCTCTGCAGCCACGGCCACAGAACACAAGGAGGCTTCATGTTGAGCTAAACAGTTTGGGGGGAGCTATCTCTTACATAGAATCAGTTCACACATGAGCCTTTTCTCAAGACACACTTCAAGTTTTAATGTACACCAAACAGCTAAGAAAATAAAATATTATTGCTGACCGTAGAGTTGGTTTGTGTGCACAGGCTGTCTGATCTCAGGCTTTACTTTAGAGAAACATCTGGGATGACAGTCAGCCCAGAGCTGCATTAGATGGCCACCAGAGAAATTGAGAAAATGGGTTTCAGCTATAAATCCTTTGAAGTAAACATGCCCTTCTTTAATTTGTCTTTCCTCAAGAAAAAAAAAAAAAACATTTACATCCAGGCTTAAAAAAAAGAGTTTATAATTACATCAAATATGGTTAAACATACACACTCAGTACCAGCCATTTAAACATCAATTGATTTTTGATTAAGAGGGATTATATTTATGATGTTTTTAGTGCTTCTGTCAGGAACCCTGACTCTCTTCCTGACACTAGCAATTAACATAATGACCAATAATGAGCACCATAAACTGTCATGCACACAAGTGTGAATACATGGGGACAAGTTGGATTCTAGTTTTACGTTCCTTTTAGAGCAAGATTCTTCACCGGCACAGTAGGCGGCAAGAGATTGGAGAAGGAATAATTACAACAATTACTACTTTTACTTTATCTCCGCCTGGCACACATGCAGCGCACTCACATATGTCCACAAAGAATATAATAGCAAGGGGTACGCTGAATGCTGTCAGCACTAATCACAGTGCTGCCAGTGAAATAGGTGCCATAAATGCAGGAATCGTGGCATAATATATGCTTAAGAAGACACTAACGAATGCTGCACCTTCTGCCAAAACTGTCATAGATACACACACACACACAGAAAGAGAATATGTGTGTGCAATCCTCACTGAGGTACAAAAAAACAAGAGTATATACGTGCTGGCAAGGAAAAAATCAGAGGCCATATGTGTGTTAGGTTTGATCAGATCTTATAATAAGATCATACCATATGTTGCGCTTACAGCATCTATAACAAGATAAATAATGTGGCGACTTTTTCTTTTGAAAGCAAATACAGGATCCTTTATGCTTATTGGAAACCCTAGAGAAACTGTCTGAAAACCTTAAAATGAATGAACCTTTTGTTGTAGTCAAATACAACTGTTAATGGAATTAACTAAGTGGAGAAACGATCCTTTAAACAAAAATCCTTTATAATACATTAAGGAAACAATAATAAATATGTCTGAAACATTTATTTTTTAATTTATACTTTGCTTTTCAGGTTGATCAGATTGCCTGTGATCGTTGAACAAGATATCCATGAATTAATGTTTCTCTGAGTTGTAAGTATGACATGACACAAAGGCAAATTTATTTGAACCTCTCTTCAAATTTAGCAAGATGGGAGAACATGCAATCCACGTAAGGCACATGTGTATGGATCTTCTCCAGTAAGATAAGAAATAAGTCTTAGGAGATAAGTCTCTTGTCTAAACTTAACCACATCATCACTCAGAGCAATAACTAAAAAGTTTAAAGTGAAAAGATCGATGATGACCGACGTTCGTCTTCTCAAGACACACACTTTTCTATCTCACCACCACAGACAAAACTATTTAATATTTATGGGTGTGAGATTATGTTTCTGCAGTGAAATAGTAAACATTTTAAGACCTTTTAAATATGTTTACCAGGAGCACCAATTAGGGGGTCCAGCAATTGTAGGGCATCATTCAAAATACACTTTAGTCAGTTTCATGTTTGTAAAAAAGAAAAAACGTTTTTTGCCAACTAAAGTAAAAAAAATACATGTATCCCCTACCTGTTATCTATTTACTGTCTCCTCCCTCTTCAGAGACGTATACACAGCTCTTCCTGCCTTTAATTGTGTGTATCCTTTCTGGAGAAACCCAGGGAGATGGATTTTCCCCAGTTTGGCATCCAAGCTCGCACTGGAAACTTCCTGCGAGCTGTTTTGCTGTTCTTGGACTTTCTACGATTCCTCTGTGGTCGTGGTTCACAACAGACACATTAGGCCTGAAAGTAAAATAAAATGCAGACAAAAAAAGAGTGTAATTTAATACATTTTTAATTACTGGTAATCAAAATGATCATGCAATCTTCAGACATTTATCTACGTATTCCGCTGTGTAGTTCCCCCAGGTCTAACTCTGGACTAATTGTTAGTTTTGTTAGTATTTGAACAGAAACATTTTGTGTTTGAGTGAAATCTCAAAATTCCTTCTTTTTTTTTTTACTAAGAGAAATAACGCAACAGAACTTGAAAATGTCCATTGCACAGTAAATAGTTTTCCCATAGTCCCAGTTGGATTCTACAAATTTGTTTTCAATGTGTTTTTCATTTACTCGTTCAAAATATATCCTGTTGCACAGGGGTGAACATAGTTCAAGTAGGGCTGCAGACATTAAAATCTCATGCTGTAAGATGGTTTACCAGCACTGACTAGTTTAAAAGGATGCTGAATTATTTTGTGTTTCAAGGCTGTAAAGAAATGTGCGATGGACAGCCAGTCTACCTACACATACAGGTATTTATTGCCCCTTTTCTTCCTCTTAGCCCGTACTTTTGCTATGCCTGCTACTAATTTTCCCACACTTCTGCCAGTGTGTTTATTTAAATTACCACCAAGGGGGCAGGAAACCAGGAGAATAATGATGACAATTACAGCTGATGAGGCATCAGAAGGGCACAGGGTGGCAGATGGCTTTGATGCCCATGGTACTGTATAAAATGAGGCGCTACCCATCTACTGTTTCAATCACAAAGCATAAGACCTGTCTCGAAACACCTCCAGCCATCAGCACACGACACATTTGGTATCTATGAACAATTCCTGCAAATAACTGTCGGAGGAAGTGGCACACTCGGTCCACCTCTTTGTCAGTCTATCTCTGCGGGGCTCGCTTTTTCAGTTCTTCCTCTCTGGATCTGTCTCTTTCTGTCTTTCTCCCTATCCCATCAGCCCCTTTAGCCACTCTGTGCTGCACATGTACACACAGTCTAAATCAGTTAGGAGGAGCCTGGCCAGCTGCCCCAAAGTGATTCAAACACAAATCCCCAATTTTAGCAATAACTCTGAGCTTCTCCTAGTACCCTTTTGTCTGATAAATTTACCATCATGGCCAAAGTTTAGGCACAAATGTTGTTTTGTGGATGTGACAAATTATATTTGTGTCCATATTGTTATGGTAAATTGAAGAAAACAAGTTTTTTTTATTATTTAAAATGATTAAGGAAATGATTAAGGAAAGTAACATTACATTAGTTCATATACTGTTGACCCTTGTTCCACATCTCTTCTGAAATGTTCTCCAACATGCTTAATATTAATTTTTAGGCCAAATCCTGACTGTGGGTCATCTGTTCTTTACCAATCAGTGCTTGGTGTTGATCACCAAGAACTTGTTGGCTCCTCCTTATCAACCTGGTTTTCCTGAGTTCTCCACAGCTCTTTGAGGTGGTTAACGTCCAGGGAGCATTCCGTCTGCATGTTTGAACTTTAGGTGGTATCATATTTGAGCCCCTTTTTCATTTCTTTTGCGATGCAATACAGTGTTCCATTATGAGAAACGATGTCAAGAAATTGTCCCAGAATTGATGCAAACGTTACTCTTGTTGGACATTTTTGGTTTTCTTTCTTTATCGCAGTATTGGGAAGAGTTGAAACTAAGCCATATTCCACGAATAAGACTTAACCCTACACTTAACTGTGTCGGTACACACATGAATTTTAGGAGCACTTGACATTTGCAACATCTTCATATCCTTTTGGGCTTGGAAGGATGGACACCCTTCTGCTGCTCTCCTTGTTGTCACAAGGATGTCGCTCTGCATACAGACAATCCTACCCACCTGCTGTCAATGTTAAACAAGATCTACACCACTGACAACAAGCACTTTTCAGCTATCTCGTCTTCACACCCATTGAACCGCTCACTTTAATGTTCCTCAAGATCTGGAAGCCTGCTGTTTCATTTGCAACGATTCTTGCATGTAGACTGATTTAGATGCTATGCAGTGATTGCTGTGGGCATTTCCATGGAGGTAACCATTGTTAACTTAAGAACCAATAGTATTCCAAGGTATTTCTATTTTTAGTGCCATCAGTCATTTAATTACATTGATAATGAGATATCTCAACTGCACTGTTCTACTGCTTCATGTGAGTTATCGTATAACTGTAATGAAATGAAGATGGTTTATCATTTTGTGCCAGGGATTAAATGCACAATAGATGTGTTACAAAGTAGACTCTTTAGACTACTATAGTTCTTTGCCTTGAATAATAGATCTAACCATTAGGCATAATGAATAATATAAATAGTGAACTCTCAACAGCAAAACTGCTGCCGCAGTGTCTTTGAATTGCAAACTTAACTACAAAACGCGGCTGTTAAAAAAAATAATAGATGTATCTATGGTAATTAATTAAAACTACAATAAAACAAAAAAGAAAAGTTACCCATAAACTCACGTTACATTAATGTTTGGGAAAAAAAGAGGGATCAGAATCAGTTCTTGCTAGTCAGTGACATTTTTGCTACCATGCAAGAAAAGGAAAACATAATAATGAGTAATATGCTTTTCGTCGTTAATTTAGGTCATGTTAATATGACTTTTCTAAACCTCACAGGGGTTGCAAAACAAAAGTGCTCAAGAAAACACTTTTGAAAGTACGGAAGGCAATGGGAACATTATGTTCAGCGGAAATGGAGAAGCATCAAACAACAATGTTCAAAAAGAAAAAAAATTATTCTCATACTCTGCTTCTATGCTCTTTGCAGTACACTTGAAGTACAAGATCCAGCAATAAAAAGCACATGATTTTATTTGTTATCATATACAACAGTATTGTTGTAGGATTTATGTCTTTTCTCAATAATACGACCAATAATAGATGAACACCATTGGGACTTCTTCCTCAGCTCTCACTGACTGCTTTAAATAGCAAAATGTTGTGTTGCCGGTGGTCAGAGGACCCGGTGGCGCTCACTGCATGGCAGCCCCACTTCTGTCAGTCTGCCCCAGGGCAGCTGTGGCAGCACATGTAGCTCCCCACCGTCAGCGAATTAATGTGTAAGAATGGGTGACTAATTGTAACAGCGCTATACAAGTGCAAGCCACTTATATGAGGCATGTGAGTATTTCAATAACTTAAACATGATGTCACTGCTTATACAACTTGAGTCACACATATGCTGCATTTCAAAGAGACTGGCGCAGTGTCCACTATTGTCATATCTGCCAAAAAAAAGTTATCAGCTATGGACAGACTTCTAGGTCTTTATTTTTTATTGGTTTTTTTGGTCCTTTTTTCTCTATATTTTTGCCAGAACTGAAACACACAGCAACTAAGAAGTGTAAAACTTTTAATGGCAATCCAGCACTGGATCCGCATCCCAAGATTTATTTTTGTGAAGCCTTAATGAAGCCTTAAAGAGTCCTGGACCTCTTCTTTTGTTGCTTAAATTTCCTGAGTCGACACATACATATCGTCTTGTCTCTCTACCCTCTAGTCTTGTTCTTCTTCTCCCACCTATAATCACATCAAGGGGAAATTGCTGCTGACACAATGAGGAGGCTTGAAATTAATCAGTCATGAATGCACACAGAAACAAACAGCCTTAGTCATTTCAAGATATGGTCAGCAGTTTCAAAGGCCCCCTTTATAATGCTTGGGTCACACAAAAGGGTTGCGTTATTCAGAATTATGGTGTAGGTAGATAAAGGAAGGTAATATACCTCCTAGTATGGCAGAACATGGTACAGGGAGAGGGAGTATAATCTTAACTAAATCATATGTATGAGAAAAAGGAACAAGGACAGGAATAATGAAAAATGTCAGAGGTGTTTTCATTTATATCATGTCAGTATTTTGTCAAAACTGTTTAAAAAAGTGAATTTGTGTGGTTCTCTATAAAAGAAAAATGTCTGCTAGTGTTGAAAATGCCATGCTGTTAGTTGATTTCCAAAGTGGCTGCACTGTGTATGAAAACAGTTAAGAGCAGGACTGCACAATACTAGGAAATCATGCAACACATATATGGCAATGTATTTTCCTTGACTATATGTAACCTGTAGCATCTCAAACACTATAGTATGTATCAGTTTAGTTCAGTATTCCTGATTTGATTAGGGTTCTGCACTCATGTTTGGGATCAGTTCAGTTCTTCCTCACTGGCCAAGTGCATGATGTAGCCCGATTTTTAACAGGTGCAAAGAAGAAAGACTCCGTTCCTCCTATCTTAGCGCCGCTTTTACTGGCTTCCAGTTAAATGTTGAATTAATTTTATATATTTTAAGTATTTTAATGATGCTATCCCTTTTTACTTGTCAGAAGTGCTTCATACATTTTAACCATCTCGCTCTCTTAGGTTGGCTGACAAGAGGCTTTTCACCTTAACAAAGACTAATTAAAAACCCAGAGGATACAGAACATATTTCAGTTGCGGCTCGGAGAGTCTGGAATGATTTATCATTGCAAATCAGACAATCATTGTTTTTAATCTTCACTTAAAAACCACTCTTGTGTGCCTTGTCCTTAAACCCGGGCTTAGACTTTATCTGTGTTACTTTTCAGATTTGTTTTTCTTGCACCTGTTTTAATTGAGCTCTGCTCCTCTGTCATTTTTTTTTTTTTTTTTGCAAATATCTCGGCTAAAAGTAAACATTTCCCCATTACTATTAATGATCGCGAAGGTCCTGGGTGTAACCTGCCTCTTTGTGTTTTTGCTGTTGTTTTCATTCTTAAAATCAGATTATTTGGGGAACTATATAATATCCAACTCCAAGAAGACATACATGCACTTTGAGACTCATCAGGTAAACAGCTTTATTTTATACATAGTTTAAAAGGTGGTAGGTAAAATAGTGCAGTAGGGTATATAAACTGAATTTAAAATGAATTGCTATAAAAGTCTATTAAGCATAAATAAATAAAAACTTGATCAGTTGTGTTGTTAAATTATAAAAAAGCATAATGAAAGGCCTGTTAAGAGATGCTTAGTAATAATTTATGTTTAATTGAATTACAGTTTACAGATTTTTTTTCTGTGAGTTTCTGCAATTAGCCTTTTTTTGTCCAATGCAAGAAAAAATATTTTCTCGGTTTTAACATCAAGTGGCAAATATTAAATATTTATAGAAATACAATTTCATGAATCTATAGGAACTCTCAGGAGTTTATTTTGTACTTTACCTTTTCAATAGTTACAAAAATAAAACTGATTTAATAATGAATGTTTAAATCTCTTCATTATTGAGATTACACTGGTTAGTTAACATGCAAGCCTGGTATTTATTGCCTTTGCAAAAAAAAAAAAAAATCGTCTTGAAATCTTTTATAGTTGGATGACGTATTCACGTTTATGATATTGTAAACAGTAAAGTAACACATGGCAACCGTGAAATAAAAGCATGAACAGTGTTTTACTCAGTAATAGCAAGAGCGATAAACTGTGCCTTCATTTGGCCAGCTCCATGTAGAGTTTGATTATTAAAAGGTGCAATTATCCTGCCAGTCACTACTTGTTTTGTAAAATAGGGCCAGGTATAAAATGGTTTATATAGTTTAAACATTGTGTCCTATTACTTTAAGCATGGGTGTCTGATCAGCTCATAAATTAAAAATAATTCATAAAAAATAATCCAGCTTTCCAATCCGGTTTTATTTCTAAAGCACTTTAAGACGCAAAGCACAATTGAAGTGCTATACAATAAACACTCTTAAAATCAGTCTTGCTGAAATTTAAGTAATTTCAGGTAGAGACCTGCTTTGAACGGTTTACACTACTTGAAAAAAGTAAGTGTAAGCTCTACTTTATAGTAGAACAAATGGTTAACCTTGATTACATTTTTTAATGCAGTAAGCACTACACCTTGGGAGTTTAAAGATGATAACCAAACAATCCCAAGGCACCAAATGGAAGATGGCATAAGGCTAAGATTTACAGTCAATACATGTGGGAATCAGAATCAAGGAGACAAAATGTGCCAAATTTTAAATAAAACTCAAATCTGTTTCTGTAAATCTGTAATGAATGGTTTTATGGTGATGCCTAACATTACAAAATAACATAAATGTCAGATGTACATTATCACAAAAAAATGAGTATTTGGAAGACGTTTTTTAACAAAACTTGAAAAGCTTTAACTTAATTTTTAGACATTATCCAAAGAATCATTGTAGAGAAATGCCAGTTGACAATTTATCACTTGACTACAGGGACACATAAACTTTTTTTAATGTACAGCACATGGATGTGCTTTACATTGGCTTTGTGCTCTATGCCACATAGCTGGAGCTCAATCCTAAAATTGACGCAAAAATACTAAGAATACAAGCATATGCACTGTGGGAAAGGTCACAACAGTTTTGTGCCTTCCATCCATCCATCCATCCATTTTCTAACACGTCTATCCCTTGTGGGGTTGCGAGGGATGCTGGTGCCTATCTCCAGCAGTCAATGGCCGAGAGGCGGGGTACACCCTGGACAGGTCGCCAGTCTATCTCAGTTTTCTGCCAATAGATGTGAAAACCTTATTCAAAAGGTGTGGAAAACTTTCTCAGTTTACCTACAGTAAATGGATGGTATGTCACAAACACTTTTTTATATCTCCCAACCATTTGTTGATCTGCCTGTAACCTTAATGCTGGAAGGCAAAATCTGCCATAGCGACAGTGCTGAGATTCAGGTGTGTAAGATAATAAAAACTTAGAGAAACAACAAGAAGGAGGATAAGAGGTGGTGCTGTGGCAAGAGACAGATAACATAAAAAAACATCACATCAAAAACTGTTGTTGACCTATTTTAATTGTTGTTTTATTTATAGCTTATTACAGGCTCAGTAGGAAAGGTTTAAACACAGCTCAGCTGAGTTACGGAAGGGCTATTTGTATTTCCACAAATTTCCATGAATACTTCTACCATTATTTTTTTATTATATACAATATAAAGTGATGTTATGTCAATGAACAAATATCCTGGAAAGCAACAGTAGATGGTCAACTTTTGGTGAATCTTGGTGATCTTGGTGAACCTGGGAGAGCACTGTGTCATAGTAAATAACTCCAAAATGTAAAATGGATATACATACTTTAGTGCTGTCAAACGATTAAAAAATTTTAATCGCAATTAATTGCATAATTCAATGGTTAACTCGAGATGAATCGCAAATTAATCACATATTTTATCTTTTTATTTCTGAAAGTGTAAAAGCCTATTTGGCCATTTTAATATGCAATATTGCAATAAATGATACTAGTAAAAAACATGCTTGTCCGTCCGTCTTCTTCCGCTTATCCGGGGTCGGGTCGCGGGGGTAGCAGCTTCAGTAGGGAGGCCCAGACGTCCCTCTCCCCGGCCACTTGGGCCAGCTCCTCAGGAGGAATCCCAAGGCGTTCCCAGGCCAGCCGGGAGACATAGTCCCTCCAGCGTGTCCTGGGTCTTCCCCTGGGCCTCCTCCCGGTGGGACGTGCCCGGAACACCTCACCAGGGAGGCGTCCAGGAGGCATCCTGACCAGATGCCCGAGCCACCTCAACTGGCTCCTCTCGACGTGGAGGAGCAGCGGCTCTACTCTGAGTCCTCCCCGGATGACTGAGCTCCTCACCCTATCTCTAAGGGAGAGCCCAGACACACTACGGAGAAAACTCATTTCAGCCGCTTGTATCCGGGATCTTGTTCTTTCGGTCACGACCCAAAGCTCGTGACCATAGATGAGGGTAGGAACGTAGATCGACCGGTAAATCGAGAGCTTCGCCTTTTGGCTCAGCTCTCTCTTCACCACAACGGATCGGTACAGCGCCCGCTTCACAACAGACGCTGCACCAATCCGCCTGTCGATCTCCCGCTCCATCCTCCCCTCATTCGTGAACAAGACCCCAAGATACTTGAACTCCTCCACTAGGGGCAGCACATCCTCCCCAACCCGGAGAAGGCACTCTACCCTTTTCCGGTTCAAGACCATGGTCTCGGATTTGGAGGCACTGATTTTCATCCTGGCCGCTTCGCACTCGGCTGCGAACCGCTCCAGTGAGAGCTGTAGATCACGCCCTGATGAAGCCAATAGGACCACGTCATCCGCGAATAGCAGAGACGCAATCCTAAGGCCACCAAAACGGATCCCCTCAACACCTTGGCTGCGCCTAGAAATTCTGTCCATAAAAGTTATGAACAGAATCGGTGACAAAGGGCAGCCTTGGCGGAGTCCAACTCTCACCGGAAACGAGTCCGACTTACTGCCGGCAATGCGGACCAGACTCTGACACCGGTCGTACAGAGACCTGACAGCCCTTATTAAAGGGTCCGGTACTCCATACTCCCGGAGTACCCCCCACAGGATCCCTCGGGGGACACGGTCGAATGCCTTCTCCAGATCCACAAAGCACATGTAGACTGGTTGGGCAAACTCCCATGCCCCCTCCAGAATCCTGCTGAGGGTATAGAGCTGGTCCAGTGTTCCACGGCCAGGACGAAAACCACACTGCTCTTCCTGAATCCGAGATTCGACTATCCGACGGACCCTCCTTTCCAGAACCCCCGAATAGACCTTACCAGGGAGGCTTAAGAGTGTGATTCCCCTGTAGTTGGAACACACTCTCCGGTCCCCCTTTTTAAATAGGGGGACCACCACCCCAGTCTGCCAGTCCAGGGGAACTGCCCCCGATATCCACGCAATGTTGCAGAGCCGCGTTAACCAACACAGCCCCACAACATCCAGAGCCTTAAGGTACTCCGGGCGAATCTCATCCACCCCCGGGGCCTTGCCACCGAGGAGCTTTTTAACAACCTCGGCAACCTCAGCACCAGAGATGGGAGAACCTAACCCAGAGTCCTCAGGCTCTGCTTCCGCAATGGAAGACGTGTTGGTGGGATTAAGGAGGTCTTCGAAGTATTCCGCCCACCGAAACACAACGTCCCGAGTCGAGGTCAGCAGCACACCACCCCCACTGTAAACAGTGTTGGTACTGCACTGCTTCCCCCTCCTGAGACGCCGTATAGTGGACCAGAATCGCTTCGAAGCCGTACGGAAGTCTTTCTCCATGGCCTCTCCGAACTCTTCCCACGCCGAGTTTTTGCCTCGGCGACCAGCCGAGCCGCCTGCCGCTTCGACTGCCGGTACACATCAGCTGCTTCCGGAGTCCCACAGGCCAAAAAAGCCCGATAGGACTCCTTCTTCAGCTTGACAGCTTCCCTCACCGCTGGTGTCCACCAGCGGGTTCGAGGGTTGCCGCCGCGACATGCACCGACAACCTTGCGGCCACAGCTCCGACTAGCTGCCTCAGCAATAGAGGCGCGGAACATGGTCCATTCAGACTCAATGTCCCCCGCCTCCCTCGGGACGTGCTTGTACAAAAAATATTATTTTTTTTATTTTCAAATAAAAAAATTGGAATGAAAACATCTTGGTGCCATAAAATGTTAAACTCTGACCTAATCACTAATCATACCGCCCTGATGTTTACACAATGTGTAAACAAATGTGTAAATAAATAAACATTTCATGTCGAAATATTTTTTTGCCTCTTAAACAAAGATAGCCATGGTATTAAGCATTTACATATAAAGTAATACTAATTTTACATTTTAGAGACAAATAAAGACAACATATCAATAAGCATTAAAGTATGGTTTATGGGTTGGGTTTCTGCAATGTTATCAGCGTGTAAAAAAATCATCTTCAGAACCAATCTCTGCTCAAAATGGTGATCTGCACCGCCAAATCTACTTTCAGCAGTTATCATCAGTTATTGCAACCGTAAACTGCAGAAAATACGGGTAGAGTTGCTCTTCATGCCTTTACTGCCTCGGCTCCTATGTCAGTCTAGAGGAGGATGCGCTGCAGGGCGTTATGAGGCGGAGGGATTTTTCAGCTGGTTATACTCACTGTGTCTGTAGTGCGGCAGCATTACTTATTTTTGAACCCAAATAAGCAACTTCACTCTCAGAAACAAGCCCAAAAAAACTGCAACCTGCAACTCATGAAATTTACAAGCGACTTTAGAAAAAAGAAGACCAAAGTCGCATGAAATAAGCGGGCTTGGCAACAGTGAGCGTTGGTCTGTTTTGCTAGACTCTAGCATTCTGGGAACTAGGAAAAGCGCCGAGGGTAAAAAAAAAAAAACACAGTCCGGAGAGCGCTGCAGGGGAAACAAAGCATTAATGTGATTAACGCGCGTAAAAAAAAAATTTGGCGTTATGGTCAAAGTTGACAAAGTTTATATATATATATATATATATATATATATATATATATATATATATATATATATATATATATATATATATATATATATATATATATATATATATACATATAAAGTTCTTTTTTTTATCTAATTTCCTCATTTTGTATCATATTCTCTTTAAAATCGCAGAATTTTCGCTATTTTCCATGTAAATCCTTGGTGGCGCTTGATAGCGAATCCCAGGGGAGGCCGCAGCGGGCTTGGCCTCCCCTGGGATTGCGCAATCCCATGTTAACTGCGCTGGCTTCCATTCTGTGAATGCATCTTCCTGTCTCTAGATCATAAATTCAATTGTTCAAACAGTTATGAACTGATTTTCCACAATTTAATATATGTGGATTACGAATTGTGTTTTGGTCATCAAACGGTGTGCTGATAACATGTTTTCGTGCTGCTGGGCGATCATAACCGGCAAAGAACGGGTTGTAGGTGAGGCCGGCAGTTCCTTGGCCTCTAGGTAGGGGGCGCTCAAGGGGCACCGCCCGTGTTCCCAAAACTGTAGTCACAGCAAGTTATGGATGTTTTATTAGTTTTGCTTAACAAGTAAAGCACTAAAAAGACTCTAAACATACAGTCGGAACAGGACTGATCAAGGAAGGCTTTCCTCCCTGGCAGTTATTTCCACTGAGACTGAGAGACTTTTAAAACTGAAGAAGATAAAGAGGACTTTTACCGGAAAGTGACCGATATTTTTGTGCAGAAAGTGCGCCGCATTGACTTAATTTATAAGTAGAGGTAAGATGGCACTAATTATTCATGTTTTGTTTTTGTAATGAAATGTGCGTAATGTGTGTCATATTTTTAGAATGTGTTACAAATGCAGAAATCCATCATAACTCATAAACTGTTACCAATCAAATGACCAATAATTTTGTATAATTTTTTTCATCAAAGAATCAATATTTTTTCCATGTCTCTTGGTGAATTTATTTGGCTCAATCAGTCTCCTTCAGCACTTTGCAATGAGTGTAAATCTGACTCTGATGACGTCAGTGCCTCACCAGCTATGAACCCTACCGCATGTCACTGATATATATATATATATATATATATATATATATATATATATATATATATATATATATATATATATATATATGCGACAACAGACTTGTATGGTGCATTCAAGTACATCTTAATGTATTGTCTAAATATCAAAATAATTCCTAAGTGATTAAAACATTTTTTACTCTCAAATGTCTGCAAATCTATGCATCCATCCAGTTAAAGACGACACTCATTTGTTTTCCTTGATTCAAGCTAACAAAAAAAGTTACCAAAGCGTGACTCAAAACGGCATTAAAAGGCCAAACAGGCTGTTCATCACCAGATCAAATGTTTTGGACCATAGCTCAAAAATGGTCCAAAACACAAATAAAAGTGTTACAAATTAAAAGATTCTCTAGTGAATAGCCAATCCCCATTGTTCTTGTTGGCATAAGGGAGGAATGTTGCTACATGTGGGGAACATGATCTGGTCAAGGGCAATCAATGTCTGAAACTGACCTAGTTGTTTTGTACATTTCCATTGCTATCCTTCATTAAAATGTTTTCAAGCTAAGGGGAACATGCATAGTCCAAAAGATAAATAATATTATCCTGGAAGAAGTCTTTTGTCAACCAGGAATGGTAAACTGCATCTTTGCCAGCACAGGGAAGCTTTCTCTCTCAAGACACTTTCCAACTGTAAAATCCCCTTATAGCCAGCCAGGTTTTGAAGAACCAAAACAACCTGAAGCTATAATCTTCCATCGATGGAAAGCCCTCCCCAGATTATGATAGGCCCTTCTCCACTGACTCATGTAGAAGACATGTCTTATGAGATTTCGTAGTTATGTCAGGAACACTGGAAGTGATCAAGACTGCCCAGATTAAATGTTTCCTCACCAGAGAACACTTGGATTCTACCTTATCTCAATGTCCGATTTTTATGCTGTCTTGCAACGTCCAAACAGAGGTGCAGAGGTGGTCTTTGAAGGTTTTTTAATACACTTCACTTCTTTCTGTCAGCGTCTACTTCTTATGTTTCTTGGGCTACAGTCAGTGTCAGTAAGAGCTTTAATTTGGGTCACCCCGAGTCTTCACCAACAGCCCATAAATTCTACCTACTCATTACAGGTAAACCTTTCAGGGTCTACAACATGATTTTTTTCTCCAACATTGGCAGAAGTTATAACAGTAAGTGTCTGACAGAAAATTAAATGAAGGGCAGGTTGATGTGAACATTTTTGCTCCTTAAGACTTAATGGTCTTAAACTTCTGAGTAGGTGACAGTCTGCTTGAATTCAAACACAAGTTTAAATAATCTGTCTACTCTGTATTGCCCAGTGCTCCTGTTTGTTCTTTTTGCAGTTGGAGGCTGCAGTTACCACCTGGTTGTGATGCATCTATAACAAAATGCTAATTATTTTTATTTTCTACATTCCCAGGGTATAGGACTTTACATAAATAAGCAAGGAAATTCCAACGGCAGCATTGTGGCAGAATGAACAGGCCCTCGCTGAAAAGTATTTTGGAAATTTTGTCAAGACAACTGACATCCAAATATGTGCTTCAACGTATTGTTTTCCTTTGTAATGTGCCATACTATCATAATCAGTAAAATTCAAAATTATTTCCAACAGTCATGATTCATTTTGTGTACTGTGGGCGAGCTAATTTTCTCTCAAACCATGCTCATACGCAAGAAAAATAATAATTCACAATTGGTGCAAAATAAAGCTGTTGGAGAACGCTCCCTCACTGTGCCACTGGATTACTTCATTTCCAGCTAAAATTGTTATAGCTCCAACGTTTGATAATTTTGCAGCTGTGTGCTCTTTTTTTACGACAAAGAGTGTGTTTGTGCTGCATGATTTTCTATTCAGGTTTCAGCTTTATCTTGTTGGTCTCACTGTAGAGAGGTAATGTGTCTTTGAGGTGTGGTACTTTGTTCAGTCAGCTTTTTCTGCATCTAATTTCCATAAATTCACAAAATACATGTTTATCATCAGTGCTTGGGTGGCTTTTTCTCACACTTTCCATAACAGTGACATAATCTGTGTGTCAAACTTAAATACACAGTGAGTCAAAATCAAAAACTTAGGTGCTAGCCCAAGGAGGGTGATCTGGTGAGATACCTCACTCATGTTTCAGAGAACCAGGGTTAATTCCTTAACCTAAAGTTCTCTTTCAACATTCGTTTCAGTATCTCACTATGGGATATGATGACTCCCGTATTGCCAGATAAGCTTACTCGAAGACCAAAATATGCATCCTGCAGTTATCAAAGTGTGGATCCCACACTCAAAACTGTGTGAGCCAGAGTTGGTGCCGTGACATACAGTCTATAGAACCTAGTGAAGGTGTGAGGAGTTGCCCAGCTGGCAGCATCACATACGTCCTCCAAAGGTATACCCTGAAACAGTGCCCAGGATGAGGCCATGCCACGAGTGGAATGAGCTCATAGAACTGCAGGGGGTGCCAGGCCTTTATTCTGATAGGCCATAGCAATAGCTCTGACTATCCAATGGGAAAGGCATTGCTTCATTAGGGGCTTCCCTTTATGTGGTAAAGCCCACGACACAAACAGCTGCTCAGATTTGCGAAAGCCAGCTGTTTTCTCCACATAGATCCTGAGAGGAGAATGGTGGAGGGCAGAAAGCCATCAACTCCAAAGGGCGGCATGGCAAGGCCGGGTTAAAAACCTTTGGCATATAAGCAGGATTGGGTTTCAGTAAAACCTTATGATTCCGCTCAGTAAACCGCATGCAGGAGGGGTTTACTGAAATAGCTTGAATGTCGCTCACACGTTTGGCATAAACCAATGCGACTAACAAAGCTGTCTTAAATGAGAGCACTTTAAGCTCAGCCTGCTCCAAAGGTTCGAAAGGTGCATGTGACAAAGCATCAAGCACCATCTGTAAATCCCATGAAGGAGTGAGGCTTTTGGACACTGGCCGGAGCCGTCGTGTACCCTTCATGAACTGGCACACCAGAGGATGTTGTCCCACTGTTTTGTCTCCAAAGCCTACATGGCAAGCTGAAATAGCTGCCAAGTATACTTTGACAGTGGAAAAAGCCAAGCCTTTATCCAACAGCTTTTGTAGAAATGTCAGAATAACTGACACAGCGCTCTGCATTGCGTTAAACATGTTTTTTGCGCACCAACCCTCAAACGCATGCCATTTTCCCTCATATGCGCTACGAGTTGAGACTGCTCTTGCGCTCTGAATCGTGTCAATGACATTATGGGGAAGCCCACTGGCTGCCAGATTTACCCTCTCACAGGCCAGGCCCATAGAGCTAGGCGTTCCGGATGAGGGTGAAATATCTCTCCGCGTGCCTGCGTTAGGAGATCTCTGCGAAGGGGGAGGCGCCACAGCTCGTCCTGCAGTAACTGAGAAATCTCTGCCAACAAGTGTTTCCCCGGCTGGCGGGGAGCTACCACGATGAGTGAATGTTTCCTCTCTCGCACCCTGGCGAGGGTAGGAATAATCAGTTCCAGCGGTGGAAAAGCGTACAGGAGAACCGGAGGCATCCAGCCCCAGCGAAGCGCCCTCCTCGGTCAAGGAGAAAAGCCTCGGACATTGAGTGTTCTCCTCTGATGCAAAGAGGTCTACCTCCGCCTGACCGTATCGCTGCCATATTTGGGTTACAACCTCGCTGTGGAGTCTCCACTCCTTGAAGCGGGGATTGCCTCTTGACAGCAGGTCTGCACCCCTGTTCATCACCCCTGGCACATGAGTGGCTCTCAGTGACAGAAGGCGTGAGCTGGTCCAGACTATCAGTCTGTGTGCCAGCATGTGTAAATAATGTGAGCGCAGGCCTTCCTGCCTGTTCATGTATGCAACTACCATTGTATTGTCTGTTCTGACCAAAACATGGTACCCTCTGATAAAGGGCAGAAAATGTCTCAGAGCCAGTATAACAGCTCGGAGCTCCAGACAGTTTATGTGAGCTGTCCGTGTTTGTGAGCTCCAGACACCATTTACCATCATGCCCTCGTGTGTGGCTTCCCAGCCAGTTAACGAGGCATCCGTGGTAACAACCTTCCATGCTAGGATGGTTCCCATTACAACGGCAGTGTTCAGGAATGCGGTGTGTTTCCACGGACTCAGAGCGCGTGCGCATGTTCCAGAAAGATTTCCTTCCGGTGGTCATGGCATGTTGGGCTCAAATTGAGCGATGCTACCCACCGTTAAAATGGTCGCATGTGCAAACGGCTGAGCGTGATGACCGACAGTGCTGATGCCATCAGAACAAGCAGCCTGTGGCACAGTCTGAATTTCACAAGTGCGCCTCTGCGAAAAACTGCCAGACAAGTCTGGAAGGCTTTCAATCATTCTGCTGAGAGGCGTGCTCTGAACTCCTCTGAATTCAGGGACATCCCGATGAAGGTTATTGTTTGTACTGGGGTTAGTATACTCTTCTCCCAGTTTATTGTGAAACCCAGAGCCACCAGATGTGATATCAGCATCTCGGCGTGCGCCATAAGTTCCCTCGGAGACTGAGCTGCAATCAGCCAGTCGTCTATATACATAGCCAGACGTATTCCCTTTTCTCTCAGAGGTGCGGCTGCAGTCTCGGTGCATTTCAGAAACACACATGGGCTCAGTGAGAGACCAAAGGGAAGTACGAGATATTCATACGTCTTCCCCTGAAAGGCAAATCTGAGGTACTTTCTGTGAGGGTAGGTATATAGGGTTACCTATTGCGGCCCCAGACACGAAGCACAGACAGAATGGGTATCTGCCCCAGCAATGAGGTTGCCACACGTGCATGTTTTAGTCGGTAGGCGGTAGCAAAAAGGAACAGCTAGTTTGGAGACTAGCTGCAGCTGCTGCTGTTTGGTGACAGACAAGCTGTAGAAGAACTCAGAACGACCAAGCACAGCTATCGAGAAGCGTTCAGCGACCGAGTTGTTAGCTCACTCTGTGAACAGTTAAGCTAGCTCAATAGTACCATACTAGCCGTCTGAGAGCTGGCGTAATGTAATATATCATAATATATGTATAATATATCATAATTTGACGGGGGAAAAAGCTATCTACACAGTAATTGTCTGTCTCAAATCCTCTGATAATCAGAGATCATTGCAAACATATATCAATGTTAAATCAATGTTTAACTTTAATAACATTACCTCCTACAGCATCAACTTAAATTAAGACATCTCAGTCTGGGATGTTTGCTGATATAAACTGTTTCAGGGTTTACTGGTTGTTAAATTAAATAAATAAATCATATAAAGAAACATTAGCTACTTTTTCTTTTTTCGTTTCCTTAATTGTATTGTGTACATCTGTTTAATAAAGAAGTTTAAGCATATTTTATTTCCAGATCTTTACATTGAAACTGTAGAGCAACATATGCACATAATGTCACACACTTTGATTGCCAAGCTATACGGGCATGACTCTGTGTGCGTTTAATCTGAGTCTGCCCACTTTATTTCTGTTGGCTTGTGTTTATACAGGTAAAAGCCAGTAAATTAGAATATTTTGAAAAACTTGATATATTTCAGTAATTGCATTCAAAAGGTGTAACTTGTACATTATATTTATTCATTGCAAACAGACTGATGCATTCAAATGTTTATTTTTATTTAATTTTGATGATTTGAAGTGGCAACAAATGAAAATCCAAAATTCCATGTGTCACAAAATTAGAATATTGTGTAAGGGTTAAATTTTGAAGACACCTGGTGCCATAAACTAATCAGCTGATTAACTCAAAACACCTGCAAAGGGCTTTAAATGGTCTCTCAGTCCAGTTCTGAAGCCTACACAAACATGGGGAAGACTTCAGATTTGACAGCTGTCCAAAAGGCGACCATCGACACATTGCACAAGGAGGGAAAGACACAAAAGGTTATTGCTGAAGAGGCTGGCTGTTCTCAGAGCTCTGTGTCCAAACACATTAATAGAGAAGCAAAGACAAGGAAAAACTGTGGTCAGAAAAAGTGTACAAGCGATAGGGATCACCGCGCCCTAGTCAAGATTGTGAAAAAAAAAACATTCAAAAATGTGGGGGAGATTCACAAGGAGTGGACAGCTGCTGGAGTCAGTGCTTCAAGATCCACCACCAAGAGACGCTTGAAAGACATGGGTTTCAACTGCCGCATACCTCGTGTCAAGCCATTGTTGACCAAGAAACTGCTGCTGAGTGGTCCAAAGTCATGTTTTCTGACGAAAGCAAATTTTGCATTTCCTTTGGAAATCGAGGTCCCAGAGTCTGGAGGAAGACAGGAGAGGCACAGGATCCACGTTGCCTGAAGTCTAGTGTAAAGTTTCCACCATCAGTGATGGTTTGGGGTGCCATGTCATCTGCTGGTGTCGCCGGTCCACTCTGTTTCCTGAGATCCAGGATCAACGCAGCCGTCTACCAGCAAGTTTTAGAGCACTTCATGCTTCCTGCTGCTGACCTGCTCTATGGAGATGGAGATTTCAGGTTCCAACAGGACTTGGCGCCTGCACACAGCGCAAAATCTACCCGTGCCTGGTTTACGGACCATGGTATTTCTGTTCTAAATTGGCCAGCCAACTCCCCTGACCTTAGCCCCATAGAAAATCTGTGGGGTATTGTGAAAAGGAAGATGCAGAATGCCAGACCCAACAACGCAGAAGAGTTGAAGGCCACTATCAGAGCAACCTGGGCTCTCATAACACCTGAGCAGTTTCAGAAACTCATCGACTCCATGCCACGCCGTATTAATGCAGTAATTGAGGCAAAAGGAGCTCCAACCAAGTATTGAGTATTGTACATGCTCATATTTTTCATTTTCATACTTTTCAGTTGGCCAACATTTCTAAAAAATCCCTTTTTTGTATTAGCCTTAAGTAATATTCTAATTTTGTGACACACGGAATTTTGGATTTTCATTTGCTGCCACTTCAAATCATCAAAATTAAATGAAATAAACATTTGAATGCATCAGTCTGTGTGCAATGAATAAATATAATGTACAAGTAACACCTTTTGAATGCAATTACTGAAATAAATCAAGTTTTTCAAAATATTCTAATTTACTGGCTTTTACCTGTATATGTGATTCAGCTCTGCCATTAAATCTGGTGATGACATAGCAAAGTGGTAGAAAATGAAAAAGGAGAACAATAAACTCCCCTTGGCTTGTTTTAACTGAGGATGTACCACAATCAATATTATTATTGACACAGGGGAGAGGTACTATTTGTTTGTATATTGATCATTTCAAGCCAGCAGCTTATTTCAACATGTTTTGTTTTCACAGCCCTAGACGTTCAGCCGAGAAACCATAAGCACAGAGAGGCCTTCGCGGCATAAGCTCTTTTCATTTCATTCCTGTTCGGAATGAAAGTACAAAACAGGGATTTTTACAATTTTGTCATATTAGTAAATCAGTGGAAATTCTCAGAGCTGTCAGACGTAATCTAATCTGTAATCCTCGGGCATAAACTATAGTTATTCTGCCCCGAGTAACACACAGATGATTTATTCAAACACTTCCTAAAAGACAAATATATACAAGCCTATGTTCTTTATGGATCACGGTCTAACTACCATTTTATAATTTCAGTTTAATAAAGAAACAGAGGTGATATAACCTAATTGTGTTAGTGTAATAAGTAATTGTGTCTAAATTCGTTTAGGACTGTAGAATTTTAACACTTTTTAGCAGATTACCCCATGGTCTGTTTGGCAAATCTGGCATGTGTTATTTCCTTGATTATTTCCTTGATTTTATGCAGATAAAATACAGAAATTGGCTCATAACTTTGTTTGTGTTTGAATCACTGAATGCATTTGGAAAGCCTGCATGAGAACTTTGACACAGAATTCAGCCAGATCCTTGGAAATTCCTCCCCACATATTGCACATGTAGGTCAGCTGTACAGCAATTCTGTACACATCTAATATGATCACATGGATATTTATGCATGGACATATATTTATGGATTTGTTGGTTTCTTTCTATCCAAATGTTTGACGAGTATCCAGTTCTGTATTAATTCAACAAGGTAATTAACAATAACAAAAAATACTGATAGAATAGACAAAACAAATAGAAGAAATAGCAACAATTTGGAAACCAAAATATTTGAAAAAAAATGTTCCTGGCACTGGAACTAGTTAGCTTTAGTAGAACTCACCAGCATGTATCCACAGTAGTAAACCAGCTATACAGTAGTCTCTCTCTCTTTCAGTGCAAAAGTACAGATACAGAATGGACAGGGCTAAAATATTTATACCAATATCGTCATAGCGGCTTCTCTAAGAAAAAGAGAGAAAAAGAAAGATGGATGAAGATAATTTAAAAAAAACATTCAAGAGGAAAGGCAGACTGCAAGAAAGAGGCCGATGGAAAGTGCCAGAGTGTGTACAAGGCAAATCAGAATGATAAAAGAGAGAGAGAAAGTGAGGGAGAAATGAGTGTGCAGCACAGATGCCAAATGAATCTAGGGCAGTTTAGAAAAAAACTAAACAAAGCATTATTCCAAAATCCACTTAGTACGCATGTGCAGCTATGTGTGTGTGTTTATTTCTAAATGGTTGTGTTTATTCTACTGGAGCATACAGTACGTTAAGCATTCACTTACTCTCAAAGTAACATACCAGAGGTTAAAAACCAGGCTGGAACATCACAACTTTCTTTGTATTCATCATCTTTTAACCCTCACAGCGCTCTCTGCATTACTCCCACTCTTCTTACAGCATCCATTCCCTGCTTTATTCTCCCAATCCACCGACGGAGATTTTATTTCTCTTCATCAGACTCGAACGCTGTGTGATTTTGTGTATGTGTGCATGGGCGTGGGTTAACAGGGGTCGGGGGTTGGCACAAACCAAAGATCATGGCAGATGGTGTCCTTACTTAACGCATATACAGCACACACACACTCTTGACACTGAACACACAGACTCTCACATGGAGAAGGATGAACACGTTGAGTATATATTATGCATGGCTCATAACACACACACACACACCTGGAGACTCCTGCAAAAGCATCACAGTCTCCACAGAGCGTGGCTAAGCTTTGCACATAATCATGGTTTACAGTTTGTCTTTGTATGAATTTGTGACTAATCTTATTGGATCCCATTGTATTCTTTTGTTTACATTCATTACAGTCAATTAGTGATGCATTTTTGCTGCCAATCATATCTTTACTGGCTGCAGTGACTTTACTCAACCAAAAAAATATGTAAGGAGGGGAAGAAAAAAACAACAGTGGTGCACTCCCACACACCTATCTCTGCCTTTTTTTTCTATTTCTATCCTTCAGATGATTCTTTTCATTAAGAATAATTACTTGAAAGATTACACCCAGCATAAAATATGAGTAAGTCTGTAGCATACTGGTGCAAGTAAGAGCCTTAAAATAGCAATCCTACGAGTAATATATACATATTGCATGAGTTGATTTCCGCCTTTTCTTGCTCAGGAGATTTTTAGGCTTGAAAATTATTCATCAAAAAGCTTTGGCTTGCCAAAGATCAAACAACAGCTTAATTATTTTTTTGTATTCTCTGTGTGTGGCCGCAAACACACACACACACGCACACACATATCTATAGCAACCCGGGGAAGTGAGCACGTAGGCTCTGACCTCATCATTCCTGACAGAAAACGTTCGCAAAGAGACATTGGGGACTTATTATATCATACCCTCAGTCAGAGCCTGCAGGTGGATTATGAGATGGTGGAAGGCTGGAGAAGGAAGCAGTACAGCAGTTTTAGAGGTAAGTAATGTCTGGTGTATTTGTTTCAGTGCAGCTCTAGCTGGATGCCTGAATGATTTTAGGAAATCTGGCTGAAGCAATTTAAAAAAACGTGCAACATATACCAGGCTATCTAGAGTGTACAGAGATACAGTTAAAATCAGCCCCTCTATAAAGAGATACACCCCCTTTTTTTCTTACTGTCATTAAATCAGACTAAAACATTTCTATTTCAGGTCAGAAATGATTCCCACAATTTTATTTGGAGGACTTTTTTAGACATATATCCAGCAGCAGCACTTTAGAGAGAACAAGACTGGACTCCACTTAATTAAGAGTGTAAATCCAGAATGCCTCTCTGCAAAGTAAGACATTAATTATACCTCCTCCTCTAGAGGTTAAGAAATATTTGTTCTATTCAACATTACACAGATGCACACAATGTCACTTAGGCTAGGTTCACATGGCATGTCTTGATGCTTAATTCCGTTTTTTTTTGTTGCTGAAATCAGTTTTTTTTTAGGTGGCTGTTCATACTGCTATCAAATGCCACCACCATCATACTTCTGTCTGAACGGTTGAAGCCAGCGAAGCGAGCCGCATGCGCAGATAACAGAAGGAGACGTCACACAGCAGCACACTGTTTACGGAAGTAATGGTGGATATAATTGTTTCTAGAAGTGTTCAATAAAGTTTTGTGTAAGAAAAAAAACTTTGGAAAAAATGCAGATACTGACCGGCATCTCTCCTTGTTATTATTAGAAAGCCGTTGAGCAATGGGAGCCGACAATATTAAGACCACATCATAGTAAGAGGAAGTAATGTAAGAAGAAAGCAGCAGAGCTTTTAACAGTGGTCTTTTATGGATGTGTAATGAGAGCCAAGACAATGACGTGAAAGATGGTTAAAATGTGACATGACTGTTCAGACTGCGGACACTTTGGAAAGATATCTGATACGCATCTGAATGGAACCGGGTCGCATTTTCCTGCAGAGTGAGCATAGCCATACTGACATGGACCTTCTTTGGTCAAGTTTTAAGCACAAACTATGGATGAAAAAAATGCAAACTACAAAATACTATCCACTAAAGCACTAACACGTATTTGTGTGATTTCTGTTTTTTGTCTGGCATGGGAAGTCTTGGCATCAGTTAGATCGCAGTCTTGAATAAATCCTGTTTCTCCAAACTGATGGCACTCAAGTTACTTTATTCATTAGGTAAGACATTGACTTCACACAAATATCTCTCAAAACCCCCTTTAGCAGAAACCTATGCACAGAACAGTCTCCACAACGTGTAGTGTCAACAGACTTTCCAATGTACATGTGGCAGGGAAATTAAAATGAAAAGAACGTTGAACCGAGGCTGTAAGGCTTTACATTCAGCATTGCTCTGAAAAGACTTGGAAAAATAATTTCTCCAGACATTCCAACACCTTTCCCCCCTCCAATTATTAGAGTTTCCTTGTCAGGTGTGAGACATGCCTAAAGCAGCCTGTGTCAGCGCATGTCACTCATCAGAGCTGTTTCACTAACTTCTCATTATTCTCTATTCTTTTCCTTTTCACATATATATGGCATAGTTACTACTCTAATATTCTGGTTCCAAGTCTTTACCCATTGGATCTATTTCTTCTCCCTGTTCTTAGAAAGCTTCTACTTGTCTACACTTTTATTTGCTCCCCCTGCTAACTCTTTCCCACCTTGCAGAGGTACAGCTAAAGAGACTTCATACAGTTCCCTAAAATCATTCAAATGCACTGCAATTCTGAAACCCCTCAACTCTAAAGGTGTCTACCATGTCTTTCCCCTTCTTGCCCTGGGGGACCTCCCACAAGTATCTGGCAATGAGGGAGTGACGGTTGTCGTGAAACATGACGGTCATATCGATTGCACCGAGGACTGCAACAGCTGGTCCGCTGAAAGGGAGCACAGCACGCAGTGGCCAAGCTGTGGAGGAGTGAGCCAGTGTGGATCTCTCCCAAGGGTTATCCCTCTCAGGATCCTTGCATAATCTCTCTTGATGGATTCTGAGATCGATTTAGAGGGCGTGCCAGGGAAATGGAGGCCAAGAGGGATGAAGCAGGTGGGGAGGCCTAAAGCTCTAAGAGTGCCAATTGTGCACCAACAAATGGGCACTCCTGAATACATAATTTGTACACTTAGCCTGTAAGTAGTTCCACACGTAGAGATATTTGGATTTCCATGGCTTTGTAGTGTATACAGGCACACTGTTAACTGAAATATAGCATGTAAAAGTAAGGCACAAGGTTGTTTAACATACTAGGCATCTAAAAGGCAATACCCCTGTGGAAAACTGTCCATACTTACTTTAACACAAATGCCATAAAGTGCCCTGAAAAAATATTCAGAACTTTTTTTGTGATCTTTTTGCCTGGTCTTCATTGCAAGATTATATTAAGGTCAGTCATACTAGATGGAGATAATCCGCATCATGTATTAGTTCAAATTCTTTTTGCAATTTCTTAATTAGATTTAGGATTACACTTTGACTAGGCCATTCCAGCAAATGCATATACCTTTCCACTGTAGCTCTGGTGGCATGCTTAAGGTCTAAATTCTGCTTGACATCACACTATAAACCATGTCATGTAGTTGATATTGCTGCACATGTAAACTATCCAAAGAATTTCATTTAAAAAAATAACTTCAGCTTGTTATTTTGTCAGGCCAAATGTCCCTCCTCAGTAAAACGGTTGGTTGCGGTAATGATATGCACCTCTACCATGTCTACCATGTTGACCTCACCAGTTGGACAGTTTAAAGCCTTTTGGTTTAAACTGGTGGCACGATTTAAGGGGCCAAAATACAAAGTCAGACAGCGGCACAGCGGGGAAGCTTACAGTGGAAGCGAGATCCCGCCGCACCGCAACACAGGAATATGCAGCTGGGATCCAGTTCTTCACCGTGGTGCATCAGCGGAGAACTCGCAGCAAGCATACCCGCAACATAGTTAGGTTATGCAGCTGTCTGCCAGCGCTCCACCATGTTGAGTCGCGGTGGTCGTCAGTCAACCGGATGTTTCAGTTACAAACAGATCTTTCTTACATTTGACAGCATTTAGAAATGAAAGAAACTTCTGGGACATGGCAGCATTGTGGTTGCCACCTTCCATGTTGGGGCAGAAACCTTTTTTTTTTCTTTTTCCTTTTTTTTTTAAATATGCTTGTTGGAAAACGCAGATTTGAATTCCTCCATATGAAGTAAAGTCCCCATGAAACTCTGTGATTCTGTGGTCATTTGGGAGTAAGTGGAAACATGCATTTTTTTGAGCACCCTCGGACATTTCAGCTCCCCTTTTTAGTAACTGCTATGAAGTTAGCTTGGACCAATACACTTAAAAGTGACTAACCTTCCGTGTTATCTATTTTTTATTCTAGCATTAATCAGAAACAAGGGTCTTCTTCGTCAATTTTTATGTACTATTCCATTTCATTCTTATTCTGCTATACAGCAGATATAGGCATAAGAAAACAATCTGAACCTTACAAATGAGTCCAATTTCCATGCAATATTTTCACTTCCTCTATAAAATCTGACCTGCATGGCATTTGCTGCAACAGCAATTTAGTTCAACATGCATACTACCTCAGAACAAGCATCTTTTTGGATTCAACTGTAAACAGGATTAATTAGGTCAAACCTGCCTAACTTGTGCTTGTTTCATAGCAAGCCAGTTATTATATTGCTTTCGGCCTCTGCACTGAACCTTTCTGACGCTGCAAATGATTTCCATCATCTTGCTCAAGAACCAATCCTTTGCTGGTCTGCTGACATAATTTTGCACATGAAACTCAGCTGCATCAGATTTTACTACTCTCACACAAAGAAGTAAAGTAATTGCATTTTTCAGGCTCCTACCAGTGTAACATTCAGCTCTTCTTCAGATCATCATCCATAGACAGAACTATGGATTTCCTAAATTATGGCTGAAGCTGTTAAATAGTATTTTGATAAAGTGAAGATTGCATAGTGGTTTGGTTAGGTGGGTGGAGGTTACTTCACCTTCACTCAGGCCTGCTCCTCCACACTGATTACCTCGCCCTCTTTTTTTCCCCCTGGTACAGCCCTGATATGTGATTGCAATTGATTGGAGACTGCTCATCATTCCTCCAGGGACAACATCAGGAGACATGGTAAAATGAAAGGAGCGGGTGGGCGGAGAATGAGTCAATGTGTGGAAGCCAAACGGATGCAATAAAATGGCAAAATAAAGTTTGAAGCATACCCCTTATGCATTTTAAGTGGGTGTCTCCAGGGATCACTCTGTCCAAGCTGTGACTTGGATGTCATGGGTGAAAATAGGAAAGGGCTTCACTATTGATTGAAGTAAAAGCTGATTTACAACATCTTATGAAAGGGGATCCACTTACTTAGCAAACCCTCTTTGTCATTTTTAAGAGAATCAGATGGAGCGCTTATGAACTATTGACCACAAAGACTAAATAAGTGTCCATGTGAACTTATAAACCGTGTGTACACAAATCAAATGAAACCACCAGAAACTCATCTCATTGTAATGTTTTTTCTTTAGAGGTTCTGTAATGTACATCTAAATTTTCCAAGAAAACTATGTTCAAATCCACCCACCTTTTAACAAGGTATTAGCTGGTTACCCGTATGACGGTCCACCAGTGTTTTAAAAATTTCCGAAAACTACAAAACTTCACTATCATGCCATTGTGATTGTTTACTCCTTTAATTAATAAAGCCAGATAATGTGCTGGGATCACCAGGGTTTTCTTGAGCTGTATAGACCATAGAATAATATTGAAGCTGTGTACTGCCACTCAGCTGGCTGAAATAATTCTCCCACACTTTCCCGCGCTCTCAAGAAAGACTAGTTCAGCTATTGGGAGACTCGTGGCATGGAGCATTACATGTCACTCCTCTTATAGTAAGCTATTTTAAACCTGAATTTGACATGCTATTGTTGTGGGAGAAAAATACAGTAGCCGACAGGGGTCCCAAAGTAGCGTTCTGAGCGTTAGTTTTGTTTGTATTGCAAAGCATAAAAGTTTTCCGTAAGAGCTTGTTGGTTTCTCAAAACATTCACATTATCTAAACTAACTTCTTGATCCAGAACAAAATGCCGAACTGATCTTAGAGCAGGTTATTAGTAAATGTTACCCATCTGGCAACATTGTAAAGGTATGTTCACACCGAAAGCGAACGAGGTAAATTTTCCGTGTTTGAACTCTTGCCGTTTTTCGCTTGACATTTTGACTCTCCCTTGCAAACAATTTACACTGACTAACACTTTGACAACGCAGGCAAATTTCCCCGCAGCTCGCTTCACCGCGTCATCAAATAGGAGGAGCATCTAGCTGCTTTCCATTTCATCTTGCCTGTTCAATTCCCAGTGGCGCAGGTGGATTTTACTAAGCAAGTCACAGTGCTGTATTTAATGTGGAAAGCCTAGCAACGACGTCTGTGCCTCTGGGTCCACCAGACCTTGGGTTCAGCGAGTACCACCACCTGCGTCTTATCCAGGACCCAATATATATATATATATATATAGGAGCTGCTGCCCCGCGTTAGGGGAAGGATCACCTTTAGGAACACGAACTACAGAGCACTTAACGCAACGCGAATCGCCAGAAAAGTTCTGTTTGTTGAACTCGAGAGAAATTTCGCTTTGCTCTATTTAAAGTTTCGCATCATTCTGTTCACCCAATTTGTGCCATTCACATCACATTTTTGGCATTGCAAACGTTAATTTGTTTCTGAATGTGCCTTTACATTAACCTGACAACAGACAGATGCATGTCTCGCTCCGCCTAGCTTCACTCACATACATCTGGGACACCTCCATAGGAATTGCCTTTATTGAAGGCTGGGCCTTATCAAAAATCCTTGCATATGATTGGATAAGCCACTTGTCTGTCATCTTTATCGACGTGCTATTTCAACCACTCACACCGAAGCTAACCCGTGACGCTGATGAGAGCGACGCAGGAAAAATGTTTTATTTTTTTTTATGTTTGCGGCTCTAGTGGCACACGTTTTATTGACAGTGAGCTGACAGGAAGAGGGGGGAAGACAGGCGGCAAAGCGCCGCGGGTCGGAGTTGATCCCGGGCCGACCGCGTTGAGGACTAAAGGCCTCCTAAAATGGTTTGCGCTAACCGCTCCGGGGCGCTTCCGCGTCTGCCGCGGACGCGCCCCGGAAAACAAAACTTGCCAAATCCGGTCGGGAGAAGGGCGAAAACATGGTTTCCACCAACAAAAGCCTTCAGAGCCGTTCTCTGATGTTCTTTTAATGAAACAATATTAGGTAGATTGGACAACACGCAAGAAATAGCAGCATCAATGTTAACGCTTGCTTCCTCGACGAGCCGCCATTGCTGTCAAAACAGTCTCACGTCATGGTCGCGTCTCCACTACGTCACATCTATGAAACTCCAGCCCTGCGTCCTGATTGGCCAGACCATAAAATTGATTGGAGAAATCACTTTCTATGGGCGATGTCCCAGATGTATGTGAGTGAAGCCAGGCGGAGCGAGACATGCATCTGGCTGTTGTCAGGTTACCTTTACATAGGGATAACGTGTAAATCACTCGCTCCATTCTTCTTGTCCTTAACAGTACTTGTTCTCTGCCCATGTTATCTGGGTATGGTCTCACAAACACAATTGCAACAATTGATGTCAGTGAAGAGCATAAATGTTTGTTTCAATCCATGGATTTGATTTTAGGTGTTGACATTACCTGACAAAAACACAAAAATCCCACACGTAATGATCGCTGCAGAACCATACTGTCACCCCTGCTGTCACCCCTGCCCAGAATCATGGCTGTCAACCCCAATAGTTTTGGGCTGGTTTAGTTTTTAGAAAATATTAGAATTTTTTTTTATCAAAATGGATGTCATAATACATTGTGCTGTTGTACTACTATTCATTAAAATAGCTGTCATAAAATGTGTTCTTGCACTCAGTATTAGTTCATTATTTTTAATGCAGCTGTGTGCTTATGACATGTTCCTTATCCTTATCATTTGTGTAATAGTTTTATGCTTTTTACATGCGTTTCAAGAGACAATGGTTAGGGTTGGGCGGGGTTGACGCTGGTTCAGCACCGCCCATGGTTCTGCAGCGAGCACCCACTCGAATACTGTGTTGTTCCTACTTTGCTGCCAAAAAGACCTGGCGAATTGAGGAAAGGACTATACTAGACCTATGAACGTTTGCTGTGGTATCTGACACCATTATGTTAGCAGCAGATCCTTTAAATTCTACAAGCTGTTAGGTGGGGTGTCCATGGATCGGACTTGTTCATCCAGCACATCTCACAGATACTGAACTGGACTGAGATCTGAGGGATCTGAAGGCAAGTCAACATCTGTTTTTGTGTTCCTCAAACCATTCCTGAACCATTTTTGTTTTTGATAAGTGATCAATTCTGCTTCAAAATAACACAAAGATCAAGAGATAAAGTTTTCACAAAAGCATGTACACGATTAGCAGCAATCTTATGGGGTACATAGCAAACTACTGTCCCCATAGATGGCAGAACACCATGGTTTCCCAGCAGGATATTTGGTAAAAAAAAAAAAAAAAAAAAAAAAAACACTTCCTACCACTAGTGATGTAAAAGACAGAATCAATAAATGGAGCAGGCAACATTTTTTCTATTTCTTCAGGGTCCAGATCTGATTTTCACATGCTACTTGGTGGCTGTTTCTGCGATGGATTTTAGCTATGCGGTCCATGTTTTAACACCTTTCTATCAGAACCTGCAAAACTTCTTTAGTAATTTGGGCCAGGGCAGCTTGTCTATCGGATTGGATCACAGACCAGACTTATTGCACCACACACGTCAATGAGACTGAACCATTCATGACCGTGACCAGTTGCCCATTCACCTCTGTTCTTTCTTTGGGCCCCTATTGATATAAACTGAAACCCCACAAGACCTGCGGTTGTGGAAATGCAATAACCCAGTCATCAACCCATCACAATTCGACCCATATCTTTCCTCTTGCTCATTTTCCCTACTTCAATTTTCAGAACAAAATCGCTTTCTCCTTAATATATACATTATCATATAAAGAGGAATGACTTTGTACTGGGGACTGCTGGAATCCTTTAGAGATGATTGTTCAAATAATATTTTTTCTTAACAAAGAATATTACACGCAGCAATAAGCATCCTCTTCATAAGACTCCTTACAAAAATTGTGTTTTTAATCAGAGGCTTCTTCAGATCCACCGTATCACTGACAGCTACAGGAGATCCGTCACCACAGCCATTACCATCAGCAACTCTTTGAAGGAACTTGATCCTATTGGGTTCAATAAATTATTTTAAGTTTATAATTGAATTGAATATCCCAACTCAACAATATTTCCAATGATTAAGACATAATCATGTTTTATTTGGTTCAACTGCATTTGATGAAAATGTTATGCTTGAATGTAAATTGTATGGATAGCAACATCATAAATGCAACAATAACACTTTATACTGTTTTTTTTTTTCCAGCAATAGGATTGACTTATGCTTCTCTGTTTTAAATAGAATCGGTTAGATCGTGTTTGACGTACCTCCACACCATGGTATTCTTACACATTTTTTGTACCTACTTAGCGCATTTAAGTCCGCAGATGACCCAACGAAACCCCATCTTCTCACCACAGCTCTGTCCACTACACGCTGCTTTTGGAATTTGTGGTGAGATGAATAATGCGCAGGGATTTCACTGCCCATTAACAAGAAACAGTTAGTAGATTTCCAAGTGTTTTGTCTCTGTTGCTACGCACATTCTCGTGCCTGGCTGTCCACAGTGTGTGGGCGTACGAATCTGTGTGGTCCATCGGTCAGTAGTTGGACACTGTTGCTGCTACTGGCATGAGATCTTCCTCTTTCTTTCTCTCTCTCTCTTTCTGTTTCACTCGCACACATAATCATTGCCACACATTCACAAACTCATGCATGCTGGAGAACTAAAGGTGGCTTCCACCTAAGCCCCCACTGCAGGTGAGATGAGCCGCTTTTCTGTCGTGCCAGTGAGTAGTCAACACTGCTGGAAAACCGACCATTTAACCCAGAAAAAAGCAAGACACACACACAAAGCGCACACAAACGCACACGCACACAAAACGCACGCATGCATCACCAGCTTTATCCCCTGCGTGATTCCTCCCTCGATACTAAATCCCTCTCTCTCTCTCTCTCTCTCTCTCTCTCGCACATCTGTCCATGGCGCGTATACTGCCCGACCGTCCTATCTCTGCAGAATCCAGCCTGGCTTCATGTGGCACTTTAAACCAATGACACAGATTTAATCACTTCTGGCGAGCGTTTTAACCCCCCGCCCCCCGAAAAACCGCCTTGTAAAAAGAAATAAAAATCCAAAAACATTTCTATGTTGTTCTGATAAGTCCCCAAGCACCAACCGTTTTAAAAAAAGGAAAAAGCACGCTTTTTAATGTCATCGTAAAATTAGCTCTATGAGGTTCTGTTGCACCAAGAGCGTTGGAGTCTGTTAGGGCAGGTGGGTTCTCGCCCCGCCGTCGCTTTTACATTCGCTGCACATGATTTATCAGCGCATGGCTGTATTTCCAAAGAAAAAAATGTAAAGCAACTATATGATGCAAGATGAAAGCAAATAAATGTGCGCTACCTTCACTTATGTCCCATTCAGATGGTGCGTCCACTGGCTGGAGCAGAAAAGAAGATTTCCCCCTCTCTCTCTCTTTCTCTCTCTCAGCAACGTCGCAGGCTCAGCACCACGGTGGGAGAGGATGACTGAGAGAGGGAGAGCAACAGAGTAAAAGAGGCAGAGAGAGAGAGCGAGAGAGAGAGAGAGAGAGAGAGAGAGAGGATGATGCAAAGACCTCTGCGTAGTGTAATACAGTTTAATGCGGTGAGCTTTGCTCTCTGTTTCAGCAGCAGAACATGTACAGTACATTGGTCTCTTTTGTTCCCAGGTTTGGTGTTATAACCAATGAATGTTAAGGTGAATTAAATATCAACTGGTCCAGGAAACTGCATATTTGGAGATGTCCAGAGATGCATACTGCACATCAATGATTATTTCAATTCTAGACCAAACATTATGATTTGAAAAGAAAAAAAAACGCTCTCACTCACACACAAGCACAATTAATTTTGTGTTAAGCTTGATTGACATTTGGGCTGCACTAATGCAAACTTACAAATCCAAAGACAAAAACCAGGTGCATTTTAATTAATTAAAATATCGGCAAAAAAATGTTATTCTCTTATTAATTAAATTAAAAAGGGTGAACTCATATATCATACCGACACAGTGATATATTTTAAGCATTTATATCTGGTTATTTTACTAATTATGGTTTACAGCTAATTAAAAAGCCAGAATCTCTGGAAATCTGAATGTTACATAAGACCAATCAAAAAAGGATTTTCTGATGCAGCAATATCGACCTGCTGAAAAGTATATCCATGTATCATAAAGCGCATACAATTAACACTCGGTCAAGACTCCTTTTACATAGATTACTGCATCAGTGCAGCATGGCATGGAAGAGGTCAGTCTGTAGCTGTGTTTCCATCAATGGTTTTAATGCTCATTTTTAAGTATCACATTTGAAAAGGTTGAGAGAAACTGCAAAATTCGAAATAACTTCTTCAGTTTTGCAAAAAAAAAAGTGTATTTTACACATTTGCGGAGTACTATAAGTTCTGACATTGCGAACATTTACCTCACGACTGATCAGCTGTTTTCACTTGCCGTCTTCCCGGACATTCCCATAGTGCACATAGGAATTTCTCTATGTCTCCGGACTCCATGTAACATCACCAATACTGGTCGACATGTCTGAACAATTACAACTTGCTCGACAGCAACACATTCTTGAAAACCTTACAGCCATGCATAACATCAACTTCTCACAAAACTATGCTTCGTGTAGCTTGGTAAATTCACTCGAAAACAGTAAACGGAAACAAGCCCTAATTTGCATTTAATTTTTTCCAACATTTAAAAGTTTGCTCAAAATTTGGATGGAAACATGGCTTGTGCGCTCTGCTGAGGTGTTAAGGAAACCCTTGTTGCTTTGACACTGGCCTTTATCTCATCTGCAATATTTGCTCTGGTGTCTCTCATCTGTCCATTGACTGTACTCTATGGGGCTTTGGTCTGGGCAGTTTGCTGGCCAATCAAGCGCAGTGATACCGTAGCCATTAAACCATGTAATGGTGCTTTTGGCAGTGTGTGCAGGCATTACGTCCTCCCCGAAAATGAATTCAGCTGGTCCATAAGCTTATAAAATTTCCTGGTAGACAGCTGCACTGATTCTGGACTTAATAAAAAGCATTGGGCCAACACCAGCCCGACATGGCTCATTGAATAATCATTAACTGTTGACTACTGAGCAACAGTCTAGTCTTTTTTCTCCTTTGCACAGTTAAAAGGCTTCTAACATCGTCTCTTGTTTAATAGTCTAATATTGTCCACGCTTCCCTAACACAAGGAACGTAGCAGTTGCAATTTATACCTTGCATATGTCTATGTGGTGGCTCCTAAAATACTGATTCCAGCTACAGTCCCTATGTTTTAAATGCCTCCCCCAAAAAAATACTTTCGAATGAGCTTTGATTCAAAGCCATCTTATTACTGCAGTTGACCTTTTTGCTTTTTGAAACTTTTAAGGTGAAACACAGTTCTCATTATGCTTGCATACAGCCCTCTGGGAAGAGCCAGCAGTCAATGACTGTCTGCTGGACAATTGTCAAGTCAGCAGTCTTCCCCATGATTGTGCAGGCCATAGCACGGCCATAAAAGAGCTGTTCTGCATTTGAAAATCAATTTATTTGTCCTTTGTGATATTTTACTTTGCCGAGAAACTGAATGTTGGGTGCATTTAAAAACAAGTTCTTATTTAGTTTGTGACAGATGTTAACTCTTCAACAGTGCAACTTGCATGCTAAATGAAACATCTCTATGCAGAGTTTGTAACATGTTATACTTTACAGTCAGGCAGAGCCAAGATGTTTCTTGCCCTGAGCAGAGCTCTCGATAATGAACTCTCTCAAGTTCATTATCAAAACTTGGTTATTTTTGCATTTTGATCACTTTTAAGGATAATTAGTAAGTCAGCAATGAATTCCTACAGGGATATTTCATAATGTCTATTAAACTTAGGTTCTGTTGAAATGTCATGAGCAGCGGATATCTTATTCGCGATGTCTGCACTATTTTATTTTGAATCTTAAGAATCAGAGTAAGCTTTATTGGAAAAAGATCTCATACACACACACAAACCCATATATATCTATATATATCTATATCTATATATATATATATATATATATATATATATATATATATATATATATATATAGATAGATATATATATAGATATATATATAGATAGAGAGAGAGAGAGAGAGAGATAGGAGAGAGAGAGAGAGAGATGAGCAGAATGATGGTGCAAATACTCTTATTTTGTTTGACAGCCGACTACTCAGGCTGTCAGGTGTTCATTGTGTTCAACAAGTCGACAGTCTGGGGAAATAAACTATCTTGGTTGTAGCTGGTTTTTGCAAATAGCGCTCACTAAGATGGACCTCAAGGTAAAAGTCTAAACAGTTCTTTTCCAGGTTTGTGTGGGGTCTGCAGAGATGTTAGATGCCTTTTCCTTGACCATAGACCTGTACATGTCTTGCATGAAGGGAAGATCATCTCCGATTATCTTCTCTGCAGATCCAGTTGTTCATTGCAGTCTGGACCTGTCCTGTTTTAGGGATGACCCAAACCACACAGTGATGGACGAACACAAGACAGACCAAATGATGGCAGTGTAGCTCATGTAGAAGATTGTACTTATTGAGTTGCCTCAGGAAGTACAGTCTCTGATAGCCCTTCTTTATGTGTAAGGACCAGCTCAAGTCTCCAGAATGTGAGGTTCCTAGGAACCAGAAGTGATCTGTGATCTGTGGATCACTTCTGGCTAGTAGACACCGTGTTGTTAGGGATTTTGAGGGGAGGCCCTGTGGGGGGTGTTAAATGGCTTGTATAGCGCTTTATCGAGTCTGACAACTCCAAAGCGCTTCACACTACTGTCAGTCATTCACCCACACTCACATTCACACCCTCATGGTGGTGAGCTATGTTAGTAACCACAGCTGCCCTGGAGCAGACTGACAGAAGCGAGGCTGACCACCACAGTACAATGCTACTGCCACCACGTTTTATATTTGTAACAGTGTTGTTAGATCTGGTAATCTCACATGAACCTGCAAACATGTTTTTGTTATCATAGCCAAAAAAACTCATGAATGTTAAAAAGTTTTTCTCATTCGTGTCTTATCTGGCCACACAACTTCTCTTCCAGAGGTATGAGCTAAGGGAGGAGCTGTAAATTTCAGTCAAACTTGAAGATGTAAATTTTGGAGCAAGTAGTTCTTACTCAGTTTGCACTCTTAGTCCATAGTGTTAAGTGACACTGGTGTTACAGCAGTGTTCTCTACATGGCAGGCTTGAGCCTCTGTAGTGTTCATGTTGTTCCTAAAGGCCTTAACTGATTTCCTTCTTCCAGACCTTGGCAAAGTAGAAGAAGACTATGAGGTTATTTTAAAATTGCTCTATAAGAGTTTCCAAATTAGTGTGAATCTACAGTTATCCTTTATAGATCTTAACAAAATTCTTTAGTGTCTACCAGCTCTGACTATTGGTCAAATGAGAGCTGCCAAAAAAACATAATTTTCAGTTGATTACATTTCCTAATGAGAAAGTAACAGGCTTTGCCCTTGTGCAACTAAAAGACATTTTAGAACCTTCAGCACCACCAATTAAATTATTTTATTTACATCCATGTATTCTTGCAAGACGATGTGTGATCAAATTTGGATTAGAGGAAAGAAATCCCAAAATAATTTAAAATTGTGAACCAAATTGGTGTTTTAAAAATCTTTGAAGATGTTATGTAAATTATCAAGCAACTAAAATCAATAGGAGAATCACTCCCATAATGGGTGTATACATACTTCCAACTGCAACTTGAAGGGTGTATTACTTTTGGGACCAGGTGAGGGGTAGAGGACGTAGTTGCTTTCAAGGTTTGGTTGGATGGATATTCATAGTTGGAATGTGTCAAAGGCTGGGTGGAAAAGGGCTCTCACTGCATCATAATTGGAGTTAGTTCAATGGAGCAGTCATAGAGGAGCAGGTACAGAAGGTGAAGAGCGACTGAATACATGGGAGCAGACAAGCCGGGCTTGAAGGTACCCAAAGAGACTTTATATAGGAACATCCAAGTAGCCTCCTTATATAAAGGCCATTTGTCATTATAAAATGGAGTCTCTTGAAAAATTGATTGCTTACAGAATTCTGTTTCCATTTTGCTTCCCTCAATGTTGATTCACAGTACTTCAGTGATGCTGATCTCTAGGTACATATTCATGGTTGCTAAAACATAACTAAATTCATCCATCACAATTGATGCGCCTCAAATGAAACAATTTCAGCTGCTGTCTTGTTGCATTAGGATCTGCATCCTGCGTGCTTCATCCAGCTGTCCTTTTACTGGATTCCCTGTGTTGATAGCGGGTCTCACAAGTGGAAGCTGCAGCTATCTGAATCGTTTATGAGGCCAACTGTGGACATCCTCAGACCCAACATTGCTAGAAAACGGCCTCTATGTGAGCGCTTGATGCTGCATTGTTACACACACTGCAGAATGTGAGGATTTCCAGGATTGCAGGAGCACAAAGGTTCCTGGAGCAATATTGAAAAGTGTGAGTGTGTTTATGTTCATGCTTTGTCCAGAGAGAAGCTAGGAGGTGATTCATGATTTTGAAAAGTTTATATGTAAAGAAGAAAAAGACCTCCTTTCACACTAGGGGGTTTTGTGTGTGTGTGTGTGTGTGTGTGTGTGTGTGTGTGTGTGTCAGTGTGGGACAAACAACACAGACACGCGTACATATTAGAGCATTAAAAAAAATTACAGTTTTATTTTCTTTTTGTTTTAACTTTACTCCAAATTTTAACACTCATTTTCTTCTATAATTCCTGTGTCATGTTTTTTAGTGAGTAAAAATAATTACACCATAGGCAAACATTATGTGTTACTCTGTTATGAGAATTAAAAAACAACAAATTAGAAATTTAATTTGTTTCTATGTAATAATGGTAAACATCTTTTATACCCTTAAACAGACAGAAGAATAGGAAATAAAGTTCTTGTCGCATTAAGTGTCTTTTCTGCATCTCAACAGAACGCCATCTTGCACTCTTTAATATTCATGTCAACCTTACATAGTAGTATGTAGAAATGACAGCTGTTCTTGCATTGTTTTGAATTTAGTGTAACAAAAGAACAATGTGAAACTGAAATTTTATATTGTTTCTTATAAAGGGTAAGAAAATGGTTACATACCTTGCATCTTAAGCTGCACTGCAGTACAGCTCTAACAGCAGCTCAACTCTGCAGGTACTTTTATGAGAAAATTTAATGGGGATAGACATATGCAACATAATAGTATGATGATAATAATCATCACTTTTGTCATTGGAACTTTGTACAATCCCACTGAAATGTGTCCTATGCATTCAAGTCACCCCTTATTGGAGCAGTGGTCTGGCACTGTGTGGTGCCTGGGGAGCATTCCTAACCTTGTCTGAAAGCTGAATTCTCATGGTATTTTTACATTCACAAACACACAAAATGGTTTGGGCCAATCATGTTGCAGTATTATGGTTTAAAGTGGGACATACAGCTGTCAGCTAAGCAAGAGCAACCAAACCAAAATAGACATGGCAGCTCAGCAGGATGCACGCATAGCTGCTGCTATCACATCTGTTTTGTCAGGATCCACGATTTCAACTTTGACAGAAGAGCACCAAGAAGTGTCTTGACTAGCGTAACTTGTGCTTGATCATGGCGCTTGCTGCTTGCAACCTTTTTATTTGATACTGTGATTGGCTAAAACCAACCTCATGTAGGCAGGCACTAAAGTGTCGCTTCGCCCAATCAGCTTGACAAGTTCTGCTAAACATCTCCCCTCTCCCCGAACAGATTCAATGGGAGGAGGACCAGATTGATAATGGGCAGAACGGTGAGTGCTACACATTATCAATCTGGCTCGCCAGAAGATCCAGAATGGCACTCTGTGCGATTTGAACCGGGGAACTTGCAGCTTTCCCTGCATGCGAGCACCCTCCTCTCACCACTATGCCAGTTGTAGTTGACATATTTTGATGTGTGGCTGGGGGGATTGTTGTAACCTGTCAGTGTCTAACCTTCAGTAAAACAATCACTTTGAAAAACTGTAGCTGGAAAAAAAATATGTTTTATCTGGAAAATTGTGGTAAAGACTACTAAAAAAGGGATCAGGTCCAAAGTGGAAAGAGAACGTCTTAGAGCTTAAGCTTAAATATCATAGCAGTTCATGTGGCGGTTTAGGGCTATGTTAGTTTGCAGTGTTTAGGTCTGGAACACAACTTTTATAAACAATGAGTGTATGTGTAGACATACTGTAAGTGCGCTTGGGTTGAGTGGGTGTATGTGAGGAAATTTGTCACCTGGAGGTTGTTAGAGTGGACAGTGGAAGGCCTGCAACAAATAGCAGGGACAGGCACACAACTCTAGAAGGTTACAGCATTAAGGAGGGAAATTGGTCAAACAAAAATTCAGTCGAACAAAAAGTAATTTCAATCAAAATAAATATCTCAAAACAAATCTTTTAATTATTCAGTCAAACAAAAGTTATTTCAGTCAAAAGATATTTTTGATGAAAAAGCTTTAAACCGCAATGAAGTAATTTTGAAATAAAAGTTTTGTTTACAAAACCTTTTTTTTCAAATTGCTTTTTTATTTGAAATTTTTTTTTCTGCAAATCAGAAAATGCTGTTTAGGCATGTCAGAAATTTTTTGTTGCGGTACTAACTTTTGGTTTTGACCCTCCCTGTTTTGGACAGAGCTCAATGATTTTTGAGTGGTGAGAACATGGACATCCTGGGTGGGGCTTAAGGAGGAACAATGTTAGACTTGTCCCTATTGGTTAGTGCGGACTGAAACTGTGTGATCCGTGCAGCAGAGCACATTAAGGCTTCAGTGAGTGGTCGTAACCAGGAGAGGAGACGATGGGTTACTGGGTAAATCTTTACAAAATCACACAATGCAGTAGCTTATGTGTGTTATTAGAACTTTTCCAGCACAAAAACTACAATCCTCAAAAACCTGGACTAAACTGTTCTTAACTAATAGCACACATAGATCAGAACTTAAAGAAAGATCAAAAACAGGTTACCACAGGTATGTGTTTGTGGGGTAAACTTTAAACTTGTAAATCTTTTTTAATAACATTGCAGCACTTTTTGTAGACTGTATTGTTTCAGAGATTTGCAAATATTTGCAAAAATATTTGTCTCAAGTAATGTTCTCCAATGTCATACCTTACTGAGGAACTTTATGTACAAAATGAAGTGTAATTTTGGAGATAAAAATAAAACAAATTAAGGGCTTTGACTGTTTCAACAAAAATGTTGCTCCAGGTATCATGCAAGCCTCTGGAGACACAATGACAAGTCTGTGTGTCCTCTCTCTTTTCATTTAATGGAATGCAATTCTTGACATGGACTAGTATTTCTGAAACAAATTAAAAACTTGATAATAATGTATGACTTTGAATCTGTCCTTGCTCTCAGCTCAACTCTGATTAGAACAACCCTTCAGTTCCACAAATTGAGGTTGTTTTAGACAGGTTTCTGTTGCAGGTAACATAGTGACTACCAATCAACACTGCTGAATCCCACTTAAAAGACATACTCTTTGGTTAGCCTGATCTTACCCTCTTTGAATGTTTCAAAGAGAGTATATTCTGCAAATTTGAAATGAACCCACATAGCATCTCAGTGTTTGTAACAAGGAAATAAAGAAATGTATCTATACATTTCCTTTTCAATGTTTTACACTTTGAAATGTCTTCTTACTGAAAAGTGCTTTATAAATAAACTTGCCATGCCTCGCTTTCTTCTGCAGCTTGTGGATTAAGATGGAGGAAAACCCAGACATAAGAGGAAGAAGCCCTGGTTATGTTTTGCATGTGTAGACAGTATGAACACTACACAAATGAATGTACTGAAAGAGTGATTATACTTGAGTAGCAGATCTAACAACCTCATTACTGACTTATTTACTATTTCATTTTTGCCTTTTTGTTGTTTCTGTTTCCTACATGTCCATCTCTCAAAGCAAGGCATGCTTAAAACCAAACACATCTACTTAGAGTCATTAACTCTCTTGTGTTTCTGAGACTCTTATTAATATTTTCATATTATCATTCCCAGCAGAGATAAGAAATATCACAATAGCTTGTCTGGGCATGATGATTAAGAAATAATTTATTTATTGTTGAGAATCTGTGTGATAATGATGTGTTTGCAGACTTAATTCACATGCTTCAATAAAAGCACATCTGCACTTGGCTGCAAAAAACAAGACAATGAAAAAACATTTACAACTAAATGTGATCATTATTATATGCAGAGTAATCTCATCTTTGGCTTTCCATAAGTGCTACGTTTAAAATAAATCTTAATCATTTCAGCAAGTTAGGTGAGGTTCAGGTCTGATTCTCAAATTTTCCAAGACTGCATTGACAGCTGAGCAATTAGACAATCTTCAGAAAAGCCCAAGAACAGAGCCAAGATGTGGAGTGATGGAGGAAGACACTCACTCTATCAAAGACCATCTTCACAATTATCTGGTTAAAGTCCCCAAGCTGATTAAGTCTGTCTTGTGAGAACCAATTTTCCTTTTTTGTGTGTAGGTAGAACTGTTACATAACACCGTTTTATAATGGTTTCTGCACTTTTTACATACCTTATACAAAAAGTGTCTTGCAAGCCTTTTTTTTTACTTCTATCATCAGTTTTACAGTTTATATCCAACCTTTGAAGCCTCAAATGTTCTCATCCTTGAGTGTTAGTTTTTTGTTTTCTATTGTGTTCCTGTTTTCTGCTGTTGCTGTATTAGTTCAGTTCTTTGTGCTTAGCTTTCTAGTTTTCTAGCTTGTGTTCTTTGTTCATGTTGAATTATTCCTTTTTGAGAGTTTCCCCTGGTTCTCTGAGTATCTCCGATCAGCTCCATTCATGCTAATTAGCTTCCTTTCCTCAGTTTCATTGTGCTTATTCTTCCCCAACCGCTTCACATTATCTCCTGATTGACTCACTTATTAAAAAACATTCTCCACTTGTCCCTAAGTATTCATGTTTACTGGTTCTCATTTTTACTATTTGCCTGCCTCGTACCTCTATCCGTTGCCATGCCTGTTGCTAACCTAGTAAATTACCTGTTTATCCGTCCATGCCGCATGTCCTGTTTCTTTTTTTCGTGCCGAGATGTACGCTTTTTTTTTTTTTGCCTTTTTGTTATTATATTAATAACACCTCTTCCACCGATTTTGTCTGAATTTGGGTGTTACTACACACCTAACATGGTGTTAAAAGCTTTAATCTGCCTTGGTCCAAAATAAACTTTCAGTTTATCAGACGCGTGTTATTAAAGTACACTTTATTTGGACATTTATTCATCAGACTACGTATATGTTACACAGGGGAAAATATGTTTCTTTTGTATTTTCAGTTGTTTGTTGTGTTTTGCATGCTTGGATTGTTTTGGTTTTTCTGCTTTCCCCTTTAACAACCCAAACACAATGGGCTGAGGCTGGTCGACTGAGGAGGCGGAGCTCACTAATTGCACAGCTGCACCCAGGTGTCAGCAGAGGCCTATAAAAGGAGCTTGAAGAGAAGGGCAGGAGGAACTGACCCTGCTGGAGAACGACACACTGCCGAGCAAAGGAGCAGGCGGGATCTGCATGCCAGAACAGACGGCCTAGTACAGAGGATCAGGGCAGAGGGAGCCTCTGCCCGCGCCTGTAAGTAGCACTCTGCTTTGGAAAAGAGTATCGGTCAGATGAAAGTCCTTCAAGAGGATCTTGGAGCAGAGAGGCTGGCGTCTTCCTACTTGTTTCTTTCAGCTGGGGATCGAAGGTGTGCTGCAGACGGGCGGCCTCCACCAGAAGCATCATTTCTAAGCGGAGCTCAACCCCTGGTCCTAATTGGTGACTTTTAAGACAATTGGTGAATTGCTGTTTTTAAAGGAAGAAGAAAATGACTCTTTTATGGTGCCACTATTGCTGTGACTGTCCTTCTGTGTAATAAATCATCTTGAACTGGACTGTTTCACTGGTTGGGTTCTTGAGTTGTTTGCTCCCCCTTGTGATCAAGACAGAGCGTGGGGTCATATTGGCCACAGCTTATTTTGGCGTTGTTGACAGGATCACAAGTAGGGAGCAACACTCATACCCAAAGGTAAGACCGCAACATGATGATGCCAGTCTTCCCTGGTGCACCTTGGGTGCCCAAGTACAAAGGGATTGAAGGTGAACTAAAATATGTGGACTGGAAAGAACAAGTACAAGGACTTTTAAGTGCTCAGGAATTAACAGAGTCAAGGAAGGTGGACATTTTAATAGGGGCTTTAGCTGGAGAAGCAAAGCAACAAGTGAATGTTTTAGATGAGACTGAACGAGATCAGGTCTGTAAAATTTTTAAGCATTTGGACACATTGTATGGTGATAATACTCCATTTGCTGTGTTGAGGTCACATTTTTTTGGTTGCATTCAGAAACCTGATGAATCTGTAAAGTCCTTTACTTTAAGGTTGCGAGAACTGTGCTGCAGGTTGCGGCAGCGCAGCTCTACTGATGCACCTACCGATGCAAATTTATTGGACCAGATGCTACTTGGCCTGCGTGAGGGTCCTCTGTCTCACACACTCCGAGCCTATGTGCGACACAATCCTAGGGAGGACTTTGCCGCCGTTCATCGAGAAGCACTACAGCTTGAAGAGGAACATAACGGCTCTCAAAGACTACAGAGTATGTGTTTTGCAGTAGGTGAGTCAACACAGAAGCAATCGTTATCTGACTCCAACTGGAAAGAAGAATTTAAAAAGGAAATAATGCATAATGTTAAAGAACAAATGAAAGATTTGGCCAAAGAAGTAATTAACGAGATCAGACCCCTTTTACAACAAAATCAGGTGGATGTTGCTGCTTCAGGGGCGTCAAGACCACTACAAAGACGGCCTGGGTATTCCCGTGGCTGGACCAGAGATGGACAACCTATCTGCAGGCAGTGTAAGCGGGCAGGTCATATTGCCAGGTTTTGCCAAGCAGCTGATGGGGGAACAGTCGGCTTTAAACTAGGTAACCCTACTGCTGAGGCCCAAGCAGTGGGGATGGGGTGTATAACTAACGACCAAGGGGCCGCAACACCATTCATTGGTAAATGTCCTACCATAGAGTTATCTATGGGTGGAGTGAGAATGACAGCTTTGCTGGATACTGGTTCTCAAGTGACATTGGTCCAGCAACAAGTAATGGACTCTTATTTCCCTCAAATGAAAAGTGATAAGTCTTTGGTGTTCACATTAAAAGCTGCCAATGGCCTCACCATCCCATATTCTGGGTATGCTATTATGGACTTTGAGGTGGAAGGACTTAAAATACCTGAAAAAGGTGTTGTGATTGTAAAGGACGACTGTTCTACCCACCCACTTATTGTGGGCATGAATGTTATTGGGGCTTGTTGGGACACTGTTTTTAAAGGTGGAACGTCAGCTCTCTCCCCTCAGAAGTGGAAGTCTCATCAGGCCTGGGAAGAGGCATTTGCTGTCTGCCAGAGGATTTTTGCCACTCGGATTGAGGGGGATTCCCTAGGTTGCGTCCGACCTGCCTGCCGCCAGGGAATACAGGTACCACCTAACTGTGAAATAATGATTTGGGGCCGTGCTTCTCAGAAGATGAGGTCCAGGAATGGGCCGGTGTTGGTGGAGGCAATACGTGGATCAGGACAATGGGGGGCAGCAAGAACTTTGTCGGTGGTTGATCGGGGTCGCATTCCCGTCAGGGTCTGCAACCCTCACCCATATCCATTACAAATAGGGCCCTATGAGAAGTTGGGCCAACTGTATCAAGTGGAGGAGACTGAAATCCAGGGTGCTGGTGACCTTAGTCTAACTATGGGATTGGATGGGGTGGTCGAAGTTGGTGTTACCGAAGCTGTAGAGATGGAAGAATCCAACAGCTGTGAAGAAGTGAACAAACTCCTAACTTCTGTGGTTTTACCCCCAGAACAGAAGGTGGAGCTTCAGGCCTTTCTGCAGAGGTGGAAAAAGGTGTTTTCAGTGGATGAAGAAGATGTTGGCAGAACAGACTTGGTCCAGCATAGCATACACACAGGAAATGTAGCACCTATCAAACAGAGGTACCGACCCTTGCCTCCTTTAATGTACAAAGAAATGAAAACACTGCTGGCAGATATGCTGAATAAAAGAGTTATCCGTGAGAGCAAGAGCCCGTGGGCCGCACCTATCGTTCTGGTGAGGAAGAAGGATGGAAGTCTGCGGTTTTGTGTAGACTACAGAAGGCTTAATGCTGTCACTCATAAGGATGCCTTTCCTCTTCCTAGGATCGAGGAGACCTTGACATCTTTAACAAAGGCTGAATGGTTTTCAACGCTGGATCTGGCCAGCGGCTACTGGCAGGTTGAGATGGATCCTAAAGACCGAGAGAAGACTGCATTTACCACGCCACTTGGCCTCTTTGAGTTTGAACGCATGCCGTTTGGGCTCTGTAATGCTCCTGCCACATTTCAGCGTTTAATGCAGCAATGTTTAAACAGCCAACTTACAGATTCTGCCTTGGTCTATTTGGATGACATCATTATATATTCACCAGACTTTTCCTCCCATCTACAACACCTCGAAACTGTCTTCCAGAGACTTTGGCAGCATGGTCTGAAACTTAGATTGGACAAATGCAAGTTTTTCCAGTCGCAGGTAAAGTTTCTTGGCCACCTTGTTGATCCGAATGGGGTGAGACCCGACCCTGAAAAAGTTTGTGCTGTCAAGAATTACCCTGTTCCAAATACCGTTCGCCAGGTCAGAGCTTTTCTGGGCCTGGCTGGGTACTACAGAAGGTTTGTCCCTGGTTTCGCCAAAATGGCCCGCCCTTTGAACTCCTTGTTGACTGGGATACCTGCTAAGAAGTCAGAAATAAAGGTTATTTGGACAGCTGACTGTCAGAAAGCATTTGAACAGTTAAAGACTGCACTTGCACAAGCCCCTGTTTTGGCTTATGCTGATTTCTCCCTACCATTTGTGCTTTATACGGATGCAAGCAAACAAGGTTTGGGTGCCATCTTGGCTCAGGTGCAAAGTGGTAGAGAACATGTGATCGCCTATGCTAGTCGAAGTTTGCATCTTGCTGAACGGAACGATGCAAATTACAGCTCTTTCAAGCTGGAACTTCTGGCTTTAAAGTGGGCCATCACCAAAAAGTTTAGAGACTACCTCACAGGAGCCAAGTTTACAGTTTTTACAGATAACAATCCAGTGGCACACCTTCAAACTGCTCACCTGGGGGCAACAGAACAACGCTGGGTAGCGCAGTTAGCCTCTTTCGATTTTGTTGTAAAATATCGGGCAGGGAAGGAAAATGTTAATGCTGATGCCTTGTCCAGATATCCCGCAGACACAGCACCAGAGGTCCAAGCTGCCTATGTGACTAATGCAGCAGCTTCTCCAGATCCTCAGGAGCCTGGACTACAGACACAGGACTGGAAGACTGCTCAAGAGTCAGATATGGACCTGAAGGTTGTGCAAAGGTATGTGAGACTGGGGACTTTACCTGAAGCACAAACCAGAAAGGACTTGTCAGTCATCACCTGCAGAATTTTGAAACAGTGGAGGAAACTCGTACTCCGGGATGGTGTTGTTTGTCGAAAAGTAACAGACTGTAAAACGAATGAAACTCTTCTCCAAGTTGTATGCCCCACCAGCAAGCGCAGAGAGGTGTGGGAGAAGTACCATCAAGCAACTGCCCATGCAGGAGTGGAAAGGACTTTGTCCAGAATCCGCCAGTTCTTCTATTGGCCCAATATGGAGAAGGAGGTGCATCAGTTTCAGTTGGGCTGCGTTGCCTGCAGCCTGCAAAACAGGGGGGAGCCTAAGGCCCCACTGCACCCTATATCTGTGTCTTACCCCCTTGAGGTTATAGGCCTAGATTTTCTTTCTCTGGGTAGACCTATAGATAGGTACCAGAATATCTTGGTCATGACCGATTGGTTCACACGTTACTCTTGGGCCGTTCCAACCAAGGATCAAACTGCCCACACAACAGTTCAGGTGCTATGGTCACAGGTGATACAGACGTTTGGTTGCCCAGCCAGATTTCATACAGACAGAGGGCCGAATTTTGAGTCTGCTCTAATGCAAGAGCTCTGTAAGTGCTACGGTATCACCAAAAGCAGGACCACTCCGTATCACCCCTCAGGGAACGGAGGTGTGGAGAGGATGAACCAAACTCTCTTGAATATGTTGCGGTCTCTTGGAGCAGAGAGACAACACAGGTGGCCAGAGTACTTACCTGAACTGTTGCAAGCTTATAACAACACTATCCATGGCTCTACAGGCTATGCCCCTTCATTTTTGATGTTTGGTAGACACTTGAGACAGCCTGTGGATGTGGGTTTAGGAGTGGGACCATCACACTCTCAGCATGACATGGAAGGATGGGTCAAAGACCATCATGCAAAGTTGTCCTTTGCTTATGAAATTGCTAAACAGCACATGGCAAAAACTGCTTGTTGTAGCAAAAAGCAATATGACAAGAAAATGCAAGCTCTGCCTTTGGCGCCTGGTGAGAGGGTGTGGGTGAGGGACAGAAATAGGAAGGGACAAGGTAAACTGCATCCAGGGTGGAATGACGAACCTCATGTTATCTTGGAGCAAGTAGGTGCAACAGGGGTGGTCTACAAAGTCCAGCCAGAAAAGGGAGGCCGTGAAAAGATGCTACACCGCAACGCATTGAAACTTTGTATTGCTCCTTTAAAGGCAGAACCCCAGCCGGTAGCTAATAAGGAGACTGTTGTAGAGACTAGCATAGCTCCCCCATTTTACGGTGTGATGTTCACCCCCTCAGCCCCGTTCCAGGAAGAGGATTTAGGACCTCGACGCTCCACAAGAGCAAACCTAGGACAACCTCCTGTTTACTATAGACCAGAAGACTAGTGACAGGGACTGTCACTGTAAAAGTGTGCGGGGATGTTACACAGGGGAAAATATGTTTCTTTTGTATTTTCAGTTGTTTGTTGTGTTTTGCATGCTTGGATTGTTTTGGTTTTTCTGCTTTCCCCTTTAACAACCCAAACACAATGGGCTGAGGCTGGTCGACTGAGGAGGCGGAGCTCACTAATTGCACAGCTGCACCCAGGTGTCAGCAGAGGCCTATAAAAGGAGCTTGAAGAGAAGGGCAGGAGGAACTGACCCTGCTGGAGAACGACACACTGCCGAGCAAAGGAGCAGGCGGGATCTGCATGCCAGAACAGACGGCCTAGTACAGAGGATCAGGGCAGAGGGAGCCTCTGCCCGCGCCTGTAAGTAGCACTCTGCTTTGGAAAAGAGTATCGGTCAGATGAAAGTCCTTCAAGAGGATCTTGGAGCAGAGAGGCTGGCGTCTTCCTACTTGTTTCTTTCAGCTGGGGATCGAAGGTGTGCTGCAGACGGGCGGCCTCCACCAGAAGCATCATTTCTAAGCGGAGCTCAACCCCTGGTCCTAATTGGTGACTTTTAAGACAATTGGTGAATTGCTGTTTTTAAAGGAAGAAGAAAATGACTCTTTTATGGTGCCACTATTGCTGTGACTGTCCTTCTGTGAAATAAATCATCTTGAACTGGACTGTTTCACTGGTTGGGTTCTTGAGTTGTTTGCTCCCCCTTGTGATCAAGACAGAGCGTGGGGTCATATTGGCCACATATACTGAAACTATTGAAAAACAGAAATCTTAATTTGTCATTGCAAGTCTACATTGCAATCTTGGGCTGAGGGTCATACTCATGAGAAGGTGCTCTTGCTTGTCCACCATGTTTTTCGCACTGGACTGTTCGGAATTTGCGCAGAGTGGAAACCTTTGGCTGCCCGGAGGGGCGTGGTAGCCAAAATGATGTAATATGGCCACACAAACCTTGTGGATAAGTCAAGCATAAACCAGGCTTAAGCCACCACTCTATTGTACAATGGAAAACCAAGTAATGACCAAATCCTTCCAGGGACTAAAAAAAGTAACCAAGTCATTATTTGTAAGAAAACAAAATAATAAAATAAATTAAATGAGTGAGTAATTAACTAAACATATAAAGTAAATATAAATTAAAGTATCTGAAGCAAAAAAGGAAACCAAGTAAATAAGGATTTAGGTAACTGAATAAGTAAAGAAGTACAGTATTATACTTAGTTACAAAATAATTAATAATTAGGGAAAGTATCATCTAACTACTGCGATAGACTGGCGACCTGTCCAGGGTGTCCCCCGCCTCTCGCCCATTGACAGCTGGAGATAGGCACCAGCACCCCTCGCGACCCCAATAGGGATAGATGTGTTAGAAAATGGATGGATGGATCATCTAACTACCACATTGAGTCATAAAAAGGTAACTAAGTTACTAAAAGAGAACCAACTATGCAAACAGTATGAGTGACATTATAATTTAAGTTAATGGTCAACATCATAAATATTTTTTATGACACAACACACTACTAGTTGTACCTTGGCATTGTAGCTATAAAGAAACACATTATAATCATAGTCTAATAAATTTAGTACGTTTTTAAAAGCTGGATAATTGGCAATCAGTGACTTCCCCAGGTGGCCATAGTTCTTGAATTAAACAAAAAATAAGTTAAAGTCTTCCACTGCGACAATTATATGACTCTTCATACGCTATCAGGAGCATCTGCATAGCGTAGCATGGTATTAAATAACACCGTTATTGGGTCTTTTGGCATTCTGACACTGCCACAAAAAATCAAGGTAGATACCCAGTAGTGCAACAGGAATATGTCATCTTGATGGTTTTTGATAGACCTGGAAGAGGTGCTGGAACACACTAGTGCAACATTATTGTTTTGAATCTCATCTTTGAACTCTGACCAGGGCATTGGAAAATGCTATCTAGATCATTAGGGTAAGTCCCAATACAGGTGATAGGGACGACAGACAAACCTACCAAGCACACACTAAAATATATTCCAACATTCAATGAGCACTGCAAGATGCAGAGAAGATTTGCTAAAATCATTTGAACTAGACAGGACGTTTCCTGTCGGCTTGCGAAGGACAACAACTGTTACTGTGCACAGAGTGATGAATTATTACTCAGACTGGCAACTGACCAGACGGCTTTCATAAAACTCTGCCATGCTTCTAAGTTTGGTGCACACAGAGCCAAGCTGTCTGCCATAACAATTAGGACAAGCTGAGCTGAAGTTTGATGTAGAAATATGGTGAAAGCTGGATGTTTTCTGATTGTTAGAAATTATGTTATTCTTATTTGTAACATGATGCCATGAAGTCTATACATTGAAATTATATTTTTTTCTCTTTTTAATACACAAGATTATGGGATAGCTGGTATTTGCAATCTGTGTCAGCTTGTCTTTCATCAGTCAGTGTAATAAAACAAGTCCAAAGTTTCAGGCGCTCAGATCAGCTGTCCATACTCCACCTCTGGTCCGACCACCTTTCTGGCGCTCCTGACCTTTGGCTGATGTCTACGCGAGCCGACAAAGTCTGCCTATCAGCGAGCGTTCTCCCCTCAGATTGCAGGATTGTTTACCAGACGAGGTATCGCAGCTGACTGGCCTCACGACTCGAGCGCTGCCAGTGTGTTTCCATGGCAACCGTGTATAGTATGGAGAAGAGGAGCAAAGAGAGCGAGAGGGGCGAGAGACAATGAAGCTTTGGCACTTGTAATATGTTGTTTGTCTCTGTGCTCCCATTATCTGCTCTACAGGTAGCAGCAGCTTAACTGTTACATTAAAGCAACAGATGCCTGTTTTTTTTACAAGACTTTAAAAGTTGTCTTGATATTATTAGTACTATGGCTACATTCTCATCCCATTAAAATATTTGCTTTTTAATCAACTCTGCCCACATTACTTAAATATTCAAACATATTCCTCAGGCTGTTAGATATGCTTGGACACAATTTGCCTCCCAGGGGGAAGGTCCACATGGAGAAACTAAACTAAAGACAAACACCTAGTGTATCCAGTTATTTATGCTGTGTTTGAAGCGGCTTGAAAAAGACAAAATGCTTAATCATTTATGGCTATGTTTACGGTCCCAGTCTTGCTGGAAGGTGAAATGCTGCCTTAGCCTCAAATTTTTTACAGCTTCAAACAAGATGTCCTCTATGATAACTGTGATTGACCCACATTCCTCCTCCTAACTCTGACCAGTGTCACAACACGGCTTATGGGTGTGACAAAAAAAAAAAAAAAACTTTTTAAGGAAAAGTATCCAAATAATTGATTTAGTATGTGATATCTTGAACACTATGAGGTGTGTCCTTAGTGGTATCAGTCTGTCAGCAAATGGATGTGTTGTGCAATTATACACTGTTTAAAAGTTATTTAATGTTTAATAAATAACTCTCTGTCTGTTAGGTATTGTCCGGTGGATATCAACTCTTAAGCTGATATCAGGACTAGTTGAAAGGAATGATTCCAGCACTAGCGATCTTTTAACAGCAAACTCTGCACACACATAGAATAAATGAGTGACAACTTCTCTTCAAGTTCAAGAATTTAATAACAGAAATAAAATGAACATCCAGAGAACATCACTATATAATGCTGTTTATCTGAATTAACACTATATTTCAATCAACAAATCTTCTCTACCAGGCTAGTGAAACTTAACTAAACTACTAAGCAAAATGAAGATAAAAAGAAGCTAAGCTAAGAAACTATGTACATGCAAAAAGATAAAAGATCATCAGAATAATTCAGGGAATCCTGGTTCACTGCAGATCTGACTTAAAGAACATGGAATGGAGTTAAATTAGCTTAACTAATTCAGAACACATTTGGCATGTGTTTCAACCCATTCACAATGCAAATCCCAAGTTACACAAAACATTATTTGACAAAATAACATTTTAAAAAGTTAAAGAACCAAAGTTCATCTTAAAGAATGTGAATTGAGGTTAAATTATCTTAACTAATTCAGAACAACATTTGGTATGTGTCAGGGTTGAGTTTTGACTTAGCTTTTTGTTTACTAGTAGTTTTCAGTTTTTCCTCCTTGTTTGGGTTCCAGTTATGATTTGACTTTATTTTCTGTTAGTTTTCAGCTCCTCCTTCCCTTTACTTAGCTTTACCTTCACTCCCTCTGCAGTTAGTCACACATGTTAGTCATTAATCAGCCAGACTCATTTCACCTGCCAGCCTCCCTATTTAAGCCTCACTCTGCTTCCACTCCTCTGCCGGTTCGTCATCATGCAACCCCTACTCCTCGCCTGTCTACCTGAGTGTTCTCTGCTTGCTGCTGGAATCCTGCCACCTCTGTTTCTCTTTTACCTCAGCTTGCCATGGATTATTCCAGTCTCGTCGGTGCAACTATCCCGTTGTGACCCTAACCTGCAAGTATTCACCCTGCCTTGCTGCTGATCCTGCTGTGGTTCTGGCCTACAAGTATTTATCCAGCCCAGCTGCTAATCCTGTTGTGACTCAGACCTACAATTATTGACCTGTCAAGCTACTATCCCGTTGTGGCTCTGCTCTGGCTCACTCTCTGCCGTGCTGTGGAACCTGCTGCTGTGCTCTGGCTAACTCTCTGCCGAGCTGTGGACTCTGCTGCCTTTCTCTGGGCTCCAAGAACTCTCTCTCCGGGCCGTCAGCTCCTGCCCTCATCTACACCCCTGTTCCTGTGCAGTCCTGCCTCTCCGGTTACATCATCCATCATCCCATCATCAACCCTTCAAAAAAAACTCTCAATTTTAGTCCCGTGTGTTGTGGTTCTGGGTTCATCCATAAACAAATTGTGACAGTATGTTTTTCAACCCATTCACAATGCAAATCCCGAGTTACACAAAACATTATTTGAGGAAATAACATTTTAAAGAATGAATTGCTCAGTAAAATCATTACTTTAGGGACGCTCGACTTTATCAATGCGATTATACCTCTGGGAGCTAGGGGTTGCTGTAGGGATTGATCACTAAAATCGGCTAATCCTAAAGTTAAACAAAACGCCTTTAAAATCGACATTAATATTCCATATTAATGCAGTAATAACGCTCAAAGCACCATTGAACGATGCTTGAAACAAGGTTAGTTGAATAACCAGAAATCGGAAGTTACCGGGGCTAATAGCATTTTGGTTAGCGGACTTTCGCCGCTAACTTTAAAAGCTTCGGGCCTTATTTTTCGTCATAATGAGTGAACCGTATAACATAAACATTAATATCCCATCAATGTATGAAAGCCTTGTGGAGATAACGTTTGTTATAACCATAAAAACACACTCGAATCATATCGGCAATGGCCTGATACAGAAGCATGAGCTACGTCTGTTAGCTATTTGTGTTTAAAAACACCATGTAACTGCATCACACCAAAATTTCCAAACAAACCCTTCAACTGTCCCTGTGGTTTCTCTGCTCAACCTGTCGGTGCCTCGTGAGAGTTCGGTTCATTTTGGCCATTCAAGGAAGAGCAGGTGATAGCAGAAACGTTGGTCCTTTCAGCAGTGGGCTTAGCTGCTTAGCAGCAGCAGAAATTTGGCCATGAGCTAGCCTAAACGTGGTCGGAGGGGAGGCCTGGCCCGACGTCCTGCATTCAGTCTATGACCCGGTTGCAGTCAAGTCCTCGGCATGCAGCGCCGATTTCAGCAGATTTTGCTCTCAGCTTGGGAAAGTGGGTCCTATGCCGGCTTTTCAGCTCCTACTGGGGGCGACTGTGGCTTGATGGGTTGAGTAGTCATCTGGCAATCAGAAGGTTGTGGGTTCAATTCCAGCTTCCCCTTGCCACATGTTGATGTGCCCCTGGGCAAGGCACTTAACCCCAAGTTGCCTACCGAGCTGCGTCTCAGTGATTCCTTCCCCATGTCACATGTTGTTCAAAATTCACTCTCAATTTCGCCATTGCGCGATGGTATAACAGATGTGTGTCACCATGTCTTTGCAGTGTTGTTTAGTGCAGAACAAAAACTAAAACATATGGAGTGGGTCCCAGCAGGAACCAGGGCAGAAGAGCCTTCTCCCGTCTTTATGTTTAAGAGTCTTTGGTCGGTTTGGGTTAGGACCTGCAAAGTAGCAGAAAAACAACAAAAAGAGGCCATAATACCGGCTTTACTGTTCTTCCAAAAGAAAAGGATCCTAACAAGATGATGCTGCTACTACCCTGTGTAGACATAGTTATCTCCTTTTTTTAACATGCTCCATTAGAGATCCTTCCACCTTCTTCCATATATTTATATATACCCCTTACATGACTTATGGAAATTGAAAAAGTATTTTTGTGGATTTATTTCCTTGGGGCCTTTCTTCTACTAATTCTTTAATATAGGGAATATTTATGGAGATTATCTCTATTCGTTGTCCTCTGAACAGAATATCCCACCTGAGCTGAGGATCCCCACTGCTCCTCCATAGGTACCATTGTTCTCTTTATCACTTCTGTGATTATTGCTTTTCTTACCATGATTAGTTTTCTGTTGTATCATATTCTAACATTTTTGCATGAGGTTGAACAGTGTTCTTTAAAATGTACAAAGCTTAGCATATTGTTTTATAACCCGATCCTGGTAGAAACTTCTCCACAACTTAATTCCCAATGTATGATTTATTTCTTAATGCTTGTTTACTGACAAGTTCTCTAGGGAACCTCTGAAGCTTTTGCAAAACTGCTGTGTTTATACTTAATTTAAATCTCACAAGTACACTTTGTAATGGTTCCTTGATTTTTAAAAACAGTTGGATTGGATTTTATTTCATCTTCTCATTTCATCTTTCACATTCATCATGGGATGCCGATTTGGACCTAGAAGCACCAGAAGTGTCTTATCTGGGCTAAAAAGAAAAAAAAAACTGGACTGTTGCTCAATTGTCCCAAGTCCTCTTTTTAGATGAAAGTCAATTTTACATTTCATTTGGAAATCAAGGTCCCAGAGTCTGGAGGCAGAATGGAGAGGCATAGAATCTGCCTTACATGAAGTCCAGTGTGACGTTTCCATAGTCAGTGATGGTCTGGGGTGCTATGTCATCTGTTGGTGTTAGTCCACTGCGTTTTCTGAAGTCCACAGTCAATGCAGTCGTCTGCCAGGAAATTTAAGAGCGCTTCATGCTTCCTTCTTCTGACACACTATGGAGAGGCTGATTTAATTTTTCAGCAGTAGTTGGTACCGGCCCACACCGCCAAAGGTAACAACAACTGGTTCAATGACCACAGTTGTACTCGCTTAATTGGCCAGCAAAGTGGCTGGACCTGAACCCGGGAGAGAATCTATGGAATATTGTCAAGAGGACGATGAGAGACACCAGACTCAGCAATGCAGAACACCTAAAGGTATTGATCAAAGTACCTGAGCTTCCTTAACACCTTGGCAGAAACACAGGCAAATCACTGCCATGCCACACTGCATCAAAGCAGTAATTTGTGCAAAAGGAGCCCCAACCCAGTATTGATTGCATACAAATGAATAAGCTTTTCAGAAGCCTAACATTTCTGCCTAAAATATCCTTTTATTATTGATCATAAGTTAATATTCTGATTTTCTAAGACACTTAATTATGGGTTCTCATTACCTGTACGCCTTAATCAAAATCGCAAGAATTAAAGGCTTGAAAAATTTCCTCCATGTGTTTTCATGGGCCACATTTAGATTTGTAGAAATTTAAAATTAAATTAACTTTATTTTTACCTGCTCAAGGATATACACAATCCTAAATCGTTCTCCGTTTTCTGTTCCTTAAAACTTTTCCTACTTCACAATCTGCAACAACAGCGAGATGTCATTTTTTTCTATGAAAATCCTTGCTTTATTGGACCAAGTTTAATCAACAGGTGCACTCAAATCTACTATTGAGTAAAAGTCATTGGATGTTTACTGTCTTATGTACTATTAAATAAAAATTGGGAAAAAAATAGGGATCATCACAGACAAATGGTTTTGAGTTGGGGGGTTTTCAGTGAATATTTCAGTTAACAAAATTAAAGAAAATGTATCCATTGGCATCAACAGTCTGTGCTGATGGACCAGAAATCCTCCAAATGGCCCACAGGCTGATCTTCAGACACTCCTAGTATATGATTTAAAATTCTAACACTAACCAATGAAGTTTGTGGTTGTACCTTGACAAATAGACAAAGACTTCAAAGGGTATGAATACTTTTAAGAGGTGCTGCAAACTGAAGCTACATACATATGCTATCCATTTGACACTGCCTCTCTCCCTCTTCTGTTCAGGACCTACAAGCTACACCAACGTAGCATCTCCAGACCTTCTGCGTTACATTAACACACAGTCTGCTGTGTATATAGCTCTAGATTCTGTATATATATACTATATATATATATATATATATATATATATATATATATATATATATATATATATTTATATATATATATATTTATATATATATATATTTATATATATATTTTTTTTTTTTTTTTTTTTTTTTTTTTTTTTTTTTTTTGTCTGCACCATCAACTTCAAGTCAAATTCCTTGTAAGTGCAAACCTACTTGCCAATAAACTTGATTCAGATTTGTTTTTTCCACTACTAGAATCTTTGTAGGAAAAAAAAAGAAGAAAAAAAAAGGAAAAAGAATCCTAATTTGGGTTCAAGATGCGTGTTTCTTTTTAAATAAATCAAATTTAAAAAACAGCTTGACTAAATCGTTGAGATACAAGAATATTCATGATAATGGAAGTAGGTTTGCAAGTGAGAATTTGAGTGGACAGCATGAGACCACTCTTTGCTCAGTGTCATTAAATTGAGCTGCGATGCTGCCTGCATCCAGGCAGCTGGAACATTGAGTTCTCATCAGTCCTTACGGAAGCTGCACTAAACATTAAACATGAATTTAAAAAAAGCAAATCAACTGCATGGGGGTTGAGTCTTTTATAAACATTTGCATGCAAGCATAAAATTACCAAAATTTAGATTAGCATTCACATAAATGTCTAATCTCATGCAAACTTTATTCAGATTTTTTTATACTAAATACATCTGCGTAGGCATGTGAAAAAGCAATGCTCTAATTTGTTTCTTAAAAAAAGAAACTTATTATGGACCAAAACTCAATAAGAGGAAACAAAGCAGTTGCAACCTTGGGTGCTTTGTGACATGGAAAATGTATAGTTTACTGTATACTGATTCTTTCTGGCAATGAATTAGCGTGAAATGTGCAACGTCCATATAGCCACTGGGGCCAAACTCTTCTTATAATTGCCATTATGTGCGAGTCTGGGAATAATGTGTATTATCTGGACTGTCAGCGACATCTTGTGGCAACTATGGGAAACTACAAAAACATCAGCAGGAGTGCTTTATGATGCATCGGAGGACTTTATTCCAGATATTGCTGTTCTGCAGGGATAAAGAAAAAAAAAGTGTGCAATAATTTTTATCTTATAGTGATTTCTGAAGGTGCCCAACTCTAAATTATTTTGTCTTATTGGATGGAAACTCAGATGCCTCAAAGCCTTCTGACATCAGTCATCTGTGTGACAAATAATACTTTTATTAATGTTTTGTGTAGATGTTTAAAGTCCAGTTAACCTAAAGTCCAACTAAAACCATTTCAATTTCAAACTTATTCATACACCTTTAATCTTTTCACATTTTGTCACTATAAAGTCAAACACAATGCATTTAATTGGTTATCTCTTTGATACACCAACACTAAGTATTTCATCATTGTGATGTGGAAGCAAATTTTTTCATGGGATTAAAAATGCTATTTTAAAACAAATACTTTTGGATGGTTTAGTGCATTAGTACTCAGCCCATACACTGCAATTACAGCTGTAAGTCTCTTGGGGATTGTAGAGACATCATTTGCACTTCTAGAAACTTAAAATTTGTTCCACAGGAGGAAAATATATGACAAATTGAAGAGAAAGATCATACGAATGGTAACCAATGGGCCCGGAACAAACTCCAAATAAAGGTGAACTCCAAGGTCGAGGTACATCAGTGTCAGATTGCACCATCTGTCCCTCTTTGAGCCAAAGAGAACTTCATCAGAGACACCAATTTTGAAAGCAAATAATCAAAAGATAGATTAAAATTCGTCACAATGCATATTTTAAAGCCACAAAGCTTCTGAGAGAATTTCCTTTTGACAAATCTGACAAAACTGGATCTTTTTGGCAAAGCACCCCAGTTGTTCAGACACAAAAAATAAAGTTCACCTAGAAAAGAACACTGTCCCTACTGCGAAACATGGAGGAGGCTCGGTTATGTTCTGGCACCACTTTGCTGTATCTGGCACTGGGTGTCTGAAATCTGTGCAGAGTTCAATGAAACTGCAAGACTATCAAGGCATTATGGAGAGAAATGTGCTGCCTACTGTCAGAACGCTTGGTCTCAGTTGTAGGTAATGAGTCTTAACAGCATAATGACCAAAAACACAGTTAAAACCACCGAAGAATGGCTATACAACTATTCTGAAGTGGCCTCCTATGAGCTCTGGTCTAAATCTTATTGAACATCTATAGACAGAGCTGAAATGAAGAGTTGGCTAAAATACCCGTTGCACTGAATGAGATAAAATTTTGAGAGTGAGGTTTGTGGCTGGAGTGTTTAAGTGACATGTAGGAGAACACAAAAGGCAGGAACAGTTCAAGGATAGCTTTAGATTAAAATGTGTCAAAGAATGAGTCTATGGCTTATAAATGATGGCCAGTTGACCAAGGCTTTAAAGTACAGCGATTAGTGAGAAATGTAAGGAAATCATTCATGCCAGATGTCAATTGCGTGTCATTAATACTGAACTTGTTGCAAACTATTAACACATATATTTTAATATGCTATTTTAATGTACTATATGGTAGGGCTTCACTGTGGTGCAGCAGTTAGCGCTGTTGTCTTGCAACAAGCATAGGCTTGTTCTGCTTGGAGTTTGCATGATCTCCCAGTTTGTATGTGGTGTTAAGCCAGCTTGACATAAAAGTCCAAAAAAATGTATTTTTGGTCATTGGCTACTAAATGTGTATGTGCAGGGCCCCTGGCGATCCTGCAAAGACAAATGGGTTTAGCCATTGGATGAATGGATGGAAGACAAATCACTGTTGATGATATAACTAAAAATGTTCCTATTTCTGAAACATGAAAACAGTGTTATGCAGTCACATGCACAGGGAAACAGAAATGGACTTTAGAAATGCTCTGGAGTAGTTAGCTTTGGCAGCAACTAAATACATCTTTTTTTAAATAACACTGCATATTTTTCAGTGATCATATCATAGGCGGTTTCTGTTTGTTTTGCTGTTCTGTCTCTGTAGGCATAGAAACAGACTCCAAAGATTGTTATCTTGGGCTCTCTTTTCACCTTCTTTCCCTTTAAACGTTTTGCTTCACCTTTCTCTTTTCCTTTCTTTCCATTTTACCTTTCCATTTCAGTGGCCATTGAATTTGAAACAATCCCAAAATAATATCCAATAAAGTTTTTTGTATACATATCAAGCAGAGCACTATAGTGAATGCAATAATGTAAATCTGTTGGGCTCTCTTTGGCTTTAAGAAAGCAATTCTGAGTACTACACTGCCAGACGGTAAAGAGAAAAAAATCTCGGGAGTAAATTTTACCGTGTTAGCTATCTGGGGCTATAATCCCAGCTGGAGGTCTTTCTTGCTTTTTACATGTTCTAATGTATAATGAGTAGACTTTTAAGACCAGTCTTAAAACTTTTCTTTATGACAAAACTTGTAGTTAGAGTGGCTTGGGTTATCCTGAGCCATTTCTGGAGTTATGCTGTGATGGATTGAACTGCTGAAGGACATTAAGATTTATTTCTCTCACTCTGCTGAGTTCTCCTACTGTTCTCCAATTTTGCATTATTTGTTGTTATTTCAACTTTATGTTCTCTGGGGTCTTTTTACTTTTCATGTTTGGTACATCTGGCCTGGCATTGTGTTTTGTTGTGACACCCTCCAGGGGAGGAGTTAATCTCCTGCTTTTTTATGCAATCTGCTGGGTTTCCTTATATAGGAAACTTTTTGATCAATGTCTGTATGATTTGATTGAATTTGAAAAGTGCCTTGAGATGACATGTATTGTGAATTGGTGCTATATAAATTAAATTTAATTGAATTTGAACTGTTTCCCTGCAATGAACCAGCAACCTGTCCAGGGTCTGCTGAGTAGATGCCAGTGTCCCCCGAACCTGCATAGAAGAGCAGGCAGACTGTGAAAAGACGTTCTAGAGACCACTTTTTTATTTTAGTACACTGATATTATGAACTAATGTGAACTGTGACTGAAAGATTTGTTTTATTCCCTTACGAAGTGGAAAGTATGCCTCAGAAAAAAACACATGAATATAAAAGAATTTAGTGAGCCAAATGATTAGGTTAAAAAAAAGGTTCTGACCCATGCATGTCTTGGAGGGTTTTTTTCCCTTCTTTTTTTGGCTCACTGTGTGCCTTACAGATTTTTTAAAAAGGTAAATGGTTATATAAAATGTTTGACTTTTAATGTTCTCAAGATAATTACATGTCGACATATCCCAGCTCTGTTGTAAATATGATGTGAATGAAAGAAGTAGGAAACAACAGAGGCCTGGCTGTGTTTGTACTGGATACATTTTGTTTTATATGAAAACAGGGACTGCAGAATGAGTGAACAAAATGTTCCTGGCATATCCATATCCAGACACATTAGACAGCAACATAAACAGTTTTGTAATTTTGTAGTTGAGCATATTGAGGACATGTAAAATTATGAGTCTGTTTTTTCCCCAAAACAATTTAGTAATTTGGACTGGCTAAAAATAAAGCAAATCACTAAAATTGTTCCATTAAATATAACCCAAATAAACATCGGAATAATTATGGTGAGGGATGGCTGCACAGCAGGAGCTGCCGATGAAGTAGATGTTGGATTCATATAAATGTATGCACTTTACATTCCAACAATAAAGGGCCTCATCTTGGCCATGTTCATCAACATCTACAACTAACAACCCACCAACCAAAAAAATTAAGTGTAACAATCTCCAATATAACTTGTTTTGATTGCCTCTGATTGTTATGAACTTCTACTGCATACATTCATCTTCTTGTTTTGTAGATACTTGCTTGCAAACTCTGAGTCCCACAAAATTATGAAAGCTGAATTTATTTACCAACAGAGAGGTTTGCCTCACTTGGTACCCGGCTAGGATTAGCACGTGTGTATCCCAGTTTACATTCACAGGCAAAAGCTTGAGGTGTGTTGGTGAAGGCAGAACGACATGCTGTAGATTAGTCAGAGAACGTCAGTGAAACCAGCACAAACTTTTCATTAATGATACCTTTGTCCAGGGGGTAAGTCTTGATTTGTTGCCTTGTCTTCATCCAGCCAGGACAGACACACCTACAGCCTTCATCCCTTGTACCTTCAACATGTTGGGCCAGATGAGACTGGCTCACATTTTGTGGTGATCTGAACTGGGGAAGAAAAAAAATTGACAGAAAAAAAAACACACATGCCTAAGCAATTACCGTTTTCCTTTTTTTTAAGGTTTAGCACAAATGCACACACAAAAAAAGCAATCCAACGAAGCGGTCACAGTAATGCATAATTACACAGCTCACCCCAGGATTTCTAGAAGCAACTGAGCCGTTACTAGTCTGATGCAGCTGGTTGTTGGTTGATTAGAACAGTCTGATTTGCAGGGCTGTAGGAGACCTGACTGCTTTCAAGACATTTGTAAGGACAAGTCTGCTTTCCTTTTTTAAATTCTCAAACAGTAAAGCATGGGAATGAGAGTTCCAATACCTTAATTGTATGTATTACATATAAGCACTGACATCTAAACATAAATGCTCAGATTTGGACAGACAAAATGATATTGTAGCTAGATATTTGTCAAGTTTTCTTTAGCTTCTCTGGCTCTTGCCCAAATTTGAAAGGCCTAGCCACAACCAAAAGGAAGCTGGGACAACTCAACTCAGTTCCAATTTCTTAATTTGTCTTTGCATTCAGATACAAGTTCACTTTCATGTGAGTAGGTAGATAATCTACAAAGATAAAATGCACATGAGTTTACAGAAATCACAATGAATTCCCTTGAATGTTTTGCATTTTCAACCAGCTTTTAAAACCTAACTGTAAATGAAATTGACAAATAATAAAACTGCATATTGCAAGCAATACATACCACCATGCCCATAATCTCAAACATTTGAGACATACTGTCAAACAAACATATAATCTCCTTTGTTTTTACTGCACAACATATGAATCATGTAAATGTTATTTTATACTGTCCATTTGAATCCACAAATGTACTCATTATCTCCTAACCGTGGTGTCTTTTGTCGTAGCTTGAAGCTGGGGTTAGTTGTTTGCTGTGCAATCCTTCTGTGAAGCCCAGCTGAGCAGGGTTATTTCCAGATCAGGTGTTTGGCTTGAGGAGGGAAATACCCAAGGACTGCTTGATATTATGTTAAAAGCACTCCAGGCAGGCGGACATTGGAAACTGTCAAACTTGCAACTTCCTGGTTTAACTTGACAATCTTCTTACTGTTATTCCCAAGATATAGGCTTCTTCTCTGTCGACGGCATCTAAGTGAGGCTTTAAAGCTATTAAAGCCAAACTTAATGCTACTTTGCTAATTATGTTTTAATGAGCTTTTTCAAAGAAACATAACTGTTTTTGTTACACTTTGAATTAAATGATTTTAACACCCAACCATCCACTCATTTTCTACGTATATAGCCGCATGTCCTCGCAATTGTCAGTGATTGGCCAAGAGGCAGGGTAAGCCCTTTACTGGTCACCAGTCTGATTTCAAAATACTAATTTTAATATACAGTTTTTGATAAAAATGTGCTCTTGGGGTAAAAGTGATTTGCAAATAACAAGATAACAAATCTCACTGCTTTTGGTGTCCAGGCTACACAAAGAAATAAATATAGAAATACTGAAGAAAAATAAAGATAATCTACTAGGGATAATAAATTAGGTGTAGTATAAGTATTGGTTGTGTTTGCGTGTGTGTGTGTGTGTGTGTGTGTGTGTGTGTGTGTGTGTGTGTGTGTGTGTGTGTGTGTGTGTGTGTGTAAGAGTAAGTCCATTAAATTTTCAAGACATAAGAAACATAGGCTTTTACACATCTGACAAAAAAGACTGGAAAAATGGTTTCGCTTTAAACGTATATGTTTGATCAGCTATGAACCTCATTTACAGATCTGTCAGGAGAAAGAAAAATATGTTTGAAGAGAAACTAGTCATTTTTAAATACCAAAAAAGCCTATGTTTTGACGAAAATTCTCGCGTCTTAAGGACTCAATCATTAATTTAATCATCAAGCTGCAGTGGGTGGAAGAAGCTTTAGACCGGACAGGGAGGTGGTGTGCACAGATTCAAAACCAGTCATTGAATCAAGAATCAAGAATAGTTTATTGTCACCACTTGTTAATGTGGTGAATTTCTTTTCTGGGACATACTCGCTTATTGTGTGCTCCCTAAGCACACAATAAATTTAAAACATACAAAACAAAACATTCTTTAGGGTCTGCTAGGACTCTCACTGAGTTCCGAAAGTCAGTCTTAATTAAATATAAAACTGAGCAATGAAACATTACTGATGGTTAATATGCAATATTCTTAATCTACAGAACTGTACATGAAACTGTGCAATGAAACCTTCCTGATGGTTAAGATTGTGCACAAAATATGCATTCACAGTAGCGATATCATAACGTGTACAGACACAGTATTCTCAGCAGGGGGTGATAACCCTTACAGCTTTTGGAAAGAAGTTGTTTCTAAGTAAAAATCTATAATGTCAAAGTATTATGGAGAGATAAGAAGAACTGTAATAATGTTGAAGATGAGAGCATGGCCATACCTACAAATTAATTTCTATTTATAATAGGGAAAAGTAATCATAATAATAAATGTGAAGGGTGTGGAGAAAAAGAAAGTGTGGATCATGTTTTGATGACGTGTTGATGCAGCTAATGGGGAGAGGATGAGGAAAAATGTAAGAGAAGTAGGTAGAGAGAATGGAGTCTAAAGGGAGGACAAGAAGGGGGGAAATGAGGTAATCAGAATCATACATAAAGTATTGTTTTTATTTTTACACAATAAAAATCTAAACCATTGAACTTAGTGGGTTAAGGCTACGGTGTTATTACACGTACAGAAGGTGGCGGTATGCACCTTTTTAAGTTGTTTGCAAGCTGCCGTTGAGCAAAAGAAGAAGCGCCGCCGATTTGCAGCGGAACTATTTGTTACTACTTGTTTCAGGCCGTGCTTGTTAAAGGAACGCACAGCACATAGTTGACAGTGGTGTGTTACTTACTAACATGCCCAGTTTCAAGTCCTAAAGTCGTGTTTAATTTGAGCTGTCTTTGTTTCACACGGAGGTGAGTGGGTTTGATGCCAGATTAAACCAGTTAGAGTGAAGTTAAGGAGAGTCCGCAGCAAATGCCCCCCACAGTTTTAATCAATCGGGAGGCGCTAACCATTGTAGCATCGGTTGCTAACGGCAAAGCCTTTAGATATTTTAAGTTTTTTTATCGTTATTATTTTTATTATTTGCCTGGGCAGATTTCATGATATGTTGTGCTAGCATTGTTGTAACATTCACTTGCATTGAACCTAAGTCTTGGCATTTCGTTCACAGCTGTAGCGACATTTAGCTTCAATTTGTGGTTTTATGCCAAAACATTTGGTTTAAGAAGTTCAAGCGGTATTGAAGCTATTGTCTTAATTTCACACAGTACTAACTATTGCATGCTCATTAAATCCATTTCTCTGTGTGAGGTTTAGTGTATTATACTAGACTGAAGCACCTCTTGATAAATACAACAGTGGATTACTGACCATGACGTCTCTGGTAAGTAGTGACATTTACTCTAAAAAAAAATAAATAAAAATGTACCTTTCTTGTCCTTTCCAGCCACTTTAATACATCCAATCCATTGTTTGAACTTTCACTTAAAGTCTGAATCAAATACGCAAACATGTTTGGGCTTGTGCTGCAACTCCTGAGTCACAGAAAGGCCAACGAAATGTTTTTAGACATTTTCTGTTTTATCCTTCAGGGTGGTAGCGGTCCCTCAACCACAGAGTACACTGTGCGAGTCCCCAAGTGAGTAACGCAGGCCGATATGTTTATTACAACTTGTAAAGTTAAGGTCTTACTGAATGTAAAGGCATGAATTTGAAATTTAAGCCGCATAAACAAGGGTTCATCTCTGTGTCTTTGCTATAGAAACACCAGCAAAAAGTACAACATCATGGCTTTCAACGCAGGGGACAGGGTCAACTGCTCAAGCTGGACACAGGTGGGCCTTTATATCCCCGTATGAGAACTGAATCATCTTAAAAGAATTTCGAGAGGTGCCCAAATATTAGAAAGATGAGAAACTGCAATATACCTCAGTGTCAGTTTGTAAATGTTCTCCTTTTCTTTTTGCCTCCCAGGCCCGAATGGAAAGAGACATGAGCGCTCGGCGAATATACGGGGAAGAGGAGACACCGGAGAGTGGGGCGGGCAGCGAGTTTGGCAAAAAGCAGCGCGAGGAGGCTCGTCGAAAAAAGTTTGGAATCGTGACCCGAGAGTTCAAAGTGGAGGACCAGCCTTGGGTCCTAAAGGTCAATGGCAAAGCTGGAAAGAGGTTAGAAAATAAGCTCTTTGTTACTTTCTTTAAGATTTAAGAAGTTAAAAAGCTTCACAGGTTTTGAAAGCAATATTTTTTTTCTTTGCTTAATCGTATCAACATTGTGTTTTTGCAGAGATTTTTAAAATACATTTTTGCATTACTCTTATTTCTAATGTTCGCATTTATTTGTTTATTTCAACTGGTGTTTTCTGCTTTCCTCTGCTTGTGTTTTTCTCAGGTTTAAAGGTATAAAGAAGGGCGGAGTTACAGAAAATGCGTCCTACTACATTTTCACCCAGTGCCCAGATGGAGCTTTTGAAGCCTTTCCAGTTCACGGATGGTACAACTTTACACAGCAGGCGAAACATCGAACGCTGACCGCTGAAGAAGCCGAAGAAGAGTGGGGAAGGTGAGGGGTGGATGGGGTTGAATAAATTAATTGAGCGTTAAAAGCTAATTTGAAAAATTAGGACATGAAAAAATAATTTAATTTTGCTTGAAAAACAATTTAAGTCGCTTGCTCCCCCTCCTTTCACAGACGGAACAAGGTTGTTAACCACTTCAGCATTATGCTTCAGAGACGCCTTCGGGAGCAGGGGGGTTGCGACGACGATGAAGATGAGACAGAAAAGGGTGGGAAGAAGAAAAAGAAGGGGGGGCGGAAAGGTGGCGACCTGCTCCTACACGACCTCGATGATGACCTGGAGATGAGCAGTGACGACAGTGACAGCAGCATGGGAGAAGGTAAGGAAAATCAAGAGTCGCTGCCTCAACTCACTTTCTAAATCTTCATATTGGTCAAAATTGTGTCCATTTAACTAATCTTGATAATCTTCTTTGCTATTTGGGCCCTCTTGTTTTATGTAACAGATGGAGAAAGCAAGGCAAAGACAAAAAAGGACTTGGGAAAAGGGAAAGCGAAGAAAAAGAAGCAAAAGAGCCATGATAAGGAGGCCATTGAAGACAGTGATGATGGAGATTATGAGGGTCTAGAAGTGGATTATATGTCAGAGGAAAGCAGGTCAGATCTCCAAAACCTTCTTCTTCTTTTTTTTACCATCCCAGCAACACTAAACACAATCCAGACTGTCTCACGTCTGATTTTTCAGATTGTCCCAAGTTGCAGAAAAATAACTTACACCAACATTTAAATGTTTCTGTAGAAAACTGTGCGTGGCATGGATCCAGAACAGAAAAGAAACTTCCATTTAAGACTTGATGATGATGATGATAATAATAATAATAATAATAATAATAATTAATAATAATAATTAATAATAATAATTAATAATGTCATTTGGCTTGAAAAGCAAACTCTAAATAAAACTTGAGCATTCATCAAGGCAGTTTTGGTTGTATGCTAGGACATGTTTGTAGTATAACAAATCTAACCTTATTGCAATATAACGGTGTGCAATTTGCATATCACAAATGACCTGCCTGGACTGCGATAACTGTTTGCAGATGATTTTAGTAACATGCAGTCAGACTATCTATACCTGGAATCTGTTTGGTGACCTTTGTTTAATGTAGGATTGAATAATTTTGAAGGTCGTGTGGTAAAGTTAAATTGTTCTTGTGGCAAGACAGCAGATGGGGACCAGATGAAACTTTTTCAGTGAAATGTTGTTGAAATGGAGAGTGTCAATGTTTTTTTTTTTTTTTTGTTTGTTTGGGGGTTTTTTTGCAAGTAGCCGGATAGACTACATTATCTTTGGTCTACATTTGTAATAAATCCAAAGCGGAAAAGCGTTAACAGTTTTTATTTATCTATTCATCACAAGACAGATCTGAGATGATATTGACCAATATTATCGCATATTGTTTGTTTTCCTGATACCGTGCAGCCAGTGGGTGTGTACCGCCCAGTTCTGTAATAAAGGATTTGTTGCTTGGTTAGGTCCAACATATATCCGCTGCACTGTTAACGGGACCATGGATATTTTCTTCATTTTCATGTCTTTATTCATTTCACAATCCCCATGAGTTGCATTTCAAAAATATTAACTGTATTTTCAGTGGTCAGTGTTTCGATTATCCAAAGGATCTAAAAAATATGTACCATAAGTGCCCCAGTGATATAACACTGCAGAGTATTGTGGTACATGTTCTAGGTGACGTTGCAGCGATTAGTTGTGGCGCTCAGTGTGATGGGATTTCATAAAGATATAAACAGAACTCTGCCTAAAATTGTACAAATGTATGTGGTCTTTCCTTTGAAAGTAAACTTTCAATCGCTACTAGCGATTTGTGGGGAAAACTAGGATAGATCAGCACATGATATGCCATCAGGGAGACTTTCGCAAATCAAAATTAAGGAAAGCTGTCAACTTTTCCAAATCAGTGTGCAACAAGAACGTAAAATGCAAGGTGATAAAATTGTCTGGACACTTATACAGATCCTGCATTAACATTTTGCCCAGAGAACTGGTCCTAGCCTCTGTCCTCTACCTTTCACAACTCGCACCATTCAACTAGCAGTTTTACATGTACACCCATTATTCTCTCCTTTTCTGTCTTTTTAACTTTCGTTTCTCTATTTCCTTCTCCAACCGTGGTCCATACACAGCCTATTCGTGTACCTGCCCGGTTGCCACCAAGTACCCACAATGCACTGCTGTTTGATGTCTAAGGGCCTGCCCTATGTTCCTTCCTATCTGGAACGGTTGCACTTTTCTTCTTCTGATTGCTCTTTGCTGTCTCCAAATTTTACTGAACTACGCTAAGAGAAATCTGTCCCACAGCAATAAATATTCCCCGGTGAAACTGTGAATACAGACGGGTCTGAAACATGCGGTAATAAAACATATTGCTATGTTACTCTGTTTTTCCCCCCCATCAGTTCGGACGAAGAGCCTGCAAACGAGAAGCCCAGCAAAGCAGAAGGGCACCCTAAAGGTAATTATTAAAGGTTGCTGTTAAAATCACTGCGGGATAACTGCCAGGGCCGTGTCAGCGTCGCCCTTAAAGGCCTTAATGTTTCTGTGTCAAAATAAAAAAATGTGCAGGTATTGATGAGATGTCGGAGAGCGAGGAAGAGAGTGAGGAGGAGAAACAGAACGAAGAGGAAGCAAAAGAGGAAGAAGAGGAGGAAGGGAAGAAAACCCCGGTTCAGATGGAAAACAAGAAGAAAAAAGGTGAAAACCTAATGTTTTTTTTTTTATGAAGGACATTAATATCGCCAAATGTTCAGTTAGATTTTATTGTCGTGTTTGTGTTTTAGACAGCAGCGGCGAATCGGACAGCTCCGATGACAGTGACATCGAGGGGGAGACTGCTTCTGCTTTGTTCATGGTGGTTAATGTGTGCGCGGCTGAACAAATGGTTTATATATTGTGATCTACTTAGATTTGCGGAGATGAGTGTGTGAATGGTTTCATGTTTAGTTGTCGCGTGTTTGCTTTTATTCCTATGAAACGTCTCTTCTTACTCCTCGCAGAAGAAGCGCACACCTCCTAAGCGGCCGGGTGGGCGCGGCTCTGCGGGCAGCTCCAGGACGGGCAGTCGCCCGGGGACGCCCTCCATAGACTCTGCCTCCACCTCCAGCACACTACGAGCTGCTGCCAGCAAGCTGGAGCAAGGTGTGCACTTGTAAAGCGGCAAAAAATGCCTAAGCTGATACAAAACCTGGAGTTAAAGCAGAAACCCGTGTTAGTCTGCCTATGATGAAGACTGGTTAATTTTTCATCAGGGAAGAGGCAAATTCAGGCTGCGGGTACCGACTCGCCAGCTGCCAAAAGGCTGAAGATGGAGCCCAGCAGTCAGAGCCCAGTCCCCTCAGGGAAGAGCACACCCCAACCCCCATCAGGCAAATCCACTCCAAGCTCAAGGTACAGTCTACATATAACACAGTTTTTTTTTTTGTTTTTTTTTTTGGGACTGGAACTAAGTTTCTGGGTCTTATCCTAGGAAAAATGAGCTTAAGAGAGCGCCTCTGTTTGAATTCTCTCCCCACAGTGACGTGCAGCTGACGGAGGACGCTGTCCGTCGCTACCTGATCCGTAAGCCGATGACCACCAAAGACTTGCTGAAGAAGTTCCAGACAAAGCGCACGGGTCTGAGCAGCGAGCAGACGGTCAACGTGCTGGCCCAGATCCTGAAGCGGCTCAATCCGGAGCGCAAGATGGTCAACGACAAAATGCACTTCTACCTCACGGAGTAAGCAGGCGGTGGGGGTGGGAGTAATGATGAAACCAACGTGACGAGGTGTTTGGGGTGGTGCTTGGAGAGGAGGCGTAACAAAGGTTGTGCTCTTGTGTCACAGCTGTTCAAAGAATACAGTTATTGAAGTAGTTTTGTTGAACTTTCTTCGTTTGGTTGAGCCTGAACTCGTAGAGTTGGAGCCGTTGGTGATGTTTTAGGAAAAACAATGTTTTCAACTGCAAGTGTGGACTTGGAGCTTAGTCTTTAGCTTCTTCAAAACTTTTATAATAAAATTTGAACCTGTCTGGTTTTTGTCTCACTGGTTTGTCTATACATACACTTTCATTTTATGGGGGGAGGAGGATATGTGTCCTTACTACAATCCAGTAAAAAGTCCTTTAACTTTTTTTTTTTCTTTTTTACAGGAAATTATAAAAGATTAAATATGAATTAGAAATAAATTGACTTTACAAATAAAAACAACCACGTGTGATGAAAACCTAAAACTAGTATTGAACAAATAAGCTAAATTTCAGGAAAGTATGTCAATAAAAATGCTGAAAACTGATTACGAGGATCTATTATGATTAACCCCCATTTTTGTGACACTTTTCTTTCTTTTTTTAATGTATTATTACAAAGTGCCCACAACACTTTGCGGGGATGGGCAAAAATATTGGCTGCACAAAAATATGAAAGGAACACTTGATACATCAAGCCATTTCAACTCCTGGAATGTTGATCTGGTCGGTTCAGCAGTAGGGGTTGTTCATCGGTGTCAGCTGCTTTTGATGTTCATGACTTTCACAACGGAAGGAGTAACAATGAGGAGATACTGTTGTTTCCAAAGTGTTCCTTTTTTGATCAGTGTATTATACAGAATTTAAATGAATGAATCATTTAGCTAACGCTGCATATTTAAGGCTAGTCTGAATACACAATACAATAATATAGGCCGAGTCAATACAGAAGCATTTCTTTATAAAGTTAACTTACAAGCAGCTCTTTTACGTAAACAATTACTTCACGAAAATAGATGTCATTTGCCTAAAAAAAGGAACGTTTGCACATGATTTAAAGCAAAGATCACAACATAGTCCTGGAGATAAACTAATCTGGAGTCCACCTCTCTGCACAGTACGATCTGTAAAAGGGAATGAGAAAATGCTCAAACCAGTTTTGTTTCACTTTTTAAACTCTTCACATATTGAACAATTAAAAAAAAACAATTTGCAATAAAAGATACAGAATTCTGGGAAAATTATAAGAGTGGCAAAACATTTTTTTTACTACATATAGAAGGCTAAGGGTGTTTGCCTTTAGATAAATCAATCTTCCGTGTTTATTTTAGTTTCATCTGATAATTTGAGCAAAACGGGGGCTCGTGCTTGTAAATTATTTCACTGAAAAGCCACACTGTTGTTGTGATGCGCTTTGCTTTTAAATGAAATTAACTTTATTGCTATATCCAACTCTCACAGTTATAACAATAAAAAAAGTTATAAATATTATTATTCAAATATCTATTATGCTGAACATTCTTCAGTTCTGAGCTTTTGGTACCTAGCTATGAAGAGGAGCTATTTTTTACCATCAAAACTTGGTTACCGTTTCACAGAAAGTTTTTTTTTTTTCCCCCAATCTTGATGGTTCTCAATGGATGAGAATACAGCGGGACTGAGGTGTTTAAACATTTATTAATAATTCTTTAAGAATAATCAGGTTCCAGAAGACAATACTGAAGCAATCGGTACTTTTAGGTTATGAAGCTTTACTTCCATCACTTAGCATCAGGAATAGTGCCGTTTCAGTGCTTCCAAAAACTGTCTGTATGATACAGAAGGAGAAAAACACACCAAAACGATGGTATTAGATAAATAAAACCTCTCCATTTTTATTTTTTTTTTGGGGGGGGGGGTTGATAGGTCAATATATATTGGTAACACAATCTTCTGTAGCCAGTCTATGTGATGCTCTTAGTTAAACTGAGCTTGGGAAGGTGCTAGGTTACGACACATAACGGAGATCCGGCGCTGACGAGGCACTCTTTGTCCGTTGAACACCGACTCTTCGTCTTTTAGGATCTCATGAGAGAAGTTGTATCTGGCTTGGTCCCTGCTCAAACAGAAAATAAATAAATAAATAAAAGGAATAACTGCAGTTTAAACTTTAGGTATTGTTGAGATAATCAAATTTAAAAGAATGTGATCGGCATGCAATTTCTAGTATAACAGATAAGCCTAGCGGACCTCAGTATGTAGAGGGAGCGACGAGTCAGCAGCAGATCCAGCCATTCATTCGGCGCATTATCCTTTACTAAACGCATGATGCTGTCGGATAAAAGACTCAAACCAGCAATGGTGCTGCCACAAAACTGAAAGCAGGAGGAGAAATAAAGATAAGAGAACAGAAAAAACAAAAAAAGGTGATGTGGCTAGAGAGCGACACCTTGACGCTGTCGACGTGGGGCTTGATGTAGCCGGCTTTGTCCAAATCCAGGACGTGCACGGGGCCCAGAAGAGGACCGCCCTGAGGGAACGCTACAGAACGGACGCGGTTCAGGATCTCCTCACACACCGGACCCCACCTCAGACGCTCTGTCTCTCGGTAGCCATGAATTGCCTGAGTGTGCACAAGAGGATGGAAAAAAAACAGGCTAAGAAAGAGGGAACATACTTAGGAATTCTGATCAGATACCTTGAGCAATTTCACCAGACGCATGTGTGCATGGAAGCTAGGTTTTATTGAGAGGTCAGATTTTATCTTAATTAAATTATCTTTCATAAAAATGAAAAAAAATAAAAGTCTGGCCAGGAGCATTTGAAAGATCTAAGGGCTATCAACTATCAGGTCTGAAACTAGAGTGAACAAATACAGACTAATTTATGTACGTCCCACACTATGACTGGGAGTACCTCCAGTAGAAGGCGCCAGACGGAGTGGCACACTAAACTCATGCATAAAAAATATATGTGAAATTGTCTTAAAGTGGTGGCAATAGGTTTTTCTTCAGTCTTCTCGAGACTGTGGTTATCTCTGTTACTTGTGCACCATTTTTTAACACTTTTTCCTTCCATTCAACCTTCCATTGATATAAAAAAAATAAAAACTTTCCATTTATATGCTTGGATACATCACTCTCTGGACATCCGGGATTTTGTTTGTTTTTTTAGCAACGAGCTTTTATGACTTACCCTCATCGTGTAGGGTGTAGCTGACTGCCTGCTGAACAACTGCTACGTGAGAAGTCTTAATCATGACTATGTGAACCATCTAAATGTGTGTTTCATGGTTTGAGATGTCCCTACAATCCCTCAGAGCTCGTCTTACATCGTCCCAGTGGTCGAACTCGTAGCGTTTCTTCCTCAGACCCGGCTCCAGCTCTTGCAGCAGAGCAGCCTCCTCCTCTTCTGAGATGAAGCCCGGCCTCACCTGCACCTGAGAGCCCAGCGTCTGCACCAGCTCTAGGCTTGACCCCACGATCACCTCATCTTGCAGAGATGGCAGGCCTCTGCTGCTGCTGCTGCTGCTGGGGCTCGAACAGCACCGCCGACCGATGTAAACAGTCGGTTTTCTAGTGTGTTTCAGTGCCGTCAGCAACAATTTCATCCTCCCGCACGAGCTACCATGAGTTAACCTCGAGGAACAGCGACCCACTGTTTATTCCAGCCGCGCGGTGTTGCTCGGTAGGTATCAGGCGGCTGTGAGAAGCGCCATGTTGAAACGGCAATGCATTGTGGGGCGGGTGGTCTTTCAGCAGGAACAAAAACTACAAAAACTGTTTAGTGCTCCTCCTGAGCCTTTATTAATTTCCCTTTTCAAATTTCCACATGTATGTTATCTTTAAAGTTAAAAAAGAAGGAATCTATGGATACCAGTGTATCGTTTTAGCCGACAAATAGCTCCACTCCATAAATCCGAGAGCTTTTTGTAGTTTATTGCCGCGTGTAAAGATCGTAGGTGAGCAGGCTCAGTTTAACCACAGTACAAGCTCTTGTGTATCATCCTCTTCTCTGTCCCAGCCTTTGAGAAATGGTACCAAATACGTTTAATCAACAGCATTAAAAAAAATATTACGTATTCCTCCACTGATGCTGCAGTTCCTGACTGTGAACACTGGAGGGCAGTGAACACCAATGTCTGTAACTCGTGTTCTATTTAAAAACATATTATTGAGTGAAAGTGTGTTTCGTTCATTCATTTATTTTTATTGTCCACTTGCATTTGTGTAAATGTGCATAAAAGTCTGGCAAATTTCTAATATTGAACTGGCTTTGAAATTGCACCCCTCTAAAAACGAGACCATGGCAAAAATCTGTGTCGTCCTACCCAACTGAACTCCCAACAAATATACTTTTGGGGGAAATGTAAGTACTAGAAATGCTTAATTAATCTAGTTATATAAATGTGCACACTCATTAACACACTTTGATTCAGTTTCAACATTCAGTCTTCAAGAGTTAACTTCAGTGGTCAATTATAGTGAATTGGTGACCCTGAAACAGAGTTTACCTGTCTTTAATCTTCCTGAGATTCAATAATGAGAATCCTCTGGCTATAGCAACAGTTTGCAGAGAGTTTGCAAGCGATCAGAGGAACCGTATTGTACAAAGCTCTTACAAAACCATGTGGAGAATTATGAGTCCAGGCTTACATTGAATGTAAAAAGAAAGGCAGTTTTAAGGAGACATATTGAAAATGTATTGGTATAATTAACATAATTGAAAGAACCCTACCCACATCTATTTGCTACAGCTTTTGGTTTAAAAGTAGTGAGCCATTCCACAGATAACTATAAAAGGGTTCAACTTAAAAGGAAGTCTAGAAGATTATAAGAAACCAATAAGAGCAGAATATTTTCTTAATGGAAGACCAGTTGTTATACCTCACACAGCAATTTAAAGTACAACATACAGTTAACTGTTGTGTCTTTTGCTCTTTCATACATGAAGCCGATCTTAAAATATCAAGATGCTCCACTATCTTCATGAGGATCATTGATTACCCCACTGGTGGTCTTGGTCAGTAAGCATCTACAACTCCACCGTTCTCCTCCAACAAACTATGATTCAAAACCCCTTTCAGTGTCAAATGTATTACTTTTATCCAGCCGTGATGAGTGTTTTTTGATCAGATGAACCCAATTTTCATTCTGTATTCAGTGTAATTTTGTGTGTATATCTCATCATCTACAGCAGGGGTGCTCAATTCCAGTCCTGCTGCTACTATCCTACAACTTTTTAGGTGCAAGATTTCTCCAACATTTATGAATCAAATGAATGGCTCGTGACCAGGCCTCTGCAGAAATGATTGAGATGCTGATGATTTAATTTAGTCGTTTGGTTCAGGTCTGTTGGAGAGAGGTTGCAGATTAGAAGTGCAGCACAGTAGCTCTCGAGTACTTGAGTTGGGCACCCCAGATTTGCAGTATGCAGCATCCGGTAACTGATCATTTTAAGTACATTTTGGAAGTTGTGTAAAGTAAACATATCCTCAAAATGTATATTCTGAGTCAGAATAGGGCGGAGGTTCTTTATGTAAAGACTCATATGTAGGCATTGTCGAGAAAAGCATTTTTGAGCCATGTCTTGGTATGACATTGTCTGCCTCTCTGTTGTTTTTCCATGTGTGCTGTGGACCAGGCCTGCAGAGGTTTGCCTGGAAGTCTGCAACGGGTCTGTGGAGGAGCAGGTTCAGCAGGGGCGGAGTGCTCTACATGCATACAGCCATTGAATTATTCAGTCTTATGAATCATTGAGTCATGCCACTCCTTTTTAGGCCCTTGCCTCAGAGCTGCAGCCTCTCAGCTTCAGACTACATCAGCATCTGACAGAGACAAGAAAAAAAACCCAACAACAGAGAATTATGCAGACATGTTTAATCTCTAGATTAAATGAATGGGTTGAAACCATAGTTTTCAGTGTCATCAATTTTTATGTTCTTGTATAAATCTGTTGAAGGTTTATGGTGCCTTTTTAAAAAAAGTTATTAAAGGTTAATTCAATTTCAAATCAGACTTAGGAGAAACAGACCATTACTTTTTTAACCTTTGTTTGTAGTCTGCTTTCTTTTTAGTTTCACGATTTAAGATTTCAGCATCATCTCAAGTTATTCCTACATCATTTTGGAAATACACTATCACTAGATAATTTGAATTATTGAAAGAACTGTGTGTAGTAATATAGTAATTTACAATGCCATTATATAGGGATGAGGGCACTACCAGGAAAAGTGGAGTGAACTCCAGGATAGAGAAATGAAACCCATTTACAGTCCTGCTCACCATTATTGGCACCCCTTCATGTTTTGTATAGCTGAGTGAATATCTTCAGAAATAAATGGAAATGTTCAAAACTTATATCAGCAGGATCTTTCAATTTCAGGTCCAAAATAATTTAACAAAGACAGTTACCATTTCAACACAAATATATCTTAATTCCAAAGGACAAAACAGAAAACCAGCATGTGCACTAATATTGACACCCCTCCCTAATATTTGGTTGCACACAGCCTTTGGCAGCAATGACAGCCTCCAAACATTTCTTATATTCATCTATAAGCTTCTTGCACTTCTCGGGTGGCCTTTTCTCCCACTCTTTTTTTGCAATATGCTCAAGCTGTTGTACATTTGCAGGGTTCCTTTCTCCAATGGCAGATTTCAGCTCTACCCAAAGATTTTCAATTGGATTGAGATCAGGACTCATTGCTGGCCATTTTAAAACAGTCAATTTTTTCCCCTTTCAACCATGCCTGCGTGCTTTTGGAGGTGTGCTTTGGGTCATTATCTTGTTGGAAGACCCAGGATCTTCGCCTCAAACCAAGTTCTTACACTGGGCAAGACATTTTGCTCTAGAATTTCTTGATAATCTTCTGATTTCATGATGCCTGTGATACGGTCAAGGCCTCCAGTACCAGATGCTGCAAAGCAACCCCACAGTATTATGGATCCTCCACCATGCTTGATTGTTGGTATGGTGTTCTTTTCTTTAAAGGCTTCATTGCGCCGTCTGTAAACATACTGTTTGTGTGAATTACCGAAAAGCTCCACTTTTGTTTCATCTGTCCATAAAATGTTGTCCCAGAAGGCTTGAGGTTTGTCCAGGTTCTCTTTTGCGAAGATCAGTCGTTCTTTTTTATGTCTTTTCTTTAGCAATTGTCATGAATCAGAGGCAGGGGACCCAGAATTCAGCCAGACCAGCAGAGGTTCAGATCAGGTACTTTTATTAGCAAAAAGCAAAACAGGGAAAAAAAACCCCAAAAAGGACCGTCAATCCAAAAGACGGAACAGAAGCGGACGGATTCTTGGGGCAGACCAGGCAGGAACAGACAGAACGGGATGGCACAGATTTCTGGAGACAAGGTGGTTCAAAATCCAAAAAGCAAAACGTAACAGAACTTGCAAGAGGAGAACTCACCTACACTCAACAAGACGACCTGGCACTGATGTCTGGTCTCAACAGTTTATATGGAGCATGAAGCAGGTGAAACCGGTCAGAGATGATTGCAGCAGGGGTGGAGTAAGGCAGGTGTGCAGAGTAAGTAATTAGACCAGACATCAGTGCAGAGGCTCAAAACAAGAAATAAATCAGAAACCAAACCTAAACTAAGAAGCTAACAGGACAAGTGGCAGGAAACAGGACAGAACTAGACAAATTACTTAACTAAAGTAATCATACATACTAAATCCCAGAAAGAAAACAAAAGCTAAGACAGAGCAAAAACACAAGCACATAATAAAACTCAGAAACTAATGTAAATACAGGAACCATGACTAAATAAACTATAACTGTGCAGAAGCTATGAAAGAATCCTAAACAAGACCTAGACCAGAAATAAAACCTGAGGCAGAGGAGTGAACTAACAGATCAAATAATAAACATAAACCAAGATGGAAACCAGAATAACATAAGGACCAAACCTAAGATAGAAAATAAAGCAGAAACTAACAGAGCACATGATGAAAAACCAGAACTACTACTAAGACTAAAACTAAATAATGTGCCGGGGTAAACTAAAATACACAAGCTATAATATTAACCAAACAAGACAGAACCCAAGACAGAAAAGTATACCGACTAATCAAATAACAAACATAAAACAAAACACAGAATATGACAGCAATGGGGTCTTCCTTGGCCTCCGCCCTTAAAGCCTCACTTTGTTTAGTGTGCGGCATATGGTACTTGCTGAATTTTCAAAATATAAATTAAAAAAACGGAATCCTTTGATGTTTCACAATGTATTACTGCATGGCTGTCTTGTTCATTTTGTTTCACTTTGAGACCTACATTTACACAATTTTGGACATGTTACATTTGAATTTGTACATATGTCTTCTCCTTGTACCTTCTTCACTCTGCTGGTTGCTCATATTGAACCAAGCTGTGCTGGTGGTTTATTCCTGTAAAAAGAAAAATGTTCTTTACTGTACTCCACCATGCCATGAAGATTGCGGATGAGAAACAGGGTCAAAGTAACAGTTTCATTCAAAGTATTGGCTTCCTCAGTCGGGCATATTTTGACTGAGCCTCATCCTTTTTCAAAGAACACCGCTGTTAACTAAACAGTGGTTTGCTTCTAAACCTCTTTCATAGGATGAAATAAGAGTTGGTACGATGGTAAGTGATGCTGTGCAGTGATGGTAACGACAGTGGATTTTTAAATTGACTGTAGTTCATGCTGAACAGTCTGGAAATTAGTTTTTGCAAGGTATGTTCAATATTGACACTTTCATTTTCACAATGGCAGACCATCTAGTGGTGTGCTAAATGAGTTACAAACAACCTCGCTGTTAAGTGCGTAATAACTACTACAGAAGCCGTGGAGTGTCACAACTGTGAAAATGTTAACATGTCCTCAATGTATTGCCTACTGCTAATAGCTAATAACTGAGGTCATCCTGTGAAATAGTTTTTGGCACTTTTTCCAAGTCCCCCCATTTATTTCTGAAGATACTTTCCGTGATTGATGGTTTTTGGGCTTGTTTCTGAATGTGCTGTCACTTCTTTGGGGTCTAATATAAGTCACTATAAACAAGAGTAAAGAGATCCGCTTCTGCTGTTGCACTACGGACAGTGAACAGGCCGGCTGATATCCCTCCACACCTCTGTGTACACACATACTGAGGGGGAGAGAGAGACGAACAAACGAGCCTCCTCTACAGGGAGGAAAGTTGTGGTCGTTGGACTACAGTGCTCTGTTTCTAACATAAACCCAAAGTAAACTTCACTATTATATTGAATTAACTTGCCTGTCCAGCAAAAAACCTGCAACCTCTGCATCCATTTACCTCGCTCGCTCATGAATAATCTCCACCTGGTAATAATAGCTAATATAGACCCTCGTTTTCTCCTGGTTGTTGCTTCTTTTTCTTTTCTTGGTTACTTTCTCTTCCCTCTCCCTGGGCAAAGAGTATGGATGGTCCTCCATTTCAAAAGAAAACAGCAAATAGCATTATCTACGGTTGTCTTTGCTTGTTTATGCCTCTCCTCCTACAACAGCACGTCTTCATATAGAAGACAGATAGGAAAAACGCTTATGGGTGACAAGTTTGGCCCCTTTCTGCTATTGAAATTGGAAATGGTGGCGCAACATGGCATATCCCAGTGGGTACACGACATCTATGTATTTATAAACTACTAATACTAAGTTATGAAAACGCCTTCATTTTTGATGCGATGTTATTAGACTTTGCCAGAATATGTATTTATAAAAGTATTATTTTAATGGTTGTGAACATCATGTCATTTACTCTACTTTGCAGGACCTTTACTAGGCAACCTAATAGATTTGTTTTGACTCGTCTTTGTAGAAACAGCTTCTTACCAGTGATTGCAGTTGATAAAAGCTGTACACAATTCACCAGGTAGAGATTCAATTTCAGTTTTAGGGTGTGTGGAGCTGTCCTTGGTCCTGAAAAAGCAGCTTGGCCCAGGCCTGCACCTTCGTTTGCTGATTATGTCTGTTTTATTATCAGACTCTGGAACTGTCCCTGGTTCTGAATAATCTGTTTGGCACTTCTCTCTCTCTCTCTCTCTCTCTCTCTCTCTCTCTCTCTCTCTCTCTCTGTCTGTATATATATATATATATATATATATATATATATATATATATATATATATATATATATATATATATATATATATATACTACCGTTCAAAAGTTTGGGTCACATTGAAATTTGAAGGAAAAGCACTGTACTTTTCAATGAAGATAACTTTAAACTAGTCTTAACTTTAAAGAAATACACTCTATACATTGCTAATGTGGTAAATGACTATTCTAGCTGGAAATGTCTGGTTTTTGGTGCAATATATACATAGGTGTATAGAGGCCCATTTCCAGCAACTATCACTCCAGTGTTCTAATGGTACAATGTGTTTGCTCATTGGCTCAGAAGGCTAATTGATGATTAAAAAACCCTTGTGCAATCATGTTCACACATCTGAAAAGAGTTTAGCTCGTTACAGAAGCTACAAAACTGACATTCCTTTGAGCAGATTGAGTTTCTGGAGCATCACATTTGTGGGGTCAATTAAACGCTCAAAATGGCCAGAAAAAGAGAACTTTCATCTGAAACTCGACAGTCTATTCTTGTTCTTAGAAATGAAGGCTATTCCATGCGAAAAATTGCTAAGAAATTGAAGATTTCCTACAACGGTGTGTACTACTCCCTTCAGAGGACAGTACAAACAGGCTCTAACCAGCTTAGAAAAAGAAGTGGGAGACCGCGTTGCACAACTGAGCAAGAAGATAAGTACATTAGAGTCTCTAGTTTGAGAAACAGACGCCTCACAGGTCCCCAACTGGCATCTTCATTAAATAGTACCTGCAAAACACCAGTGTCAACATCTACAGTGAAGAGGCGGCTGCGGGATTCTGGGCTTCACGGCAGAGTGGCAAAGAAAAAGCCATATCTGAGACTGGCCAATAAAAGAAAAAGATTAAGATGGGCAAAAGAACACAGACATTGGACAGAGGAAGACTGGAAAAAAGTGTTGTGGACGGATGAATCCAAGTTTGAGGTGTTTGGATCACAAAGAAGAACGCTTGTGAGACGCAGAACAAATGAAAAGATGCTGGAAGAATGCCTGACGCCATCTGTTTAGCATGGTGGAGGTAATGTGATGGTCTTGGGTTGCTTTGGTGCTGGTAAGGTGGGAGATTTGTACAGGGTAAAAGGGATTCTGAATAAGGAAGGCTATCACTCCATTTTGCAACGCCATGCCATACCCAGTGGACAGCGCTTGATTGGAGCCAATTTCATCCTACAACAGGACAATGACCCTAAACATACCTCCAAATTGTGCAAGAACTATTTAGAGCAGAAGCAGGCAGCTGGTATTCTATCGGTAATGGAGTGGCCAGCGCATTCACCAGATCTGAACCCCATTGAGCTGTTGTGGGAGCAGCTTGACCGCATGGTACGCAAGAAGTGCCCATCCAACCAATCCAACTTGTGGGAGCTGCTTCTGGAAGCGTGGGGTGCAATTTCTCCAGATTACCTCAACAAATTAACAGCTAGAATGCCAAAGGTCTGCAATGCTTTAATTGCTGCAAATGGAGGATTCTTTGACGAAAACAAAATTTGATGTAAAAAAATCTTATTTCAAATACAAATCATTATTTCTAACCTTGTCAATGTCTTGACTCTATTTTCTATTCATTTCACAACGTATGGTGGTGAATAAGTGTGACTTTTCATGGAAAACACAAAACTGTTTGGGTGACCCCAAACGTTTGAACGGTAGTGTATATAGTGTATATAGTGCATGAAAGTAAGAGCCTGGGAGGTGAAGACAACAGTGGTGCCATCTGAAGACAATCATTGGAGCACTTGGGGCAGTAACCCCCACTCCGGAGAGGTGGCTCCAACAGATACTTGGAGAAACATCAGACATCTCTGTCTTAGGAACAGCTTAGATGCTACGAAGAACCCTTCGCAGGTGAAGAGCCACCCACCCTGCTCAGGAATATGAGGGGTGGGTGAGAGGGCAATCAGTATATATATATATATATATATATATATATATATATCTGCGACAGACTGGCAACCTGTCCAGGGTGTACCCCGCCTCTCGCCCGGTGAACGCTGGAGATAGGCACCGGCACCCCCCGCGACCCCATGAGGGATTGGGCTGTTTGGAAAATGGATGGATGGATGGATATTTATATATATATATATATATATATATATAGATAGATAGATAGATAGATAGATAGATAGATAGATAGATAGATAGATAGATAGATAGATAGATAGATAGATAGATAGATAGATAGATAGATAGATAGATAGATAGATAGATAGATAGATAGATAGATAGATAGACACACCATTTATCTGTCCTTGTAGTAGGGTCAGTCTCACCCTGACAATCAAGACCCTCTCCTAAATGGACACGAGGCAAAATGATCCTGTTTCCGACATATAAGTTTGATGTAAAAAAATCTTATTTCAAATACAAATCATTATTTCTAACCTTGTCAATGTCTTGACTCTATTTTCTATTCATTTCACAACGTATGGTGGTGAATAAGTGTGACTTTTCATGGAAAACACAAAACTGTTTGGGTGACCCCAAACTTTTGAACGGTAGTGTATATAGTGTATATAGTGCATGAAAGTAAGAGCCTGGGAGGTGAAGACAACAGTGGTGCCATCTGAAGACAATCATTGGAGCACTTGGGGCAGTAACCCCCACTCCGGAGAGGTGGCTCCAACAGATACTTGGAGAAACATCAGACATCTCTGTCTTAGGAACAGCTTAGATGCTACGAAGAACCCTTCGCAGGTGAAGAGCCACCCACCCTGCTCAGGAATATGAGGGGTGGGTGAGAGGGCAATCAGTATATATATATATATATATATATATATATATATATATATACATATATATATATATATATATATATATATATATATATATATATATATATATATATATATATATATATATATATATATATATATATGCGACAGACTGGCAACCTGTCCAGGGTGTACCCCGCCTCTCGCCCGGTGAACGCTGGAGATAGGCACCGGCACCCCCCGCGACCCCATGAGGGATTGGGCTGTTTGGAAAATGGATGGATGGATGGATATTTATATATACATATATATATATATATATATATATAGATAGATAGATAGATAGATAGATAGATAGATAGATAGATAGCTAGATAGATAGATAGATAGATAGATAGATAGATAGATAGATAGATAGATAGATAGATAGATAGATAGATAGATAGATAGATAGATAGATAGATAGATAGATAGATAGATAGATAGATAGATAGATAGATAGATAGATAGATAGATAGATAGATAGATAGATAGATAGATAGATAGATAGATAGATAGATAGATAGATAGATAGATAGACACACCATTTATCTGTCCTTGTAGTAGGGTCAGTTTCACCCTGACAATCAAAACCCTCTCCTAAATGGACACGAGGCAAAATGATCCTGTTTCCGACATATCGGATGGCCGTTTAAGGTCGCGCTATTATCGATTTGTATTTGCGTTTGCAAGCTTTCCCTTCCTCAGTCTGTCCGATAGGTGAGAGGGGCTGATTCTCCGGGGCTGATTCTCTGGGTCACCCTTAAATCTGGATATGCAACATCACTGCCATTCGCAGACTCAAACACACACACATACTTACTGATACACAGCTATTTATGGAGTCAATCAATTGGGTCTGGTAATACCATTTTTCACTGTGACAAAGAAAAAAGAAGAATATGATGCTGGTAATGATTTGAGGTTCAACTTTCCTCTCCACTAACGCTTCTCGTAGCATGGCAACAGCCCTTTACAGAATGTGTACACTGAGACAAGTGACATTAGTCTTTAACATCCTTCCTGTAGATATACAAACAGAAGCCGGAAATTTGACAGGTCTAACAACAAAAAAAGATTATTATCATTAGTGGTATTATTTTTTCCTCCTACCCAATGTAGAATCTGAAAACATTTTGCAGGAATTGTTTGGCTTTAGCGCAGAGCATGTGCCTGCTGGTCACACCTTGGAACGAGCACCAATGTTTTGGTGGTGGGATGAAAAGTAGCCTCGGGTAGGGGAGAGTGAGGGAAGAAGATCCTCGACTCACTTTCAGGGAGGGAGGGGAGAGAAGCGAGCTCTACTCGTCCATTAATTTCCAAACGTCTGTTGCTAAGAATAGCCTCTCCCCCTCCACCTTCCCTAACAAACACATGCAGACTTGCGCGCTCGAACTGTGACGCGCATCTTTTTTTCCCCTTCTTCTTCTTTCTATTACACGCTCCCGTGTGCGCGCAGTCATTGTCAGCTCGGGTTGCAGCTGTGTCTTTTGCAGGAACTGCGTGATGCCAGCATCAGGCACACATACATACACGCGCATCTGGCTTATGAGAGACGCTTACCCAATTATTGACACTTATGAGATGTGTAACACCTCACTTTTTTGTACATTAACTGCATATTTAACGAATTACTGGGATGGCTCAAGTCATATGGGCGCGTCTATACTGCAGTCAGAAGCATCCGGGGGAGAAAATAAACGACGAACGAAGCGTCCACTCGTGACATACGTGAGGAAGTTGCGTGCGTCATGCGCCGTGCCCGCAGAACACAGAGTTTAGATAAACTGATGTTGCGGGTGGTTTAAAATACATCGGCTTGATATTTACAGAGGGGAAAACAGTCGACCCCCTCCCCTTTTTTGTTTCTTTTCTATCCATCCACCGATCAATCTGTCTCAATAACATCCATACGGTCGTTCGTTCGTTTGTCCATCTCCTTCTCCCCTTGAGGGCTGCTGGATGAGGAGAGAGGAGGCCCTCTCCAGTGTGTGTATGAAAGCGAGAGCGCGAGAGAAAAGGGGGAGAGAGAGACAGAGAGAGAGAGAGAGAGAGAGAGAGAGAGAGAGAGAGAGAGAGAGAGAGAGAGAGAGAGAGAGAGAGAGAGAGAGAGAGGGCGCTCTTCCAGGACATTTGGGCTCATCGGTGCGGACCTAAGACTGTTCGGGGTGGGGATGGTGATGGAGTTTTTTTCTCGGCACCTCCTCGAATGGCCGAACCTAGATCATGAAAGGGTGTGAGGAGCCGGAGAACAGCCTTGTCTTTGACGACGCCGTCCCTTTCCCCCCGCTTCAGGATGGATGGCCGCTGCAGGTGAGGGATTGAAGAAGAAGACAATGTGGTTGCAACGAAGAGGATAAGAGGATGTTTCGGCAATCGTTTGATGAAGAAGAACAAAAAAGACTTTCATGTACAATAATGAAGGCGACGCTCCTAAGGAAAACGGTATCTTTCCCCTAATTTTTATCTCTAATTGGGATTAAGCGATCTGAATTCAGACTCGAGATTAACAAATGTTACATTTTTTTCTGGTGACAAGGCTTGTCAGAGCGCACCTGTAAAGCAGCTTTAGGGAGACGGGAGCCACATTATTTCCACACGCTGTATCAAACATTGCGGATGTTCCAAAAATAAATAAATAAATAAATAAATATGCCTGGCTCTCCCTCTTTTTTTTCCAATGCATTTTTTTAATATCTAGAAAATGAGAGAACGACTGTGAATTAAAAAAAAATCAACAACAATCTTTTTATACATTGGAGCCTACATTTTACGATTTTTATTCCCAAATTCTAATTTAAGAGTGAACAAATGAAGCGTCCAGAAAGGGAGAGGAAAGGTGGGGGAACATCTGGTGCGCTCTGATCCAAGACCCATACAGAAGAACATGAAACATTCATGTTTAACTCGACACTCTCCCCATGAGCTCATGTTTGGAGGCAAATCCTACTTTTTATGGACATAAAATTGGACTAAGACTGAGACGCCCCACAGCACTGCCATATAGTGCAACCAGTCAGCCAGCCGATCACACAGCTAATTTCCTCACACCCACAGTTGGCCGTTGGCAGAGGCATACAGAAGAAGGAGACGCCGTAGGTTTACACTGTCGTCCTCGTCTGCTGAACCCCGGTGGTGCGGGAGTTGATCGGCAAGCTCGCAAGGCAACCCCCGTTGTGCATATGAGACGTTCGGATCCAGATGAGATGTAATGTGGTGTGGCCACACAGCTGAGCATTGGTCTCCTTATCCGCTGTTTCGTGAAGATTGGCGTCCAAGATCGGTGTCCACTGAATGGCGCGGTTCGGAGATGAGATGCCATCCAGGTACGGTGGGGGCCCCGGTGGAGGAGGGGGCCCCGGGGGCCGTGGTGGCAGCAGGCAAGGTGGGCCTCACGGACATGGCCACGGCCATGGGCACGGCCACGGCCATGGACCACCTGGAGGACCCGGGACCCAGAGAATGTACAAGCAGTCTATGGCGCAGAGAGCCCGCACAATGGCCCTCTATAACCCCATCCCTGTGCGCCAGAACTGCTTCACAGTCAATCGCTCGCTGTTCATTTTCAGCGAGGATAACTTTGTGAGAAAATACGCCAAAAAGATCACCGAATGGCCATATCCTTTTGCTGGCGTTTTATAATGAGTAAATGTTCATGTTTCAGGCCTCGCCAGGTAGGTCTAATGTTTAGAGAGCAGTGATTTATTCATCATTGCTTTCACTCTGTCTCTACACACACACACATATATATATATATATATATATATATATATATATATATATATATATATATATATATATATATATATATATATATATATGCCTGTGTGTGAATATAGTTTCACAAGCTGCAGGTTTTGCATAACAAAGGAGTGACGTGAAGATATATTTGAGGTGGTCGTGAAGATGCTGGCTATGCAATTTTCAGGTAATTAAGAGGAGGGTGGGGGCGGCTGATCATCATCAATCAATTTACCCCCTCTAATTTCATGTCAAAGTAAGGCAGGGTCTGTTTGATACACCTGTATGTGTGAGGTGTGTGTAGTGTTAGACTGTGATAAGGGTGGGAAGTTTGGGGTGGGGGGTGTCTAGGGCGCCGCTGGTTGCTGATGTCAGCATGTGCAGCAGGCCCACCGCCTAGTACAGAGATAGTGGCGAGAGGAAGTGGAGTGAGTGGAGAGGTGAGGGAAAGACCTGGGGGGAAAGGCGGAAATGAACACAATATTGGTGTGATTGTGTATTTAGCTGAGTGGGTCCTTGCTGTACTCACACTCCTATCAGCGTGGTCCAGGTGTCTTTATAGATACGATACACAGGAGACATAACAGGTAAAAGTCTGTAAGGTATATTAACTTGAGTATTAAATCATTACTGGAGCTTTCACCCCACATTCTGAGGCTTTATGCTCTTAATCGGGCAAGATGCAGACGTCACTGAATTAATGTCACAGTTTCCAAACTGCCCGCATGACTCTGTGTAGCAAGCAGCAGCAGATTCTATCCAGCAACCTTTTGCATTTCAGTTTTGATAATTCAAACAAAACACAACAAATGAAACAAAGGTTTTCATGCCTATTTGATCAGTGAACTTTTTAAAAAGGTTTTCTTTCTTTCCGCTGGTTAGTGCAGGGAGGGGAAGTTGGAGAAATGATTGTGCGGATGCTGAAGCCATGACATAACTGCACACACTAATTGGTCTCTTCTGGTGAAATGCAGGGCTTACATAGCCTTCAAATCACCATTAAATGACACGTGTTGGTGGAAGAAGGTACTGTACAGAAAATACTGTAAGGAGGAAAAATAACTCCAACATAAAATTTGTTAATTCCATTTGTTTGTTGGACACATAAGTTGTCAAGTGGCAGTTACAGACAACTGCACATATTTTTTTTGTCATTCTGATTATATTTAAAAAAATATTTCTTTCCTGGGGTTAAGTACTGCTCCTTTTCTTTCTCCTTGTAGTCTTTTCAGTGGCTCTTCTTGTGTAAACATGTACAATACACAATATTGGCCACACAAAAAATAAGACAAAGAGAGCTTTAGAACTGCATGATTTCCCTTTCGCAACTAATCCAAACTATGTTTGAAAAGTAATTCACTCAAGGGTTGACCGGTCTCCAGCATTTTTTTTCTTTTTTTGTTTTGTTTGTTCAAGTTTATATGTAAAAAAGCATTAAAATGCTCTTTTTTGAGATATCAGGTTTAGAGTTAAATCTCTTAAATCTCTTAATGTTCCTAAATCTCAGAGTTTTGCGGGATAGCTCTATATTCAGTTATTCAGTTCAGGTTTGAACTTGATTTTGTGCTGACGTTATGAGGTCGCTGCGTATGGCCATATTTTCTGACAATGCTAACATTGAATGACACCGAGGGATGACTACTCCCCATGGTTTGGAAATGATAACAAGCAATAAAAAAAAACTTGTTCCGGCAGAACTCATAGATGATTTTCTTTTTCATGCGCTTGCACCTTCCCCTGATACAACAGCGCCCTGGGCAATGAGCCATTCTGTACATATCTAAAACCTCCTCTGAGTAATTTTCTGTCCTTTTTAATTGACTTTTGTCTCATTAGCATCAGGTTTTGGACTTTCCTAAAATAATTGTTGATATATAAATAGTTTCACGGTTCAGTCACAAATGGGTTCTCTGGCTCTCACATTTAAGCGTTTTTATAGAAATCTGTGTAGCAAAATGTGTCACTAGTAGTTGATCTAATCATCAACAGTTTTTTTGTCATTTTTCTGATAAACAGTTAAGACTGTAATTAAAAAAAAATCTATCCACTAAAACATCAAAACATATGAATTTGTTTATTTCTTTAGATTCTGACACAGGTTTGTCCAAAAATGTGAAGCATACCTACAAAATGCTATCCCCATTACCAGACTTTAGTCACAGTCTGGTGCACAACATAATTGAATGAGAGCCACCATTAGAATAGCTAAAAGAAAGCTATGGAGGTGTGGAGACAACTATGGGGAAATTTGAAGAATAAAATAGATTTTACAATTGCAAGTTATCTTAGCTCATATTGTGCCTTGTTCAGCAATAAAGGGAAGTTTTGTTACCATTTTAAAGAATCTGTACAGTATATTTCATATTACTCCTTTTATGTTAAATCAGTCTGTTATTAAATAATATGAAACCTGATTTAACTGTACCTCATATGTTTTATCTAAATCTAATTTTTATTACAAACTGGGCATATTGCAGCGAAAATCTATGCCAATATTACCATATCGATCTACAAATTTTGTAGATTTTAGGGGTTTCTCATTAAAACGTCTCTTCCTTATCGCATGACATTTACAAAAGGAAGAAAAAGTGCAAAAAATATTTATAGATATTTTTCTTTCTATTTTTCTTTCATTTTTTTGTTTAATTTATCTTCTGACATATGTCTCTAGCTGGCAAGCACCAATGCTGTGAGAATCCATCATAAAATATATTGACGGTACATAAGGTGAATGTTTGGTAGTTTCGTTAAATTCAGTATTCAGAATTTAGCAACATTTAGCAATTTTAAGATTTTGTGAAGATTTGAGTTTTTAGACAAAGACTATTTTAATATCACGTTATGTCGAAAAGTTGAATTTAATTTATTAAGTATTGCAAAGATACTTAATAGTACTAAAAGTAGCTATTTGCGTAGTGCATAGGTAATTCTATAATATTCTACTTTAAAATGGCTTAACATAAAGCAATGCATGTCATCATTTCTTTGTAAATGTTACAAATGTGCATGTAACCTTTTCCTAATTCTTGCTTGCTTTGTGTTGCATCCCACGGCTCTTTTGTCATGCACAGTTTCTGAATTGTCACTGAACATGATCAGAGTCAAATAGATTGTTGGGTGCTGTTTTGATGCTGACTAGTCATAGTGCTGTAACAAAGGTGCCCACTGATACAACAATTCGCTCACATAAATCAGCAAAAAAGTGGAAATTGAAACAGTTTGATTTGTCTATTGAAATATTATATACGTTGCTCCCTGGTGCGGGGAAATAAGTGTACATTTAATGCTTGTAGGTTTTTTAAATAACTATTCGGTATCCAAAAAAAATTCAAATTGGTATATAATTGCACCTGGTATCATGTAAACAGAGACAGGCAGTCACATTGCATGCACACAATCTGGTTTCTGCATCATCCACATGCTTTTAAGTGCTTTTTCTTCCTGATGCTGTAAATGGAGAGGATGTCAATATATGTTCTATCTATAGTAACATTGAGCTCCATTTGAAATACATTACTGTGCAAAATGTCCCAATCCCACCTCAAATCTTTATATTTCTGTTTCAAGAACATTAGATATTATCTTTTTAAGTGGTCTTAAGCAATATTATTCTGTTTTTTAAAGGGGCTTAGTCATGTACTCTGACCATATAAAAAAACATAAATTCATATTCAAATACGATATATGCCAAGTGTTTAACCTGGTGGTGTTTACTTAGTCCTTTTTCAGCCTGAAAAGAAGTTTGCACCGAGCGCGATCAGCAGACATAAACATCATTGTGCCATATCAGAAAGCAAGATGGAAACAGTTGATGTTGCTACTGTAAGAGCCAGTAGACCACCCGGCAATGTCTCGCAGCGAAGTGACAGTTTGGCATTATTATGGTAAATATACACAGAAAGTACTGTTTTTCTACAACAAATAGTGTAAAACACAGAAATAAAATATAATAAGCCAACATGGCACAATAATACAATCGGAAAACCTTTGTCTGCAACCAGAGAGAGCTACTGGCATAGACATTTGAAACTTCATGTTACATGACTAGGCCCTTTTAAGCTCTTTCAATGTTTATCTTTAGTTTCTCTGATACTTATATTCATCTGAGTCTATATCTCCCCATATTCAAAACCATTTGTTTTCATTGTTATTGTTGTTCTTTTGCTGCTTATCAATGACCTATGACTCATTCAGACAGTAAAAGGTCATAGCACTCAAGCAGTAAACTAGTGTTGCACATAGCTGTGTAAAACAAACAACTCTGAAACAAGAAGATACAAAGAACCTTGCTACAACTTTATTTCTTTTTCCCCATGTTAGTTTATGTTAAAGTCCAAAAAAAGGAAAATAGGATGCAGACATACAGTTGCACCAATATGCTTATGCCCAAAGAAATGTTGAACAGACTCAGTGCATGCTATTCATATGGCTTCATTATTGTTTTGTTTTTCTGTTTGTGTTTTACATTTTGTAATTGCACATCCAAACTTTAATGTCTTTTATGAGTTTTTTTTGATAAACAGATGTGATAAATAAAATATGATGCATTTGTAATCACCATCATTAACCCCTAAATAAGTTAGTTTCACCAAGGGTAATATATGAGTCATCTAATTAGTAAGAATATTAAGAAGAAAATATATTAAAAGTTAGACATCAGAAGTTCTGATTGCAGTTTCCCACAAGTAATGCAGGATATAAAGCAAAAATTCACAGTCCGTTGTTATTACTCACTTGTTGTCAAATCCAACTCTTGCCATGACTGTTTTTGCAGCCTATGTTTGTTTGCCACTGGCCTTGCTGCCTGTTTCTTGTGTGCGTTGTGTAAAGTGTTATTTTTTGCAGCATAACTCTCCTCTTCCAAGCAGCATTGTTGTTACTTGCATAAAAATGTTTAAAGGGATGTTATTTATCTGCTCATCATAACAAGGGGAAAGGTGTGTCACTAAAGAGCATAGTTGGGCTACTTTAATTACTAATTCTAATTCTATAGATGGTCAAGGATTAATGCAGTCTAAGCTCATAACTAACTCTATCCACTATTCGGATAAAGTCGTATTTTTTAAATGTTGGCATCACCCTTCTATCAGCCACAGACATTGGGTCAGTCATAATTTAATTAAAGTCATTAGGACAGGCAGGTTGACAAAAGGGGATCGAGAGACACAAATGAGTCAAGAAGCAGAAAAGAGAAAGGGATTAGGGTAGTTTTAGGTGGTGATCTACATTCACTGCAGGATCTAAATTATTCATTTGCTGCTCTCTAACTTGCGTTTGTCAGCTGATAATGTAAGATACTTGACTTCTGTTTGTAGAATTGGTCTTGTATTCATCTGTGAGTTATTTCATACTGTCCTTTCTTGTCTTTTTTCCTTTTTGTATTTAGAAAGCTTGCTCTGTTTTTCAATGGATAGCTCATGGTGTTTTTTTTCAGTCTTATTCTGTGTAAGTGTTTTTGCTTGTCTTTAGGCCAGCTTAAACGTAACAAGAGCAGCTTAAAACAAGCACTATTGACAGCGGACAAAGTCAATCCTCTCACTTCTGATTTCAGTTTTTAGTATTTGGCAGTTCAGACTAATGTTTTAGAGCAGGCTTGGGGTACTATGAGATTCCCACGATATGACAATAGTGGTGAGCAAAAATGATCTCAGTATCACAGTGTTACTGTGCTTACACAGGAAGTAAGACGCTAAAATCGAGTTGCTCTCACTTAAATGATAAAAGAAGCAATTAGTACTATTGCTGGTAATTAGTCAAAACAGTATTTATCAGATTTATAATTACTTTATAATGTTTAGATGGTAATTACAATTTACAGTTGAAACCAAATATTTGCCTCCAGTGTAAAAAAAAATGATACTTAATGTTTTTTTTCATTGTCTAGCATTAAACTAGACTTAAACTTTCCTGTTTTTATATTTCCTAAATACCAGGAGAATGAGAGAAATATTTTTAAATAAATTGGAAAATCCCAGATCATAAGGTCAAGTTTCCAATTATCTAATTTGCAACATTTAGGTTAAATGGAAGAACACCGTAGGATGTATTTTTTTAGGATCAGCTCAAAGGCTGCTCGGCAAGGAAAAAAGACATAACATGTAAAGGAAATGAAAAAGTCTCATTTTATGAATGCACTCATGGAAAAATGTTTTAATTTTAGGAGACATGTCCTGTAGTTTAATGAAACTATAGTTGAAGTTTTCAGCCCTTCTTGACAATTGTCAAAAATGTATAGAGGTGAGCGGTTCATGTTAAGCGGGCGGTTTCAGTGTTGTATAGTAACGAAGTAAAAATACTTCACTACTGTACTTAAGTATATTTTGGAGTACTTTATACTTTTCTCAAGTATAATTTTTTTTGATTACTTTTACTTCACTATATTTCCAAACTTAATTGCATACTTTTACTCCGATACATTTTCAATGTTTGGTTTAGTTACTCGTTACAAAAAAAGTGTCGGTTCGGCTCTGCCAGACGTGCGTACATGCACAGTTCGCCCGGAGCGCCTCCGTTTGAAGCGCTCGGCGTGTCATTTCAAAGTTGCTGTGCGCCAGCGGGGGCGGGGCCTGGCGCTCCACGCAGCCAATCACTAACGCGCCTGGCCTTTGATTGACAAGGCAGAGACCCCCCCCCTTTAACTCCGCTCCCATTGGTTGTGCTGTCTTAAATCCCGCCTTCCCTCTCCCTGATTGGCTGGTTTCTATTACGTGTGTACGTGCATGTGCGTACGTGCTTGGAGCACGTACGCACATGCACGTACACAAAGCTGCTGAGTGCAGTTCTGATCAGAAGCAGCAGAGAGAGTTTTGAATTGTTGAACTTGAGAAATGTAAGTAACCAACGTTAATATCTCAAAATAGCATTTAATTCTGAAGTATAACACATTTTATCAACAAAAACATAATCTCTATAAAACTAAATATCCTGTGCCAGACAGGAGTTCTGAAGACTGCTGGAAAGATGGAAAAGCAAAGACTATAGGTCATAAAAATTCAGATTCTTAGCCACAGCTGTCTGAAAAATGTGAGAGTGTCACTTTTACCATTATTTCGTTGGTATTGTTGCTTTTATTTATTTTAGACCATTTGAGGCAGTTCAGGCATAAATAGCAGGTGTAATTTCTTTTGCATAAGAACACTAGATGCCACCTAAACATTTGCTACTCTTGTTTAGACCTTTGCGTAGTTATAATAGTATGATTAGGGTTCCACAAAATAATAGTGTTATTCATTTGACTATTTCTACTTCTAGAATTAGGATAAAGACAAATAAAACAGAGGAACACAATTTACATTGGTTTCATTGTACATAGATTTCCACACTGTCCATTAGTAAATTAGTATAAACCAGGGCCGGAGCTAGCAGATTCAGAGGGCAGAGAATTCCCAAAGTATCTAACATATTCTACCTCCTACAATGGAAGGGAAAAATTGTTATGGACTGGCTGATATACAGCAGGTCAAAAAAGGCCATATTTTGGCTGCAGTGCTTGCTGTTCTCTTATGAAGAAAACATCATCTAGTGCACTAAATTCAATAGCTGGGTTGAGAATATCCAGTATAAAATACAGAGATTTGTGTGTGTGGTGTGGTGGCGGCAGGTGTAGAGGGGGGGCCCAAAAAGACTGTGTTGTCCCGGGCCCTAGCAAAGCTGTCAGCTGGCCGGCCTGCAGGTATCTATTAGCAGGTTTACCACTTCCTGTAGGTTAACTAAGCCTGGTTTATCACTTCACCATGTTCTTAGTATACACCACCTTTGCCTGCACTTGGTTGTGTGTTGGTTGCTTAGCACTGACCTTACTTGAAGAAGGAAAACTGAAAGCTTACAAAAAGGTTGTATTTTCTGTCTAAACTTGGTCTAGATTTCTCCTGCACTTGGTTGTTTATATTATTTTAAGTGAATTTGACTTTCAAAGTTTACCAAAATCTAAAAAATGTCATTCAAATTGCATTTGCTTTGTTTTATTTTTTACTTATACTTTTCATTACATTACTTGAGTACATCTATTTTTACAGTAATTTTCATACTTAAGTACAAGACATTTCAGATACTTTAAGACTTTTACTCAAGTAACATTTCAGTCAGTGACTTGGACTTTTACCAAAGTCATATTTTGGAGAGGTACTTATACTTTTACTTGACTCCGAGATTTCAGTACTTTATACAACACTGGGCGGTTTGCTGCAGGAGGGGCAAGGTCCGTATTTATTTTTCTCATATCAGAAATATCTCTATCCAAATATTTGTTCTTTTTTTTTGTAATCTAGGAACAATATTAGTAACCTTCTCTGAGCCAGTTTAAGCCGAGTGAAGTGCTGCCTTACTGAATCATCCAATCACCTAGAGAACTGTTAGCAAAACTTTGAACTGCAGGAATGGTGTGTGTGAGAAACATTTTGCATTTTAAACCCCTTGGTTACTTTGATGACAGTAAGCTGTCCTTTCCTAATTGTTTGGGAACTTTTTTGTTGCCAATCTTGTCGAGATTGAAAATTATTTTTGAAAACAGAGGAAAAAATATATGTAAACCCAAATTCTAATCTAACTTGGCATCCATTTTGGCATAGTTCACATGCCATATTAACATGGATTTGATCCCATCATAAGTGAACAGTGACACGACAGTGCAAACACTGTTATGTTTTAATTCTTATTGTGAAGCAAACATAAACAATTTCATTTGGTTGTTTAAAGTTTGGAGTCAAGAAACCCATAAAGATGCTTTACAGCTTTATAGTGAGGGAGGGTATTTTTTGTCAATTAAAAAAAACAAACCCAGTTAAAAAAAAATTATGTTTTGCCTGAATCAGCAGAGGTGCTGTCATGTCTGCCTAAACAAAAGACAGAAATAAGTCAATGTGTAAGTTTTAAGGTTTCAAACAATAGCCAGCAAACACGTAGGTTATATACTGCTCTAATTGAAGTGGTGTTAATGTGCTGAGATTTGATCACCCGACAATATTTATTGGTAGTATGGGTGGTGTATGGCCACATTGTTTCATCAGTTTCAACCCCAACAAGACCTTGGCTGCACCAGAGAACAGGTAACTCAATTGACGTTTCTCCCTCTGACGGAAAGTAACAAAACATTTGGCAGAGTCCACAGACTGCACTGGCCACCAGCCGCTATTTTTAGCCGTCCGTTTTTGCATAAGGCTCTTGGCCAAGTGTTGTAAAGTAAAAGTTAAGCAGTCGAATGAGTCAGTCTTTCATGAAGGTGAAGCATTTGTAATGGGTGTAAAAAAAAAAAAAAGATGACTGTTGCATTTTGGGAAATTTAGCGCATGGAGAGGAGGGGCTATTTCAAATCAGAAAGGAACGGGTTGAAAGACATAACTTATTGACAGGGGCATGCTTATGAGGAAAGAAACTGAAAGAATCCAGCAAAGTGGTAGATGTGCTAAGGGTGTTGTTGTGGTGGTTGTTACTTGAATAGATATTTCTGGGATGTTTAACCTGCAGAACATTACTATGGATTAAATTGTAATCTTTAATGGGAGATCTGTTTGTTCCTGCCTAAATATCCATTAGCTCTGAATAATAGCTTTGCATACGTTCAAACTGGGAAGGTTAACATTAAGACTCTTCTACCCATTTGTTCCCCTGTCTTTTTCTCGGCTTTGCTGTCATTCTTTTTGATTGATGAGAAGTGAGGGTTTGTCATCTTTCATGTTTCACCACCAGGGATTTTTTTTGTCTTTCACTCAAATGTGATTTATCATAACCCCTTGTTATATCATAGGTGTTACTATGTGGAACTGAGTGTGTTTGGCTTCTATAATGTTAATTTAAAACCTGAGTCGGAAGTTTTGGGGGATATTTTGCAAAGCGTCCTGACCATTGCAAGTGTAGTCAAGTTTAGTGTGTTCGCATTGCTTTTTTCGGAAAAGCTGCTGTAGGTGCATTAGGTGCTTGTGCGTCTGTCGGCACACATGCACCACATCTTGTTCTCTGTGAGAGTGTGTCCTTGGGGCACAATCTGCCCCCCTTGTAACTTTGGCTGTCTGGTAATAAATGTGTGAGTTGATCCGTATCCCTAGCCCTTAGGCGGTCTCTGCACTGAAGTTTGCACTTTCACACACAAACAATAAATCCTAATCTTTCAAAATTCTTATTTCTGTGTTGCATAATATTTGCACAAGCTTCTATCTGCTGGGTTTTAAAATGTCTTTTTAAAATATTAGATTATGACGATCTGAACAAAAACAGTATAATTTTCACTCTTCATGTCGTTTTTGTCTTTTGCATATAGTGCCTTGTAAAAGTATTCATACCTCCTTAACTTTCCCACATTTTATCGCAACACAACCACAAGCGAAAACAGAGTAGCACATTGTTTTAAAGTGAAAGGACAATGATGCGTGGTTTTCAAAATCTTTTATGGAAAAAACATTACAAGGTGAGGTGTGCATTTGTATTCAACGTGGTTGATTCAAGTTAATACTTTGTAGAACCACCTTACACAGCAATGCAAGTATTTTGGGATATGTCTCCACCAGGTGTGTACATGTAGAGACTGACGTCCTCTTTGCAGTCAACTTAAATGGAGAGGGGATGTGGACATTCAGTTTCAAGTCCTTCCACAGATTCTCAGTGGGATTTCGGTCTAGAATTTAACTCTGGCATTCTAACCCAAAACATTTTCTGCTTTCCAAACCATGAAATGGCTGCTCTGGTTGTATGTTTAGGCACGGTTTACCACTGGATGCTGAACATCTGTCTCAGTCTTCTGCAGATTCTAGCAGTTTTTTCCTAATTTTATTTTGTATTTAGCTCCATCCATCTTCACAACAAATCAGCTTCCCTGCCTCTAATCAAGAACAGCACCGTGTTTCACGGAGGATATAGTGTGTTCTGGATTATGTGTAATGTTAGCTTTGCCACCACATATAACATTTATTTTTGTTTAGATCAAAAAGTTTTATGTTAGTATCATGTGAAACAACACATTCTCCCCCTGTGCCTCTCACATGGGTTGACAAATAGGACTTCTTACGGGTGTCTTTCAATAATGGCTTTCTTATTGTAACTCTTCCGCAATTAATAGTTGATTTATCGCCTATTAATTTAGGTTCTTCCACTTGATCACTGCAGCTCCTCCACAGTGTCTGTAGGCCTCTGAGCTGCCTCTCTCATTAATGCTATCCTTTTCCAGTCAGTTTTGGTACATGGCCAAGTCGTGTTGAGTTTGCACTTAGAACACACTGTCTCCATTTTAAGATTTTGGACTGGACAGTGCTGGTTAAGCTGTTCGAAGCTGGGGATATTGTTTTATCATCTTCCAACCCTTTCTTTTGTGTGTACCTTGGTCTTCATGATGCTTTTTGTACTCTAATATTTTCTTAGAAACATCTCACACCTAGCTTTACTGATATAAAATTACAAACAATCACTGGTTGCACTGCATTTTATTTAATGTTATCTGACCAAAGGTGTCTGAATACGAATGCCAGCCACACTTTTCAAATTAGTAAAATAAATTGAAAACCATTTATCAATTTCCGTCCTCTTGACAACTTTCTGCTATCTTTTATTGTTCTTTCATCTTCATCCCAGTACAATACGTTGAAGTTGTAATGTGAGAAAATTGGTAACAGTTTTGCTGCGCACTGAAGAGTTGCATATTATAATAATAATAATAATAATAATAATAATAATAATAATAATAATAATAATAATGCATTTTCTTTAAAAGGCACCTTTCTGGACACTCAAGGTCACTGTACAAAAAAGATAAAAACACAATGTCAGAAACAAAGTCGAAACAGAATAAAAACCATTTAAAAAATGCAAAGGCTGGGACAGGGAAATTGATATTAAAGAAAATAGGCAATCTTAAACAGATGAGTTTTGAGTTGTGATTTGAAATGGAGAAGTGAGTCCGTGTTTCTAAGTACGGGTGGTAGAGAGTTCCGGGGGGGGGGGGGGGGGGGGGGGGGGCAGAGCGGTTGAATGCTCTGCTCCCCATGGTGGTGAGACGGGTGGAAGGGACACGGACAGGTGTAAAGCAGATGAGGATCTGAGAGCACGGGAGGGGGTGGGAACATGCAGGAGGCCTGACAGATATGGGGGGGGGGCAAGGTGGTGAAGGGCCTTGAATGTCACCATGAGAATTTTATATTGAATGCGGAACTGCACAGGGAGCCAGTGGAGCTGTCGGAGGACCGGGGTGATGTGGTGGATAGAGGGAGTTCTTGTTATAATGCGGGCAGCTGAGTTCTGGACCAGTTGTAGTTTATGGAGTGATTTTTGAGGAAGGCCAAAGAGGAGAGAGTTGCAGTAATCCAGCCGGGAGGTGACGAGGCTGTGGACAAGCATGGCAGCAGTGTGTGGGAAACAAAGTTCTACAGATTCTGAACATCAGCAGCGCATCCAATGCTATTCTACTCAGCCAATCAGATGGGGTATTACTGCCTTTAAGGCCCATGCCTTATTTTGAAAATAGATGTTTGGATCTGAAAGCACATGGAGTGAGCTGGGAGCATTTTGGTGACATACTGTACCTGTTGCAATTAATTAAGTTTCAGTGGTTTTCAAACACAAAACATGTCTTGTTTCCTATATCCTTTGGCTAAACTCATGAGCTAATTATTAGGGAAGTTGGAATTGGTCATTTGTAATTGAGCGTCGTGCTTTATAGAGAAAAACGAACACAGTTGTTAAAATCACAACAGTTACTGTGTCCTTACTGCAGAAGGAATAAACTTGAAAATAATTAGCTGGATGACAGTACTAACACAGCACTTTCATCCAGTTTGTTTTTTATTGTGGCCGTGACGCGTCACTGTGCTCTTGATCCGAACCATCCAGCCGCTCATGTGAATAAATTTGACCACAGCAAATGTACAAACACAACCAGCCATGTCACCGGTCATGGCTGCCCAAGCTGAAAACCATCACAAACCCGGCCATGGTCTGAGCATTCGTTGCATATGAATCTAAGATGTGATGGTTGCAGTGTGAGCAGTTTTCCTTTCTAGAATGATTGCGGCTGGATCTTAGTGTTGGATGTAAGGCTTAAAAAAATCACTGTGCGGAGCTAAAAACAGGTTTAGACCAACATCACGGTAGCAATCTGGGAGTCATTTGCCGTCAACTGTGCCCAGATCTCATGCGTGCGGATGTTTTACACAACATTTGGTTTATTTGATCCACCTGATTTGATCTGTCTCCGCATCACTGCATGATTTCGGACACAGGTATATTTGAAACGCTGCCCTGAGAGGATATACTGGATGCTGTCAGCGAAAATAGAAACTTTTACCTGATACAGATAACATTATTGATTATCTTTGCTCTTTAAGTCATTCATCTGCATTTAAACTAAACACATTATTGTAAACGTTTCATTTTTCCTGTCCAGATCTTCTTCCCTTCAGGATTCGCCTCGGTCTCTTTTCTCCTAGCTCTGTGCTCTAACTCTGCTGAATTATTCAGTTGCAGTCGAGTTCGGACCAGCGCGCGCGTGTGTGTGTCTGCGAACGTGTGTGTGTATGAGAGGGGCGCAGTGACGCTCAAGAGAGCTATTTTTGGGATTCGGATACATGGGGAGAGAGAAAATAGAGGGAGAGCGTCTGTGATGGATTGATTTTTTTTTTCTTTCATTTATGTTCATGTTGTTTTTTTATGTTGTTTTTTTTTTCTTTTTTCTTGGTCACGTGTTGCAGCTGTTAGTAGACAAACCCCATTGGAGGCCCGCACTCTACCTGCAGGGCATGCTGGCATGTTGTCAAGCTCAACTCCGCTCACTCAACATACAAATACACGTTGGCAGTAAAAAGCAAGGGAGTAAGCGGCGCTTAGATAAGCCTGTACTGTCAAGTATACAAACGCAGCTGATTTTTAACACAGTGCCTACGTTACTCGAACATAGAACTTATGTGAGAAAGAAATGTCACGTGCCACCCGGCACACACTCCCTGCTGCACTCGCCACTGTCAGCATCTTGTGCAAAGTGACAGCTCGGCTATATGTGGGTGACGGGGGAGGGCTGGTGACAGGGTGAGGGAGAGACAATAGACTTTGTGTAAGAAGTAGAGAAAGCCACCATAATGGTTTATGAGCTACCATTTTGAAATTATGACTTTGTTACTACATAGGATATATTAAAGGCCAAAAGTGACCATCTAGTCTATGAGTTTGAAAGCCTATTGGACCTACGTGCCTCATTTGTGGCCTTGCAAAAGTATTCATATCCATTTTTGTTCAACTACAAGCTTGAACGTATTTTAGTGTCATTGTATAGGATAGACCACCACAAGATTATACAAGCGTATAATGGAGAATGTGAAATGTATATGGTGTTATTTCTGTAATTAAAAATCCCAAACGTGTGGCATGATTTTATAGTCATCACCTGTGGAATGTGATGACTTTCCACAGGTCAATACTTTGTTGAGACAATTTTTAACCGTAGTTACCACTTCGAGGCTTTTGGTGTATGTCTCTACCAGTTTAGAGACAGATATTAATCTAAATCTACTCACTGTAACTAACTGTATGTTTAGGGTCTCGTCTTTCTAGAAAGTGAAGTCATCTACAGCCACAAACAGCTCCAACCATCCTCCCATCAACTCTGACCAGCTTCTGTGTCCCTAACAAAGTAGCCTATCCTCACAGCGTGACGCTACCACTACCATGTTTCTCAGTCATGATGAATTATCGGGCAATGGTGGTACAGGAGCTAAGGAGTTTGTCTTGTAACTGATGGGTTGCTGGTTCAACCACACACTCTGACCGTCTCAATTGTTATGTCACTGGCAGAGACACTTTACCCCCTTTGCCTGCTGGAGGTGCTCAGCGGGCCCCGTGGTGCTGATAAATAGCATACTCGCTTTTGTCATTCTACCCCAGGGCAGCTGTAACTACAAATCTAGCTACCAATGTCAGCGTGTGAATGACTGAATGTTGTGTGAAACACTTAAAGCGCTATACAAATACGGCCATTTACCATTATAAATGGGTCAGATTTTGTCCTCTCTGACCAGGAGATGTTTAGTGTGTTTTGGCAAACTGCAAACAGGACTTTTATGGTTTTCTTTCAACAATGGCTTTATTTTTATTTTATTTATTTATTTACATTTTAAGCTGTTCTGTCAACAGATTTTCCCACCTGAACCATGGATGTTTGCAGCTTCTCCAGAATTACCATGGGCTTCTTGGCAGTTTATTTGATTAATGTAGTCCTTGCCCAGTCCGTCGGTTTAGGTGGATGGCCACGTCTTGGCAGGTTTGCAGTGTGCGGCACCACATTATTTCCATTCTTTGGATGACAATTTGAACAGTCCTTTTTGAAAGCCATGCATTCTTTTCCTCCCTTTGTCTTGGTCTGTCACATAAAAGCCCACAAAAAGAACACCTTTCACTCTTATTTTCAGCCATAAATTGATAATAGGTAGCTTGTGGACGGAAATGCTTCATGAAAGAAGTACAACCTTTTGTTTATGAAATGGAGTAATGTTTCTTTGAAAAACAGTACCTAACAACTATGAGTAGCGTGGGACTGCGGGGTAATCAGGAATCTGTAACTAAGCGTTGACAGCAACCATGAAAATCTATTCAAATTTTGCCTTACAGTAGTGAAACGAAGCACTTCCACCACTTTGCCTCTTATCTTTGCAGCTTCAGATTATCAAAATAATTAGCTGGGTTTCAACCACACTGCTTAATCCCATTCATCTGATCAAATCTGAGCTTCTTAGGCAGAAGTGACAAGAACGTGAAGTAATTATTTGAGCTGTTCTGCCGCTGCTCCATAATGTAACAGGGCACAGAAGAGGGAGTAGGAAGAAGGGAGAGGAAAGAAATTAGAGACTTAAATTAAGTCTTGGGATGAAAGAAGGGAGGGGGTGTACATTTATGAGATCGGCCTCTTTCTGTGTACTTTTATTGTCTTGAAAACATCACAAAACCTTTAAAGATAAAAGGTTTTTTTATAGAAATCTTCTTCAGGGATACTTCAAAATTCTAAAAATCTTTTTTGATTTACTAAATTTGTGGTTAAATGTTTTTCTTTTTGCCTAAATAAAATGTAAAAAAATAAAATGTAAATGTATTTTCATGCCTTATTTTACAGATACAGATCTATAAATATAAAAAGTGGCTACTCCACTCAGAGCTCTACCACACTATGGCTGCACATATTCAACTTTGCTCATAGACACCTGGCTTGTTTAACAGATGATGTTCACAATGTTCTCAACACAACAACGTCTTGCTGAATTTCAATGGAAGGTCCCATTTTGTCCTTTCGTACCTGTAAACAATCAAATTCATCACCATCTGTGTAACCACTGCATCCCAGTTTATTACTCTTTGTATTTAGGTATGTTGATGAATTAGTTATGTTAGTTTATTTTTATTCACATACCATTTAGTTACAATAGACTACAAGCAGATATTAGAAGACTGCATTAAATAATATTAAAGCAAGTATAAACATCTCCAGGATGGGAGTGAATTTATGCTTTGTAAAAAACATCCTGTTTAAGATGAATACAAAATGGCCAATAAGGAAAAAGTACAAAATTATGAGGAGTGAGATTCAACCCGCATCCAACTTAAGAGTCATTTAAGTAAAGCAAGGTTTCCAAACGAAATTGATAAAATAAAGTTGTATTTTGGCACCAAAAATATTATTTCCAAAGACATATTAGCAAAATAACTTATACAATAATTGATTTTTAGGAAGAAGATGCTTCTCTCAAGTCCTGTGTCAGGTTTTTGATTGATTTTTTTTCTCAAGTAAAATGGCTGTTAGATCCCTTTAATCTGCTGAGTAGTTTTTGCCTGCCAGAAAGTTCTTCTTTTATATTCTGCTTGTCACTTTTCCATTGAGAATGAAAGTGTCCCTTAGATGTCCTACATGCATTTCAAGCACGTCACCACAAAGACAGATGTGCATTTCCATCTACATATGAGAAGAGCAGAGGAATATTTATAGTTATATTTATAGTTTCCATCTGATTCCATTATTTTATTTAGGTGTGTTACATTGGAGGCTAAATAAGATTATATTCCATTGTATAGATTTAACCTTTAACAGTTTAAATTCATAGAAAAATGTTGGGCTTGGTGCTCCTTGCGTTAACTACAACTGAACTGAGTTACATTTCAGTCTATTTAGGTGAGGTTTAGGACTTTGCAGTTTGTTGTTGTCGATTAAAGAAGTTTGCATTGTTGCCACTTATTTTCAAGACTGGTCAAACATGAACGTGGATTACCACACACTTTCCCACAACTTTAGATTGTGTACATGCCGAGTTGGGCGTTAAACATTGCACCGTAGTTTTTTTTACGTACACACGCTTCGTACGCACGCTTTGCACATGAATCCCCAGAGCAATCACATAAACACAAACTCCTAACATTTATTCAAGGTCAGGTAAAAACATAAGAGCCTTATTTTTATATTTTTACACCCATCTTCCACACTGGATTGATTATGTTGGAAGAAGAAACTCAAGCCGACTTTTAGCATTTCTTCCTAATTGCAGTTTCTTCTGCAAACATCAAATGGAAGAATCAGTTAACAGGTATACATTTAGTTCCACCATGGGGTGTCACTATTCTTTTTTTTAGATGACCTTTAAAATGTAGAGCTTTCTTTTGGAGTAAACTATACAATTTAGTGCTAACAAACGTGAACACTGCATGTTGTCAGGTTCTTTTCTCCAGTGAGTGAATAAAATAAGATGGTGGAAAGGAGGGATATAATGAACCAAGATGGACACATTTTAGATGAGGAGAATGTTGTGCCTTCAGTGTCCAGCAGACTGTGTTTTGGTGCCAGTTTTAAAATTGTTATGCTTTGATTTCCTTCCCATTATGCAAATATGACCAACTCTAGCTAATAAATGTTTTATGTTATTTTCAAATTGAACATAATTTAATAGTCATTAGAAATAAATACATTTAAAACCACTTTATTTGTGCTTTTCCAAAACGCCATAATCAGACATCCCTCCACCATCAGTATAAAAATGTATTCTGTGTCTGCGCGCATGAGTGTGTGTGTGTGTGTGTATAACCTACTTATGGGAGAGTATACACCACGCTCAGCAGGAGAAAATACTGCAATCTTATCACACCCCTGTGTAATTCTCTTGCTTTATTCCTCATTCAGCTCTACTATGCTCTTCATCTCTTCCCTTCTCTCCTCCCGTCTAGGTCCGCCCTTCTTTCTCTCTCTTGTATTCCTCATCACTCAATCTTTTCAACCATGTCTGTGCCCACAGGACAATTTCCTTATCCTTTCTCCTCTTTTTCTACTTTTCTCCATCTCTCTCTTTTTCATTTGAACCATCTATATATTTTTCTCCCCCCCAACCTGTTTTTTTTTTTTTTTTTTCATACTCCTCATATAGTCTTGACGTTTCCGTTTGTGTACATTCGCTGACGCGGCATCATCCCACTTTCCTTTTTCTCTGTCTCATTCGATATTTAACAGAGATGGCGAAATGATTGATGGGCGGGCTGGGTGAAAGAAAGGAGGCATATGATGGAGAAATACACAAATGCAAGAGTGAGCAAGAGAAAATGGAAACAGAGAAGTGAAGGAGACTTTAGAAAAGAAGTAGAGGTGTGGCAGTATGTGATGGAGGTTTAGCAGGGTAGATAGTGGAAGAAATATATCAGAGGAAAGCATTGGCTGCACAGAAGTGAACATTAGACACTCTGCATACAGTACTGAGGGACAAGGTTAATAAAAGCCATTAAAAGTGTGTCTTGATGTACATCAGATGCTTTCATCGATGTGCTATTTCCTTTCCAAACAAATTGTTCTGCAAAGAAACATTGTCCACAATTCAGAATACAAACATACACACGCATGGAAACAAAACAGTGATAATGGAAAGCAAATATTTTGTGAAACAGTAGAGAGAAAGGAAATGTACGCTCTCCAAAAATGGGTTTTTGGAGAGCGTACTGTTGTCATCTCTTTAACTCTAAGCTCTGGGGTTGTTTCTAAGTGTTTTTTAAGAAGGAAGGAAATATTCATTATTGAAGGTTTATAGCAACACATGAGTCATCAGTTCTTCTGAGTTTTGCATGTGTCTGTCTGCATATGGATTAGCACTTGTGTCTCAGTGAATATTTAAAACCCATGAGTCTGCAATCTAAGTGTTTGGGTGAGTAGAAGATGATTCAATCACAAATAAAGCAAAAAACAAAAACAAAAAACAGACTAAACATCGGTTAAAGACATTTTGATGTTTTTATCCTAAATCTACAATCTATGTAGATTTCAATGAATAATACTGAGGCAGCAGTTAGGGTATGACTGAAAAATAAAATCTGTGTCAGACCGGGGCTACAAATAGTTTTGGAGTCAAACTGCTGGAAAAAATAGACCTTGAAGATACAACAAGAGTTAACTTGCAAATTGTTCTACATCCAAAAAGAAACGATTTGGCAAAGACAGAGGTTTTATTGCAAACATCAATTAAATCGTCTTTGTTTCTCACTAATAACAAGGGGATGATCCAATAATTTATTCTGTAATCTATCATCATTGTTTAACCTCTCTAGGTGTCCGTCTTGTCCATCAAACAGAGGAAACAATTTACAGTAAGAATTTATCTAGTAGATTCAAAAAAATAAATTCTAAAATCATCTCCTTACTCTTTTAGGTAGTAAACAGGACAATGAAGAAGGTAATATCTAATTCAAATCCTCCTATTCTGCAGGTCAGGAAACAATCCCTTGTCTAGCTGCCAAATCAGAAGCTACAAATCCTATCTCATATACAACTCCTGAGAATGAGAGATGCCATTTACCAATGTTTTTTTAACCAATCTATAATTTAAGAAAACCCAGATGGAAAAACCTAAACGTGATTTAATTTTAGAATGTATTTCTTAACTCACTGTGGATCAGATTGTCGAGCTGGATTAGGGAGGGATTTTTTTTGATGGACAGTATTCATCAAATGTGCACTCTTGCATTAAGAGTTAAAATTGTCCGCTTTAGAAGGTGTTTCAACACCAAAAATCTATGGTTAGGGGTGATTTTTAAAAAATATACTTCCAATTATAGTAATCCAAATGTATGAATACAGGCTTCGTAAACTATACCATTCGTTTATACCACCAAAGCTGTTTGCAGGCTTTGTTGGAGGATCTTACCCCCCCCCCCCCCCCCCCATATTAAATCAAATCCTCACTTGCTTTAGCTTATTGCAAAGCAAAAAAATAAGATAAGTGGCTATTTCACATACTCAAATGGTCATACAAGATGCAGGCTTAATGGAATGTGATTCTTGTAAGCATTGCATTGTGCAAACTGAGACTGACACCTGTGTACACATCTCAGGTTTGTGCTTGTAGTGACTGAATAAAACAGAGATAATGTGAGGAGGTAATGTGGAGATGCACCTACTTAGACTTTTCTGTGTAACAGTTTTTACATCATGCAGATGTAGAATGTGTATTCTGATAAATTGCTTCCTCTTGCCGTCTATCTCTTTACCATTCAGTCCCTGCCTCCTGTTACTACGAGAATGGCTGCTCCTAAAGCAAGCAAGCAAAATGGTACGAAGGTGGAGAAGAAGAGAAAAGAAAAGGGCAGCAAATGAGCAGTGATAATTAGGTCGGCTTAAAAATGTTGGATTTTTCTAAAGGTGAAACTTTTTGTGATCACACCTTTTCTTCTCATCTCTTCTCTTTTAATCTTTTAATCTCTTGTTTAGCTCCATCGCAGTGGCATATCATGCACAAATTCTGCCTTGGGTAAGGCCGTCTCTCAGCACCCGATGTACACAGGTTTCAAATAGCAGAAATATGTGTGTTCAAGAATCTGAAAACAAAGTAGAATAATTCAGTCCAGGTTTGACCAGTCTAAATACTGAGATTTTCACACCAGTCCTTATGGCAGAAATTATTCGGAACACTCTTTAGAGCATTTTCACAAAAGGTTTCAGTAATTTCAGGTCAGTTTAAATTATATCTGTCAAGGGTAGAATGACCGGACGGATGTTTAACCAGTCTAAGTATTTAACATTTTTAACTTTCATATGATCCCATGTTTTCCAAATTCCTTAAAAACACAGAAATAGTCTGTTTATTTTGGACCAAATACAAATTTCAAAATTGGAACATCGCCATCATTAGCCAGGCAGTGTACTGCCATATTTCATTACGGTGCTTGAGTATAAAATGTAATTAAGCAATAAAAACCTTAATGAGAAAGGTACACTGATTTAAAACAACACTGTGTTGGTTTGAGAAAAAACAATCTATGATAAAGACATTATGATATGAACAATCTGTTAGATGCTCTAGGCCTGTACATGGAGCTGAATGGAATAAACCTCTCTTAATGTCCAGGCTCTCTACCACTTTAGTGTAGCCTATGTCTGTGTTTGTTTTGTTTGTCTGCGTGGGAGACGTGTTACCAGAAAATACACTTAGCAGAGCATATTTAAGTGACTCATGACGATGGGCTTGTGGGCGTGTGTGTGTCCTTTTGTGTGTATAAACAGGCAGCAGTGGCAAAAAAGAAGGTGAGACAGCAGTCCATTGGAGCTTTGGACCTGCTGTCTCTTTGACTCACTTACAGTCAGGGGATGCAGATTGTTCTTCTTTCTTTTAACCCCTTGACATAAGAGGAGGTGGTGTATCTTAATTGTTACTTACTGTGTGTGTATATTTTTATGCACCGCTGCAAAAGTTTGCATTTTTAATAAAATCAACAAAGTAATGGAGCTCTCATTTGTAGTTATTAAAGGGGCCTAGTCAGATACTATGACCATAAAAACACACACACACAAAACATATATTCATCTTGAAATAAAGCAATACACGCCGAGCGTTTGTCCTGATAGTTTTTACTTAGTCCTTAGTCCAAGCAAAAGCGAGATCCAATGAAGGCCCACATATGCATGTTGACTGAGTCAGAGCTTGCCAACAGTACTTTCAGATTAAGATTACTTTGATAAGAGTGATGGGTGGGGCTTTTTAGTTCCCAGCCAATGGCAACCCATTTTCTTTTTGTAATTTAAAATGTTGACAAACAGCCGAATGTGAAGCCAGCTGCTTACTTCCATCCAGCTGACAGCCAGTGTGCAGCAATTGGGTCAGGAAGTGTTTTATGCAGCCTGCGGAAAAACTCTAGAGTCTAGACCTTTCTGTGGCATGTCCATGAAAGGACTAGAAAAAGCATGATAGAAAATGAGTTTTCAAGCCAGAGTTTTTGGTACACTTGGAACCAAGAAACCATCTTAGTTCTTCATTTTCTGTGTGGGGATCACTTGTTTGTCTATTTCTATGTGAATGTTACAGTACCGTGTGTGTACTGTACTGTCACCAGGATATGTTTTACTCACCATGCACATTAATCATCTTGGGGTCTTTTCTATAATTTTTTTTAATGCAGGGATTAAGAGAATATGATTGCATAATTGCACATGTAACCTGTTTTTTTTGGTGTTATTACAAATCAAACTAAACGTATTCAATCATGTGCAGGCTTTATCAGGTAACATGTGTCATATAAGATACTGTATTATGGATAAGGTGTTTTTTTTAATAGTTAGTAATAGTATATCCTATCATGCTATGTATATTAACATTTTGTCAGATTCTTTTTCTTAACTGACCATCCTTACTCCATTTGAGTGGATGATTCTAGCTACCATCATTGCCAACTGCATTGTCCTAGCTCTGGAACAACATTTGCCTGACGGAGACAAGACACCGCTGTCTGAACGGCTGGTGAGTCAAACTGCTATCAAATTAGAATTATTTCTTAAATAAGTATTGTTTAACACAACATATACACTGCACAAGAAAGTGTTGAAAGTTAACATTACATTTTTGTTCTATATAATTTTTAGTCCCACCTAAATGTAACTAAAAAATAAACTTTGAGGTATTTCTTTAAAAATACTTTCTCCTAAAGAAAGCTCCAGTCTTTCATTACAAAGCCCCTGTTCATATTTTTTATGCCCTTTGCTTTCATTTCATCTTCTTTCTCAGGACGATACAGAGCCGTACTTTATAGGAATCTTCTGCTTTGAGTCTGGAATAAAGATCCTGGCGCTTGGTTTTGCCTTCCACAAGAACTCCTACCTGAGAAATGGATGGAACGTCATGGACTTTGTGGTGGTCCTAACCGGGTAGGTGACAAATAACACACACACAGAAATATTTACTTTAAACATAACTTTTCTGCAAAACAAACCCCCAAAAACAAGAAAAAAATCCAAAAATTCAGAGTCAGATGACCAAATGCTGCATTTTCTTTCAGCTTCACTTGTCATTCACTTTTTGTTTAAGTTTGTATGTCCTAGGTTTCCCTACACACGTGTTTGAGTGTCCTTTACCAGCTCGTCAGCTCTAATGAATGGGCCCCATTCTGTGAGAGGTAGCAGTCAGATCACAGAGCTGAGCTGCAGGCAGTGAGCCGCCTGGGTGGTGAACAAATGTCACCTCGGTATACACTGAGACAAGAAAGGGTTGGTGGTGGTGGTGGGGGTGGGGGGGACAGATGGAGCAGACACTCGTGAGGAGGCAAGATGAGAGGTTTTAAGAAAAATCGACACATGTTGGTAGCCAAGTAGAAACAGACGGAACAGTTGGATGAGAGACAAAAGAGAAAAATAAGAGTATGAAGGACAAAATGTAAAAATCTGCCCAACAAAGGGGAGGCGAAAGTTATCATGAAACCGTGAGCACATCCAGATACACCGATAAAAATGCAATAATTTCATTGAAGGCAGAGAGGGGGGGATTAGAACAGTGCTTCCCAACCTGAGGTCCCCTTCCTATTAAGATGGCAGGATTTTCTTTTTTCAGGAATGGATTGATAAAACAGCATAAACCTTTAATGATTAAAAAAGGAATTGGCTGCATAAGTTTTATTGTAGTTTTACTTTAATCCACACAGGGTCAAAATTGCTCAGAAATGCTTATAGATACCCACTAGTATTTAGAGAAATGTCCCTTGGCAAGCAGTAGAGAAACCACATTATATGTTGCCTTCAACAAGCTTCTGGCACAAATCTGGCTAGTTGCTTGTCCACTGTTCTTAGAATCGACATTCTATTTAAATTAGTTGTTTTTTCCTTGTATGGCTTTAACTTTTAGGGAAAGCCTACAAATTAAGAAATGTCTAACATTGTTAGTGTTCTTTATTTATTCTAAAACCAGTTGCTGTTTGCATTGTGTCCAATGTTTAGCTGTAGATTTAAAGAGAATGTGAATAATTAGGAGGTAATCCTCCCATTTCATTATGCCAATCAGTTTATTCAATCCACCAGTACCACTGGAATAGACCCTTAAGCCGGGCGTACATTGTACGAGTTTTTCCCCTTTTCGGGCCGATTCTTCAGTCGTGCGGGCATTTTTGAATCGGGGTGAATTTCAGCTTGATCGTAGAGGGGGGGAGGAGGGGGGACTGGCTTCTCACGACTACCTCCCGATCAGGAATCGGACGATCGGTGAAAATCAAACATGTTTGAAAATCAGTCGGCTGTCGTGAGGTTTTCGTGAGCGCATCCTGCTGTTCAAGCAGAGCTACGAGGGGGCGCCCTCCCCTCCTCTCCGTCCCCACCAGCGGAGGGAGGGGAGCGGGCGTCCCTGAAGCAACCTCCGCCCGGCCCGCTCGCGGGGGCGTTGGGGAGGGCGGCAACGCGCTGGCCGCCTGTTTCGGCACACCTCCGCGGTCCGCGCTGGCCGCCTGTTTCGGCACTCCTCCGCGGTCCGCCGCCTGTTTCGGCACTCCTCAACGCTCGCGGGGGGGGGGGGGGGGGTGGGCTGGGCGACCTGCCGTGCCGAGCGGCTGCCGGTGCGTCTCGTCCCTCCTCTCTCCCCTCCGTTCCCCCAGCTCTGGCGTGCCTCCTGCGGGCCTCGCCAGAGCTGGGCTCGAACCCCTGCTCTGGGTCCCTGTCACCTACCGTCGCTCGCCTGCCTCTGCCATCACAGCGAGCGGTCCCAGAGGGGGTACGACGTACAGTGTGAGCAGTCCGGTCGCGTCCAAGCGCCGCGCCGCACAGATCGTGAGCGGTGAACTTTTTAAACCCTGCGGTTCCGTCGCACAGTTTGAGATGTATATAAGTACCACGACTGAAAAACCCGTACAGTGTACGCCCGGCTTTAGCCATGTTGCTGCCATGCTTTACAGTTGTCAAAACAGGGTAATTGGTCAATTGTGTTTAGGCCAGGACAATTTAAGAAGCTTAATGTTAGCCTACTTTATTCACTCCAAAATTAGTTCTGATGTGTTTTGTATCTTGGTCCCTGCTGGAACACCCAACTGTGTCACAGCTTCAACAAACTCACTGATGACTGGAGGTGAAGTTGGGCAGTTTAGATGTAGTCCACCATCTTTTTCAATTTCTTAGACTTACAATGCCCCAGGACCACTGGCAGTAAAACAGACCCTCACTATGGTGTTGTTACCCCTATGCTACACAGTTAGTAAACTGAAGTACAATTTAAAAACTAGACCTTGAGTCCTCCAAACATGCTTCTTCTGACTGTGTCCACACAGCTCAATCAGTATCTCTGGAAAGCAGTTGGCCTGTGCATGTGGGTAGCTGACAATTTCAGTCAAGCTTGAAGAGGTCAGTTTTGAAGCAGACACTTGGAACTTTGTCCTGACTCTGCATGTCAATGTGCAATGTGTTTTGCTGTAGACGAAGTCATAGATTCAATTCAATTCAATTTTATTTATATAGCGCCAAATCATGAAACATGTCATCTCAAGGCACTTTACAAAATCAAGTTCAATCATATTATACAGATTGGGTCAGATTATACAGATTGGTCAAAATGTCCTATATAAGGAAACCAGTTGATTGCATCAAAGTCCCGACAAGCAGCATTCACTCCTGGGGGACCGTAGAGCCACAGGGAGAGTCGTCTGCATTGTACATGGCTTTGCAGCAATCCCTCATACTGAGCAAGCATGAAGCGACAGTGGGAAGAAAAACCACCCATTAACGGGAAAAAAAAACCTCCGGCAGAACCGGGCTCAGTATGAACGGTCATCTGCCTCGACCGACTGGGGTTACAGAAGACAGAGCAGAGACACAACAAGAGAGACAAAAAAGCACAGAAGCACACATTGATCTAGTAATCTGTTCTACATTAGATGGTAATAGTCGGTGATCTGTCCTCCCTGGATGATTTCACAGTCAACAGAACGTCAGACCAGGTGTGCCTACTATGAAGAAAAAAAGAGAGAGAACAAAAAGTTAAAAGCTGAAATGACAACAGTCATTTCAATGTAATGCAATGCAAATCTGGAGAACAGTAGACTGGAGAACAGTAAAAATCAGTAGAGTGAGAAAAGTAGGCCCTGATGTCCTCCAGTAGCCTAAGCCTATAGCAGCAAAACTATAAAGGTAGCTCAGAGTAACATGAGCCACTCTAGTTATAAGCTTTGTCAAAAAGGAAAGTTTTAAGATTAGTCTTAAAAGTAGACAGGGTGTCTGCTTCACGGACCAAAACTGGGAGTTGGTTCCACAGGAGAGGAGCCTGATAGCTAAAGGATCTGCCTCCCATTCTACTTTTAGAGACTCTAGGAACCACCAGCAGACCTGCAGTCTGAGAGCGAAGTGCTCTGTTAGGAACATACGGAGTAATCAGAGCTCTGATATATGATGGAGCTTGATTATTAAGGGCTTTATACGTTAGAAGAAGAATTTTAAATTCTATTCTTGATTTAACAGGAAGCCAATGAAGGGAAGCTAAAATTGGAGAAATATGATCCCTCTTGTTGATTTTCATCAGAACTCTTGCTGCAGCATTTTGGACAAGCTGAAGACTTTGAATTGCATTTTGTGGACTTCCTGATAGTAAAGAATTACAATAGTCCAGCCTTGAAGTAACAAATGCATGGACTAGTTTTTCAGCATCACTCCTGGACAGAATGTTTCTAATTTTGGCGATATTCCGGAGGTGAAAAAAGGAAACTCTGGAAACCTGTTTAATATGGGATTTAAATGACATGTCTTGGTCAAAAATAACACCAAGGTTTTTTACTTTATTACCAGAGGCCAAGTTAATGTCATCCAGATTAAGTGATTGGTTAAGAAGTTTATTTTTTGAGGACTCTGGCCCAAAGATTACAACTTCGGTCTTGTCAGAATTTAGATGCAGGAAATTTAAAGTCATCCAGCTTTTGATGTCATCAAGACATGACTGCAGTCGAAGTAATTGATTGGATTCATCAGGATTTATGGATAGATATAGCTGAGTGTCATCAGCATAACAGTGGAAATTAATCCCATGCTGTCTGATAATTTTGCCGATCGGAAGCATATATATAGTAAAGAGAATTGGTCCAAGGACTGAACCCTGTGGTACTCCACAGGTGACCCTAGAGTTTGAGGAAGATTTATTATTAACATGAACAAACTGGAATCTGTCCGACAGATAAGATTTAAACCAGCCTAATGCTTTCCCCTTAATCCCTACAGTATGTTCAAGTCTTTGTAGGAGAATATTGTGATCAACTGTATCAAATGCAGCACTAAGATCTAACAGGACAAGTACAGACACAAGTCCATTATCTGAGGCCATGAGAATATCATTAGTGACCTTCACCAGAGCCGTTTCAGTGCTATGATGAGCTCTGAAGCCTGACTGAAACTCCTCAAGTAGGTCATTGCTTTGTAAATGTTCACAAAGTTGATTAGCAACTACTTTCTCAAGAATTTTAGATAAGAAAAGAAGATTAGATATAGGTCTGTAGTTTACTAGCTCATCTTGATCAAGAGAAGGTTTCTTAAGTAAAGGTTTAATAACAGCTACTTTAAAAACCTGTGGTACATATCCATTTACTAAGGATAGATTAATCATGTCTAAAATAGGACCACTGATCAAAGGGAATACCTCCTTAAACAACTTGGTTGGGATTGGGTCTAACATACAGGTAGAAGGTTTAGATGAAGCTAAGATTTTAGATAGCTCAGAAAGCTCTACTGCTTCTAAACAGTTCAGACACAGCGCAGGTTCTAAAGATTCCTCCAATGCTGCCTTACTTACTGGGGACGAGGTAATCATGTTTGGGAGGATGCCAATTATTTTATTTTTAATGGCATCAATTTTATTTATGAAGAATCCCATAAAATCATTACTACTAAGAGCTAAGGGAATGGTTGAATCAACAGAGCTGCAGCTCTGAGTAAGTTTGGCAACTGTACTAAAGAGAAATCTAGGATTATTTTTATTCTCTTCAATTAATGATGAAAAATATGCTGCTCTAACTCTGCGAAGGGTCTTGTTATACAACAATAGACTGTCCCTCCAGATTAAGTAGGATTCCTCTTGGTGTGTAGAGCGCCATTTTCTCTCCAATTTCCTAACATTGTGCTTCAAGGAACGCAGCTCTGAATTAAACCAGGGAGCCAGCTTCCTGTGAATTATCACCTTCTTTTTCAAGGGAGCTACATTATCTAATGCAGAACGCAATGAGGAAGTCACACTGTTAGCAAATGTATCTATTTGTGAATGGGAAGAAACAGCATTGCTGCCATCTACAGGGCATTTCTGCAATACTGAGGATATTAAGAGGGGGACAGACTCTTTAAGTTTTGATACAGCATTATCCGATAAAGATCTACTATAATGGAACCCTCTTTTGGGGGTGGAGAAATCGGTTAGATTAAACTCAAATGTTATTAAAAAATGATCAGATAGGACAGGGTTGTGAGAGAATACTGTTAATTCTTCACAATCAATGCCATATGTCAGCACAAGGTCCAAAGTATGGAGCCGAGAGTGCGTTGGCTTATGCACATTTTGAGCAAAACCAATTGAATCTAGGATAGTTTTAAAGGCTACACTAAGGTTATCACATTCAGTGTCAACATGGATGTTAAAATCACCCACTATAATAACCTTATCAGTATTTAACACCAAATCAGATAAGAAGTCTGACAGTTGATCCAAAAACTGAGTGTAAGGACCTGGTGGACGATACAAAACAATAAACAGAAGAGGTTTTATTGCTTTGCAGTTTGGATGAGGGAAACTGAGGGTTAAATGTTCAAAAGAACTGTAATTATTAATTGGCCTGGGACTAATTAATAAATCAGACTGAAAGATGGTTGCCACTCCTCCTCCTCTTCCCACAGATCTGGGAATGTGGAAATTTGAATAACTGGAGGGAGTTGACTCATTTATACTAACGTAGTCCTCTTGTAGCCAGGTTTCTGTGAGACAAAATAAATCAATCTGATTATCAGAAATCAATTCATTAACTAACAAAGTCTTTGGAGGGAGAGACCTTATATTTAATAGACCACATTTAATTCTTTTATTTTTTGGTTCAAAGTGATCCGTATGGATTTTTATTAGATTTTTATGATTTGTTCCCTTTAGATCAGTTTTTGATCTGTTAAGTTTTGGCCGTGGGAAAGACACCGTCTCAATAGGGTAATGGGTGGGTAACAGTACAGAAGCTGCAGAGAGGTGTGTTAAACTACGGCTCTGCTTCCTGGTCTGGACCCTGGGTTGTCAGCATTTAGGAGAACTAATAAATCCGGCCAGATTCCTAGAAAGAAGAGCTGCACCATCCAAAGTGGGATGAATGCCGTCTCTCCTGATCAGACCAGGTTTTCCCCAGAAAGTTTGCCAGTTATCAATGTAGCCCACGTCGTTTTCTGGACACCACCTAGACAACCAGCGGTTGAATGATGACATGCGGCTAAACTTGTCATCACTGGTCAGATCAGGCAGGGGACCAGAGAAAATTACAGAGTCCGATATTGTTTTAGCAAACTCACACACTGAAGCAACACCAACTTTGGTGACCTCTGATCGGCGTGACCGGGTGTCATTACCGCCAGCGTGAATAACAATTTTGCGGTATTTACGCTTATCCTTAGCCAGCAGTTTTAGGTAGGATTCTATGTCGCCCGTTCTGGCCCCTGGTAGGCATTTAACTATGGTTCCTGGTTTCTTTAGTGCCACGTTTCTTATTACAGAGCTGCCAATAATTAAGGTCGGCTCCTCGGCGAGACTGTCGCTCAGAGGGGAAAATTTATTAGAAACGCAGATGGGTTGGTGGTGATCTGGGGGCTGAAATCTAGAGCTATGCTTACTACGAACCGTCACCCAGCCGGCCTGCTTAACCGGCTGTTCGAGTGCGGCTGTTGGTTCGCTACGTGAAGTTACTCTTTGTGAAGTTACTCTTTGTGGCTCCGCGCTAGCAAAGGAGCGGCTATCAGCTGGTTTTTCAACAGCACGGAGCCGGGTCTCCAGTTCTGACACCCTCGCCTCCAAAGCTACAAAAATACTACATTTATGACATGTACCATTATCACTAAAGGAGGCAGAGGAATAACTGAACATCTGACACAGAGAGCAGTAGATAGGAGACTTAGTCAGAGACGGAGAAGCCATTATGAGGCTAAGGCTTGGCTAGCGCTAGGCTAATGCTAGGCTAAAGCTAGGCTAGCGCCCTGTTATCACGCCAAAGAACAAATCGTGTGAAACACGAGGAGTTCCCAAACGTGATGAGCAGCCACAGAAAATGTTTTAAAAGTGCTTATGTTTGGAAACAGGTGTTACAACAAAGAGGTTTAAAGATAAAAAGCGAGAGAGCCTGGAGCAAAAATCCGTCGTTCACACAGCAACAACAGGAAGTGACATAATACGCCTTACCGCAAACAGGAAGTCAGGAAGCATGTTTCTTATTTTTTCTGTTCATGGCAGGCTTGAGCCTTGGTGGTTTCTGGGTTCTTCCTAAACATCCTAAACCATTTATTTTTCTCTTGGTGGGGAAGTTAAGGTCAGATGATTAAAACATGGGCACGGCTGTTCTAACAGGTCTGATGTTCCGAAATACACAAACCAGTTTGGGAATCGATCAAGCAGACTAACGTTAAGCTGTAGATGTGACTCTAAACACTTGGAAATGTCTTGACTTCACTTAAAAGGTGAGCCTGGGTCCCCAAAACACCCAATCTCAATAGATTCTACCAATTCTGTCAGCAAATATTTAGCTAGAATTATTGCATTAGCTTGTTGAAGGCTATAAAAAGCGTGTGGTAGAAGTGATCCTGGCTGAGGGACATTATTAGATGGGTTATGTGTCTGTTTAACCTGTATGAATAATTTCTACCCTATGTGTACCAGAGAAAATACACCCTAAATTCAAACTTGTGCTCTTGTTTTAGAAATATTGAAAAAGAATAACCTAAAAGCATTAGCCAAAAATATTTAAGACATTCTTGCAAATGGTGTTTAACATAAAGTTCTGATGGGAATAATACAGGAATATTGTGCTATTTTTTTTTTTGCTGACAAAGCATCAGCAGAAATGGTGATTGCTATCTTTATCTCACCTGCTTTCCCTCTCACACTTTGTCACAAACACAGAAATACTGTACAGCCTTGGATTTACTTCGCAGTCTGGCAGTATGGTTATAAGCTTTAAAAAGAGCAACCATGACACCAAGCTCCTCTCAGTGTGGCACAACAGAGTGACTGCGAGTGAGGTGAGAAGACATGTGTCAGCGAGACAGTAGGATGCAGTTAGGAAGAGAAGAAGGAGAGAATGTAGAGAGCAGGAACAGGAGAATAACTATATTTAAAGTAGACATACAGAATTATATCCCAAGATTCATTAGAAGAAATAATTGGAAATCCATTATTGAATCTCTTCATCAGGCTTCTTTATTCTCAAGTCTTTTTTTTTTTTTTACAGTGGACTTGGTGTGCTCAAATTTCCTAAGTGTAAACAATTAAAACAAAGCTGTATGTGTCCTAAATACTTGATGTACAGGAAAAAGCAAAATAAATAAATAAAAGCCCAGGTATTATAATATGGACCAGCAGTGAAAATGCTAGTGTGTGGAGAACTGGCAAATCAAGAAGTATTATTTTGTTGGTTCAGGTGTGAAAAAAAGGAAAAAAGAACAAATATAATTAAGGAACTAAAAAAAATGAAGAAAAAAAAAACAACCAAAGGTGTCATTTACTAACAATATTATTAATCACAGAGAAAATAGGCAAGATGGGCACATTCAAAAGTGAAATTAAGAAATACTTTATGAATATAAAGAGCAATAATAAGTCACTATTGTAAATAACAGAAAAGGAAAGGATTTGTTGTGAGGTGGACGGAATGTGTGCCCCTCTTTGTTCTAATGTCTCTCCTTTTTCATGACAAAGGCGAATGGTGTAAAGATTTACCCACCATGAATATGTGGCAGCCATTACAGGGATGTTTCTGTGATTCATCATGTATTGTCTACTCACAGACACACACACACACAGACACACACACACACACACACACACACACACATATACATGTTCTTTGTTGTGCTTTCTTTCAATGGCGGTTGTTGTTTTTTTGTGGGGGAGGGGGGGGGGTCACAGCTCTTTGAAGATGAAAGACTACTTGGCCTTTCTTTTTACTTTTGGTTGGAAACCTTTGATAACATTCTGACCAGCGTCCACTCACACACACATACACGCATTCACACACACAATTATTTCCATTTCAAACATTTCTTTCCATTTCCTACTCACATTTTTAACCCTTTTAGTTGCTCATTTTAAAACATGCCAACTCGCAAATGGCACCTGTCACGCTAGAATAGAATAAATAGACAAGTTACACTCTGCAGCCTCTTGGCATGTCATTTATTTTGATCGATCTGTTGTTGTAAATTTCCAGAGTGGTTTGACTCTGGAAATAGGCTAGTTGTTTCTAATTTCTAATATTGATTCTTAGTCCAATTAGCCTTGGTTTATAGCCCTTCTTACCACAAATAACCCCGTCTGCTGTACCTGCCTGTGCTCTGCCTACACTGGCTACCATACCGTTTCTTATCTAGCTACGTATGTCGGAATATCTAAAAGCATATTTTATGTTGACCCAAATGTGGAAAAAATGAGATGTCAAGTCGTGAAGAAATGTACAGCTTAGCTGTCAATCAAATCAGCTGTGTATAAGAGGAAAGTCTATTTATTTCAAAAAGTAACTTTAAACAAAAAAATACATAACAGAAGAGAGATAAATATACAAAAATCAGTTTAAAAAGCAGTAAGAAGTACACACTTATTTATATGTCACACTCAATAACACGTCCCTGTGTATAATACTTTAATATATACCCCTATATATATATATATATATATTATAACATATATATATATATATATATATATATATATATATATATATATATATATATAAATATATATATATATATAAATATATATATATATATAAATATATATATATATATATTATAACATATACTGTTATATATAAGATGTGTCAAAGGCGATGCTGTAGTGTTATTTACCCAAACCTCTGTATCTTATGCCATTGAAATGCAGGGCAGATATACCACTACAGGAGCGAGGTGTATATTCTTTATTATCATTATTATTAAATGCAGTACAAAAGACTCAGAACACTACAGGAAATTAAGTCATTGTTTGGCCTAAATTGCTTGTGTTTGGCTGTGTGCACCTGAAAAGCTGGAAAAAAACTACTTTTTTTTTCTTTATGGCAACTGCGTCACCTATTGCATCTCTGTGTTGTCCTGAAGGAGTATCTCTCCCAGTTTAAAATGTGTCCTTGGGTTAATGTGAAAAATGAATGTAATTCCCCACAGCATTAGCGTTTGGATAATTAAATACTGTGCAGGCTATTCTGCAGGCATTCGGTGCTGTCATTGAACAAATTTAGGTACACTTTGCTTTGGATGTAACCTGGCCAGCCAGATTGACAATGTGTAGCACTCTAGTTCTGCATATTATCACCTGGGACTGCTCCCTTTGACTCCATTTGGGGAAAGGAGGGAATATCAGTAGAACTCTCTGAGCTGATTGGGCGAAGTCACACCTAGTCAAATTAAAATGTAACCAGCACACATCATGAAAAAACACAAGCAAGTAAGCTAGTCCAGGCATTTCTTGCTGTTCTACTATCAAAGAAGAAATCGTGGATTCTTACAAAACATACACTCACCGGCCACTTTATTAGGTACCCCATGCTAGTAACGGGTTGGACCCCCTTTTGCCTTCAGAACTGCCTCAATTCTTCGTGGCATAGATTCAACAAGGTGCTGGAAGCATTCCTCAGGGAGTTTGGTCCATATTGACATGATGGCATCACACAGTTGCCGCAGATTTGTCGGCTGCACATCCATGATGCGAATCTCCCGTTCCACCACATCCCAAAGATGCTCTATTGGATTGAGATCTGGTGACTGTGGAGGCCATTTGAGTACAGCGAACTCATTGTCATGTTCAAGAAACCAGTCTGAGATGATTCCAGCTTTATGACATTATCCTGCTGAAAGTAGCCATCATGGGTTGGGTACATTGTGGTCATAAAGGGATGGACATGGTCAGCAACAATACTCAGGTAGGCTGTGGCGTTGCAACGATGCTCAATTGGTACCAAGGGGCCCAAAGAGTGGCAAGAAAATATTCCCCACACCATGACACCACCATACAAGGCAGGATGGATCCATGCTTTCATGTTGTAGACGCCAAATTCTGACCCTACCATCCGACTGTCGCAGCAGAAATCCAGACTCATCAGACCAGGCAACGTTTTTCCAATCTTCTATTGTCCAATTTCGATGAGCTTGTGCAAATTGTAGCCTCAGTTTCATGTTCTTAGCTGAAAGGAGTGGCACCCGATGTGGTCTTCTGCTGCTGTAGCCCATCTGCCTCAAAGTTCGACATACTGTGCGTTCAGAGATGCTCTTCTGCCCACCTTGGTTGTAACGGGTGGTTATTTGAGTCACTGTTGCCCTTCTATCAGCTCGAACCAGTCTGGCCATTCTCCTCTGACCTCTGGCATCAACAAGGCATTTCCGCCCACAGAACTGCTGCTCACTGGATGTTTTTTCTTTTTCGGACCATTCTCTGTAAACCCTAGAGATGGTTGTGCGTGAAAATCCCAGTAAATTAGCAGTTTCTGAAATACTCAGACCAGCCCTTCTGGCACCAACAATCATGCCACGTTCAAAGTCACTCAAATCACCTTTCTTCCCCATACTGATGCTCGGTTTGAACTGCAGGAGATTCTCTTGACCATGTCTACATGCCTAAATGCACTGAGTTGCCGCCATGTGATTGGCTGCTTAGAAATTAAGTGTTAACGAGCAGTTGGACAGGTGTACCTAATAAAGTGGCCGGTGAGTGTATGTGATAGCAGCAGCCATGCATGCATTCTCCTGCACTGCCATTGTTGTGGTAAAGAATTGACCTGGCTGCGGTCACCCCAGGTTCTTTTTCTGAATAATGTGGGGTTTCTATTGTAGACTTCTGTAGTAATAAAAAGACTCTTGAAACCGAAACTATATTTTAACATATTTAATCTAAAAGGCAGAGGGATGTTTACAGCTTCAGTACTGGGCACTCATACACAACAACGCAAATGGCAGATTTCTGGACCTCCGAGAGCCCCGTTCATACCTCACACAGACATTGAGTAGGACCTATTGTGTACACCGATTCAAGGACGTGCACAGTATGACATCAGCGTTCCATTCATCACATTGGTGAAGAAGATCATACTATAATGTAGACGTGTCCTAGCTGACATGTCTTCCCCTAATCAGGCATTCTGTCCAATCCAAGTATGTCAGACTCTGTGTCTCCAGAGTCTATTGTCTATCTGTAATTTCCATGGTAACCAATTTTGCAGTCCAGTCTCTGTAATCTCATAATCCCAAACAGTTGTGTTGGTTCAGCTGTGGGCTCAACTGCTCTTGCTTTCGTTGCACCAGTATGTCCCACCTTAACCCACAATACTGCAAGGTGATTGGCCTGAACCGTTTTTGGTTCGGTTCAAACCTGAGCGGTACAAAATTGGTTCTTGCGTGTTTGTGAATGCACAAAGACGGCGAGAATTCATCTTGCAGGCAAGGTTACTTTGGATGTTCAGATGTTATCTTTTTCATCCAATTGGATGTCATGAAAAAAAATCCAATAACAAGACTAGTTTCATGTCATTTCTTAACAAAATAGTGTAAAATAATTTATCTTATTATATAAACTGGACATGAGAGGATCTTTTTAAAATGTGGAGAAAAGAAGAAGCAGTTTATTTAGCAATTTGAATATAGATGATTTGTTGCATTTAGTTGAGGTCAACAGGAAGTCAGATGGGAATATCAAAAAATAATATTATTAGAATTATGTATATGACTTCTTTGAGTTATGTTATTTTTCCACACCATTGCCTAAAGTGCAGACTTATAGTTTGTGTTTCCTTGTAGTATTTTTTTAAGTTCCCCATTAGAGACCATCTTTGTCTAAAGATGGTTTCTAATGGGGAACTTAAAATATTGTTTTCCAAAGATTTCTCTAAACAACCTCATTTCCTGCAGTTGTACTTGAATTATTTTCACCCAACATGTTTCAGCTCATGTCCATTTGCCTTGCTGGTGTGTGTATGTGTGTTCACATGTGTTGTGTGTGTCTGTGGTATTTCATAAATGTTTATATTTAACACAGAAGAGAATGGGGGGGGGGGGTCAATCTAGCTCCTCCCATGGCCTTGTTGCCAAGGTGATACAGATATTCTATCAATGAGACAAGGTACCTGTTGCCATGGAAACATTTATGAATGAGATAGGGTCCTGTAACCGTGGAGACGGTGTGAATGAGGAACTGTTTCATCAGTCTGACACTGTTTGTGACAATGATGCTGTTTGGAAGCAGAATTCATATCACTGTCATTGTTGTCATTATTTTTCTAGTTCTAATCACTTTTATCATTGTCCAAATATGTTATAATTAAACGTACTACTACAACGATGTCATGACGATATTTGTATTTGCATTATTTTACTGTTTTTTTCAATGTGTTACCTTCTGTAATGGAAAAAGGCACTTTAGTTTTTGTGTCTTTCCATCAGACATTATAGTTATGTTTTTGCATTTCTTTTTCTCCTATCGCCATTATTTCTAAACACTCTTCTTTCTTTAGCTGCATTATGTTAATTCTGCTCATTCATTGTTGTTATCTATGTCGTGTGTTTAGCACCATAACCTTCATCATTCCAATCATTCTCTAGGACAGCCAGACAAGTGTTGTTTTACATTGTGTTGGAGTAGCCCCAAGAAACAGGCTATTTTTATTTTTTTAACAGTTGTATGTCATTAGTAAAAACACAAAATTTCTAAATGTCATAAACAATTAACATCATTAACACATACAATGAAATCAACACATTGAAACAAATATATTTTAGCTTATTTATTTAAAAAAAAACAGAATAAAGTAAGCCCCTTACAGATTTCTTCTCTTTTAGCTTCTTTTTAAACTCTAAAGATAATCAGATAGATTTTAATATCAAAGGCAAAGATATCCTAAGTAAGCACGATAAACAGTATTGAGAAAATTATTTAATTCGTTACACTGAAAAAGACTTTCCAAGTCAACCTGGCCCGACAGGAAAAAGTAGTTTAATAAAGTTGTGTCCTCCTTCATGGCAACAACTGCCATCAAGGTGCATGTGTAAAATCATGTCATAGCATCTCAATCATTTTCAATTGTAGACTTTGATAAGGTCAGTCCAAAATCTTTTTTGGCTAATAGCAATTATTGCTTTTTAGACATGGCAAGCTGACTAGGTGCTGTGGAAGCAAGGTAACCCAAGGTCATCATACTACCACCACCAGGTTTGACTTTGATTGATTTCGTGAATGTAAATGTCACACAGTAATTGCGTCTGGGTGTCGCTAGTGAAATAGAACCAAAATCCCAGTAAATTTCTGATTTAAAAGTGGGTTGGGATCGTCATTTAAAAGCTACATTTCATTCTTACTCTGGCTACACTTGATGTTAAAGTGTGAAAGAAAGTAAAAAATAATGAGAAAGAAAGAGAAATCTGAAAGAATCTATATGGGGGCAATACTTTTGAACAGCACTGTACCTAAAACAAACTGCATGCTAGACCATACAGACCGTGCAGCTTTGCTGGAATATTCTTCTACCCTCTTATCAATGACGTCTTATGCTGTTTGTTACTTAATACCCCTCACATTAGTCTGCATCCACCTTCCCTTTTAATTACATGAAACAAAACAAGGGCTTTGTGTAAATGCTCCACCACTGGCTTTTTTACTCAACTGATACTTTAACACATTAGACAGGCCTCTTCACTACTACTACTACTACTTTTAAATCTGCTGTGAAAACCCTTCTTTTTTCATTGGCTTTTGACCCAGCATGACGGAGCCTATTTTATTTGTTGGAGTCGCTTCATAACATTTTTTATATATCTTCTTGTATTTGAGTTTTTAATGCTTTTATATATTTTTTACAGGCTTTTGATGTAAGTTGTTCTGTTTTCAAAGTGATAAATAAAGTTGGCTTGGCTTGATTTAACTAAAGAAACTACACACGACTTAAAGTCAGGTGATCTGTACTGTCTAGACCCAATTTAGCTCGACCCTTCTAACATTAAACTTAAATCAGTTGACCAGTTGGCCTTACAGACCGTGTGGCGTAGCTACAGAAATCTAACCTGACTCTCACCAGATGGATGTAGTTCCGCCTAGCTCCACACATCCATCTGGACTCGCTGCCACTGGGAGGGATTTCAATACCACATAAAATGGACAGGCCAATCAGGATCGCTGGGCGGGATTTTTGTATCAGAGAAGTGACTGTTTGGATTCAGACAACAATGGCAGCTCATGGCGAAGAAGCAAGATGCAACAATAGCCCCTTTTCCATTGCCACTCAAAAGCCTCAGGCTTTGCAAGTCACGGGAAGCGTTTTCATATAACTTTACCTGACTAATTTAGTTTACCTGCACTTCACTTTCCTGGGTCGTTGGTACCCCAACCGACCCAGTACTTCTCTGCTTTCTCCGGACTTGTTGAGGGGGCAGGGTTGCCCACCTCAAGTTGGAGTAAGGAGATGAGGAGTTTACAAACCTATCCGTTTTATAACCTTAATTTATCACAAAAAATTGTTTTAAGATGATTTTAGAAAGTACACCTCCAAATTCCATCTAAGCAGTTAGTTCATCAGGATTATGAGCCACTTTTAATTCTGCTCGGACTTGTCGGGAGCGGCAGAGACCCGCTGACAGGCAAGCCTGGTCGGGAGGACTGCAGTTTTATGGCCGCTGCTGCGCTTCTTCGCCTCTCTCTCTCTCTCTCTCTCTCTCTCTCTCTCTCTCTCTCTCTCTCTCTCTCTCTCTCTCTCTCTCTCTCTCTCTCTCTCTCTCTCTCTCTGTGTGTGCGCGTGTAGCAAGCTCGCTTTCAGTGGCAAAGAAAAAGTAGGAGGGAACTGCTCAGTGCTTATAGCCTGGCTTTAACCTGCATAAAAATAATTTTGCTGTGATTGAAAGTCCGCAATGCTGTACTTAAAAACCGTCTTCGCGACAGAGAGAGATAGCTCTACCGCTCAAGTAGTGTGTCTGTCCGCGAAGGGGCGGAGCAATATGGGAATACTATTTAATGCGCCTTACAACCCGGTGCGCCTTATGGTCAGAATAATACAGGCAATTCTTTAAAAGAACACCAACATCGGTCATTTATCGACATTGCGCTATATCCATGACGGCGACTGTTCTGTTTTGGTTTTCCCTGCATCGCTCTCGTCAGCGTCACGGGTTGGTTTCAATGTGAGTGGTTGAAGTAGCACGTCAGTAAAGATGACGGACAAGTGGTTTATCCGATTATATTCAAGGATATCTGATAAGGCCCCTCTTTCTGAAATACATCTCAAATGGAGCAATCCCAGATGGATGTGTGGAGACGTGTGGAGCTCGGCGGAACTGCATCCATCTGGCGAGAGTCAGGTTAACAGAAATCGACTCTTCCAGAGCTGTGGCTACCTCCTTTGTCACTTTGGTCCATTCAGATTAATTTTGAAAGTGGGTGTTGTTTCAATGGTAGTGAAACCAAGCAGTTTGCCAAGTGCTTTACAGCATAATCTATTCTTGAAAGGAATGCTATTTCCTTACCTACTTTGTAATTAACACTTTATCTTCTAATTTTGTAATAAGAAGGATATCATGCTACTACTAAGAGCAGCACCCTGCCAAAATGACCTCCTGCATGATTAGTTATCTTGTGTTTTAACATGAACATAGTTAAGACTAAATGGCAGAACAAAGTACATAAACTTACTTTTTTTTTCAAAGAAATAATTTCAAGAAAAATAGCTTGAACATGAAAATGTACCTTGTGTTCTCATAGACACAGGATATCATAAGGACTATTTACCAAGCCTGCACCAATTTTGTAACTATACCAATGTAGACCATCTTAGCATTGTTATTCCATATTTTAAACCCTTTTCATTCACCCACTGTCCATTAGTTAAAGTTTATGTTTCCTTCTTTCCAAACATGAAGTATCCCAATCATAGTAGGCAGAGATCAGAGTCATGATTAACTTTTTGCTTTGTCACTTCACATGTTTTAGGAGGAAAGCAAAAAATGTGTTAGAGATACATTGAATGAGAGAGAGAGAGAGAGAGAGAGATGGAGGGAGGGAGAGAGAGAGGGAAAGAGAGGGAGAGAGGGAGAGAGGGAGAGAGAGAGAGAGAGAGGGAAAGTGGGAAGTAAGGATGATTCACAGAATGCGTCAGACAGGAGGACTGACTGGAAGTCTGTCAGCACCCGGGAACATCTTAACCTTCTCAAGCTGTTAACTTTGATGATCAGTGTTGATAAAGGTGCTATAGCACACACTAACAGTGTGTTTACTGCGTAGCATGACTGAGAAAAACTAAAAGTATCTCAAATACACAAAATAAAATAAAAGGCATCGCTGATTCAGGTTATCTCATAGTGCTCTCTCTATGTGTCTGTCTCCCACCCTCTTTTTTTATTTTCCCATACTCCATCTTCTCTAAATCTCTTTATTTTTATATTTATTTGTCTTTAGGAATTCCTCTAAAATCCAGATAGAGAGCAACATCTCTTCAGTGTGCACCTCCCTCACCCTGATACAATTCTCTGTCTAACTTCACTTGTCAGCTCTATTGATTGGTTTGACTCTTACAGGATTTACATACAGTGCTCACCCAGTTGCTGGTAATGGCCTTTCAGGGGTTGTGTGTGGATGAAAGAGAATGTGAGAAACAGAGAATTTGACTGACAGTGACAAGCCTGACTGGCTTGAATATTGATTAGCCGTGAACATGTCTGAGCAGTTGTCTTTTTCCTTTCAGGATCCTGTCCACTGTGGGCTCAGATTTCGACTTGCGAACCCTTCGGGCTGTGAGGGTATTGAGGCCTCTCAAACTGGTGTCTGGTATACCCAGTAAGTCAATACTTATCATTTGAACAATGAAAACTTGCTCAAGCCTCATTCTCAGATTGCTTGTCTGACATTTATTTTTAAGAATTTGGACTATTGTTTAAAAAAATGCTGAATTGCTTTAGTTATTTTGTGGACTGTCCTCTAGGTCAATGTTTTATGTTTACGCTGTATATATATATATATGAAATCGCCATTTTGTGAGCTTTTAACTGAGTTTAAAATTAAACATTTAAAATGTGCAATACATGTTTTTTTAAGTTCAAAACACTTGTTTATCAAGGTATGTTAACTTACTAAGAGTATTTCTAGTTAGATCAATCGATTAATTACAAAGATATAATCAGTTGCTAAAATAATCAATAGCTGCAGCCCTGCTCTATTACGGATGGTACTTTGAGAAAATATTGCTGCAGGGATGTATGTTATTACAATAGATCATGTATTTGAAGTTGGTATATTGTCCAAGCTTTCTATTTTCTTCTAAAATAAAAGGCTGTTTTACTTTATTTTATTTATTTATTTATTTATTTTATTTTTTCAAAGAATCTAGGATAAATTAGATCATCTCTATTTCAGAATCTAATAAAACCTACTCCAAAAAGTGAAATTTGAGAATATGGAGGGATTTTCCAGGGTACTATATTCAGTGGCAGCAGTTGGACAAATAGCAAAAATGTTTACCTTTCAACTCGGTGGTACAGAGAAATAAAGGAGCATATATTTTCAGATCTCTACATGTCTAGATGTATTCTTCGATTTCCCTCAGTCACAGTTCCACAACCTTGTGTCTTTTTCTGCGGTGTGCATAGATTCTTAAATATCAGATTAATAATTTATCAAAGTGAAGAATTCCCTATACATCTTGAATGGCTGGCCAATGTTTACCAAAATGTTCTTCTTAAAAGACCGGCAATGAGCGATCTGTGTGCCTTTTGTTGTTCTTCATGGAAAATACATTTTAAGTGTTAATCCCTTAGTCACCCATGACAAAAAACATCTGATTAGATCAGATGTTGGGCCTTGTGGAAATGGCATAAAAAGGTTATTTTGGCTGACCTTCTGTTAAGTTCAGTGATGAAGCAGCTTCTGTTAAATATAGATTGCAGGAGCATGTTGTTGTTGTTTTTTTGCTTTGTAGAAGTGCCCCCAGACACATGTGAGATTTTCTTGCTGCACATCTAGGATACTGACAAGTGAACACATCAAAAGGAGAAAGCGATGCATCTGGACCTGGTCGAATCTGCAACACCGTAGTTATAAAAATAAAAATCATGATGTCCAAAAATAATTATTTGTCCTCTGTGTTCCTCAGGCTTACAGGTGGTGCTGAAATCCATCATGAAGGCCATGATTCCCCTGCTGCAAATTGGCCTATTGCTTTTCTTTGCCATCCTCATGTTTGCCATCATTGGTCTGGAGTTCTACATAGGGAAATTCCACAAAACCTGCTTCGACAATACTACAGGTGAAAAGGACTACATGCACATGTGCAGCAGTTGCCCCAGAGCTGGCATCTGTGTCGGCTGGGGTAGAATTCATATAGTCATAGTAAAAAAAATAGAAAATCAAGCCCTCAAAGTTGCTTATTCTTGTGAAAGTGTACAAATTGTGGCATGAATAAACCATAACATCTCCATCTATCTATCTATCTATCTATCTATCTATCTATCTATCTATCTATCTATCTATCTATCTATCTATCTATCTATCTATCTATCTATCTATCTATCTATATATATATATATATATATATATATATATATATATATATATATATATATATATATATATATATATATATTGTATTTATATATTTTTACCCTGACGGAAACTCACTTCTACCCAGATACAGATGAGATCCGGGAAGAGTTTCCATGTGGAAATGAACCTCCATCCCGGCTGTGTCCAGAGGGCACCGTTTGTAGGGGGTACTGGTTGGGACCAAACTATGGCATTACCCAGTTTGACAACATCCTGTTTGCTATCCTCACCGTCTTCCAGTGCATCACCATGGAGGGCTGGACAGACCTGCTCTACTATGTATGTACTACTGAGCTGAATTTCTGCCATTTTGGCAATATTGCTTCATGTTGTACAGGTCAACCCACTTTATGCAATGCAGTGATAAAGACTATGGGTCAGCATGATGGGTCAGTAGGCTACACGATCATACGGAAGACAATTCTCTTAAGATTCCAGTTTTTCCCTGTTACTGTTGCATCTTTTCGTATCACACTTTTTCCTACCACTCAATTATTTTCAGCAATACAGTTTTGAGTCTTATCCTCCTTGTGTAGAGTGTCAATGACTGTCTTCTGGACATTGTCAAGTCAGCAGTCTTCCCCATGATAGCCTGTAGCCTACTGACCCAGGATGAAAGACCATTTAGAAGCCCAGGAAACATTTTAACTTTTTCCACAATATTTAGATTTTATGAGACTCTGAATTTCGGGTTTTCACCAGTGAGCCATAATCATGAAAATTACTAGAAATAAAGGTTTGAAATATTTCACCATATGTAATAAAACTATTCAATATTAATTTAATAATGAACTTTTCAACAATATTACATTTTTTTAGATGTACCTTTATGTGATAAACTTGAGCTGTGCTGTTACTAAGTTTTATTAACCTTCCTCATTTAATTCCTGTCAGATTCTGAGACAATTTTCTGAGCCACATCAGGGGCGGATCCAGGATTTTTCAAAGGGGGGTGCGCACCTAAGGGTCATGGGTCAAGGGTCAAGGGTCATGGGGTCGAGACAATGTGAGGCTAAATGACCAAAGAATGCCATCTTTACTCTTTCACACTACCCTAATTATTCATCTAAGGGTTTTTTAATTGATAATAATTTTAATGGATGAACATAAGTGGAATTAGCATGATTATCTTATTGTAATTGAAAATGGGTTTTTAAGTCAAAATCTCGTGCTTTTTACAGCATGCACAAGGTTAAAAAGTAGTTTGAAGAAAAAATTATCCTTATCAACAATTAATCAAACAAATATTTTCTTTATTTCCAGAAATTATATTTATACAGAAAATGAAATAAAAAGATAAAGGAGTTTTAAAAATATACATGTATTTTAACAATATATTTTAACCATATAAACTATATTAAGAAAAAAAATACTTAGAAAGACCCAAGGACTTAAGAACAGTGTGGTATAGTTCAAGTGATAAAATATTTTTTAACATATTTTAACAAGACAAACCATGTTGAGGAAAAAAAATCTTTAAAGTAAGTTAAACCAATGAACATGTAGGGTGAAGTTAAGCCATAAGCCTATAATAGAACTGTAAGACTTAACAAAGAATATTGTTCTCTTTTACAACACCTTTAACTTTATGATGACGATGATAATGGGTTTATGAATGTCAACCCTCTAGGATGCTTCTGGGCAAATATGTCTATGATTTTGTTGATGTCTAAATTAATTTTCTTGTGGACATACATAAGTAGCAAAGCCACAAACCTTTTCTGTCCCATTGTTGACCTCAGCAAAGTTTTCACTGCTTTAAGGCCTGAGTTAGCACGTTCCACAGAAGCACTTGTAAGGTGAAGAATCATAGAAATGTTTGGGTAGCACTTCATATTTGTTATCCTTAGAATTTCAGGGAGAGAGCTGGGTTTTTCCACTGATGATGACCACTTTGTATGCCACAACTTCACTTCCTGCCTGAATGTTGATCCTGACGGTAGATCATCTTTATATGATGTAAAGATCTCTTTCTCACTCTCATCGTTCATCATATGCAAGTTGCTTGGCAATAGTTTTAAGCCTAGTATGTTTTCATAAAGGAGACCATTCTTAGTTTTAAAAATAAAACGCATGTGGCACTAAAAGGTTTCAGACAATACACACTACACAATAACTATTGTATGGGTGTCAATGTCCACTATTTTTTTTTACTTCACACTCTTTTTTTCATTACTTTTCAAAAACTGTGCAACAAAAATGTATTTTTAAACTTTCCCGTTACTGGAAAAAGTTTTCCTGAAATTGCACTACTTTACAACTTTACACAACTTGTGAGAACTCAATGTTTTTTCATTATCAAAATTTTCTAACGATCATCATACCTTTTTTCTGTGGGGAGAATATAAGATTAAGGTTGATCCATACTCCAATCTGGAAGGTGGCGGTAATGCATCTAAAAGTTGTTTGCCAACCACTATTAAAAAAGAGAAGAAGAAGAAGTAGTCGTAGAAGAAGAACAGGCTCGTCACTGCGCGCTGTTATTTAAAATGGCCACGACCGGTGCGGCAGAGAGTGATGGATTAATTAGTGATAGTGATGGAGTTTCATGGATTTATCATCATCATCTGAGAGCCATTTGGAATATATAGAAGACTTTCTTGATAGCAACCTGATTTTTGACGAAATCCAGCCCAGTTTGAGGCAAGGAGACCAAAAAGGAACGATGTGAGTTGAATCTGTCTGCTGCGGCAGCCATCTCCTTATTTTTGTGATGTTTTTCCACTCTTAACCGATGTATTGCAACATCAAACTGCCATGCATGTGGGCATTGTTGCTTCAACAATAGCTCTCGAAAATTTCAATGGTGAAGTCCTCTGGAAATCCGAAATAATTGTTGTTTATCGCAGCTGTAGGAGTGCAATGCCTCTGCTAAGAAACAACACAGGATGTGACGTCAGGCCGCCATTACTGCCCATATTTGGGCACTAAATGCCGCCCGCAGTATCGGTGATTGCGACGACAATTTATGCCGCGCCGGCGTCACAGTGCGTTCTAAATGAAAGGTACTGGCTCTTAATCGTAATTCTATGAAGGATGTTTAAAATTTCGGGCTCTTTAAAAAAATACTTTTGGTCTCCAAAAGGGGGGTGCGCGCGCCCCCTGCGCCCCCGCCTGAATCCGCGCCTGCACATTTAGAATTGCGGCGAGTACAAAGGTAGTAAAATGCAAAGGGTTTATTTACAAGGACGATAGTAACTTTTAACCCGGACTGGAAAGGATTCTTATTCCAGGGATTTGGCGTTGTCTGAAAGAGGAGAGTAACTATTGGAGCTGGCAGGAAGGTCAACTGAACATAAATGTAGGATGACTGGAGAAAAGAAGAAGGGCTTTCTGTTCCTGGATTTTTGGAAGGAACAGAAAGAGTGAAGATACTGTGGGTTAATTTTGGAGGTGAGGTGATGGAGCAGTTCTTGTTCCAGGAGGATGTTGTGGAGACTTGAGCTGGTGAGTTAGTTTTTGGATAGAAGTTGAAGGAAGTTGAAGCCAAAGAAGCTGCGATGGATGACCATGGAGCGAAGCAGATTCCGGGTATAATCTCACATTTGAGTTTGCTGGAGGAATCCAGGACTGGAGAGACGACTTTAACCTGGGAGCACGGCGAGCACAAAGTTAAGCTGAGATATCTATAAATAGCTTCACTGCAATCACAAATAACTTCAAATAATAGAGTTAACATGAGCACAGATGGCTTTACTTACCAACAAGGTTGGTAATCAGGCAAAGAGTGATCATCTTGTAGCTCCTTATATTCTCGGTAGTTAAATGATTGTGATTGCAGAGAGGTTTACTGTCTGCCACGGGTCAGCTACGTCCTTTAGCAGAGATCTTCTGTTCAGGAAGAGATTCACACATTCACAAAACATGCTAACACTCATGACAACAACCCCGCCCCCCCTCCCCAAAAGGCAGTCACTTGGTGGTATGGAAGACCCCAATAGGCTGAAGCCTCAAAATCGCAGACTCTCTGATAAGGGTGTCATCAAAAATGATAGAGCGAGAAATCCATGAATGGTCCTCCAGACTGTCAACATGACACTGAAAGCCCCTGCACCGTTGGTGAAGATGTAAAATCTTAATGTAAACTACTAGACAGTCAAGATGTAATCAAGAAAAGGTGCTAAAATACAGGATTGATCTTAAGACTTGAAGGAAGGTTGAGGTGGATGGCGGTGGGGCTGAAAACAGATTCAAATGCATAGGGACCAATGCCTCTTGGGTAACGTTGAGAGTCAGACTTTCAGACCAGGTAAGTATAATGAACCTGGAGACCTTTTTCTCTTAGACAGATGGTTGAGGTATGGTTGAGGGTAGCAATGGTGATTCTCTATGTTTGTTTACATTTGCAAAGATGGTGATGAACAGAGGTGCCAGATATGTTAATTGGAATGAGAAAGTGGAGATAGTGGAGATGACTCAAAAGAGAAAGTCTGGTAGCAAAGGAGATATGACTATTGTGAGCATATATGACCCAGGGTAGTTGATAACTTAAGAAGATGGGTTACAAGAGCAAAGACAGCCTAATGTGGCTTTGGGTTCCTGATTCATGTGTTCAGTTTGACTGTTAATTTGGGGATGAACCCCAGAGCTGAGGACAACCTTACCTCCTAAAGCAATGCTGAATTCATTCATAACTTTGGAAATGAATTGGAGGCCATGGTCAGCCATTATCTCAAGGGGTACACCATGGAGTCAAAAAACAGGTTTAACTTGAAGATTGGCTGTTTTGCTGGATGGAAGCATGTCACCTGTTTCTTTAGAGAAACAAGTGACATGTCTTAGAAAAAGAATCAACGATGGTAATAATGGTGGTGATACAGTTTGATAGGATGACAATAATCCGGTAACAAAGTCAATGGCAATGTGGGATCAAGGGTGTTTAGGCATGGCAAAAGGCTGAAGAAATCATCTGGGAGGTTGATTACTTCTCTTGTTTCCAGCGAAGATGGGACAGGAAAGAACATGATCCTTAACATCTGGTTCAAAGGATGACCACCAGAAAGACCTTATTAATACAAAGGTTTGATTTATGCCAGGATGACATGAGAACCGTGCAGTGTAAATCCGATAGATGAGGCGAGAGCAAACTGAGATAGGAAAATAGGCACGATTACGAAGACCTGTGCCGGGATCAGGATCAGATTGTTGAGCTCCGAGGAATTGATCGTGAATCTCCCAGTTGAGAGCCCCCACAGCATAAGATGGTGGGACTATAGAATTGATGGGGACCTCCTCAGAAGAAAATTGCCGAGATAAATTGTCAGGTTTAGTATTCTTAGAACATGGTTTGAGAGTAAAGCCTGGAGGCATACCAGGCCTATATAATACAGTAGGGGAAACCCTGTAAACCTTACACTTTTTGCCCATCCTTCTTGGCCACAAAGAAAAAGCCAGCACTGAGACGGGAAGTGGAAAGGTGAATGATACCAGCCGCCAGAGACTCATTATAGAGACAACTAGAGGGTAAGGGTGCACCTGGAAAAAGTTCAATAACATAATCATATGGCCGATGATGGGGTAATGAGAGTGCTTTAGATTTATTAAAGACTTGTTTGAGATCATGGTAGTCTTTGGGTACACTGGAGAGGTCGAGTGAGTTCACCTTCTCAATCAGACCGAACAAAATTTAGAGAAAATTCCGCAACAGATTTATGACCTTTTCTGAGACCCTGTAATCTTCTAGTTATTTCAGTTTCCAATTCAGTTTATTCAAAGGATTGCTTAAACTTTGAAATAAAGTTGTCAAAAGAATAGTTGAGAAATGTGAGTAGGTTGTGTTTGGCTTCTGCCCACCTTAGAGTCTTTCCTTGAAGAAGTTTGATAATTTACGAAATCCTGAAATTGTTGTCAGGGAAGGAGTGAGGTGATCTGCAGAAAATTAGAGAACATTGTAAAAGAATATATCCACATTTACCCATCTCTACTGAATAATTCTCAGTAGTAGGATAAACTGTGTCTACATTGAGGTGCGGGCGGCGTCAAGGAAAGCACAGCAGCTGCACCGACTACAGAAGTGAGCTGGGCTCCAGGGGAAAGTTTGAAACTAATAAATTGAATTGGTTAGTTGGTCCTAACGTTGTCCGGCATACCCTTGTCATTCATATAAAGATTGGAGCATAGCTTCATGCTTAGCTGTTCGCTCCAAAGTTGAACCTGCAAGAGAGTCTGCTATAGGTCACACTGGCCTGATGATTCTCTCATTTAGAAATAATTTCCTGACCCACATGCAGAATCACATACAGGACACAACTAGTAAAATACAAAGGGTTTATTTACAAGGACAATAGAAACTTTTGATCTGGACTGGGTTCTGAATCCAGGGGTTAGGCAGTGTCTGAAAGGGGAGAGGAACTGTTAGAGAAGGGGAGTTCAACTGAACATAAATGTGGGATGCCTGGAGAAAAGCAGTAGGGCTTTTGTAGGAGTTGGGGGGGGGGGTCCTGGTGGTTAGTTTTGGAGATGAAACAATGGAGCAGTTATTGCAGAGGCTTGAGTTGGTGAGTTCTCATGGTTTTGGAGGAGCACAGAGCACACAGAGGTAAGCTGGGCTGAGTAAACATAAATAACTTCTAGAATCACAAGAAACTTGAAAGAATGTAGTTAACATGAGTGATCGTCTTGCAGGTTTGTATATTCTCGGTAGTAAGATGATTGTCACTGTAGACAAATTTGGAGTCTACCATTCGTCAGCCACCCCCTCAAGCGGCGCCCCACTGTTCAGGAAGAGATTCACACACACATAAAAACAAATCAACACACCATGATCATATCTATTGGCTTTGATCTGATTTGGAATAGTTTGGGTCAAATACCTGCTATTTAGACACAAATTAGTGTTCCAACAGGAAAATTATCTCAAAAGACACAGTTCTCAAATAGATAAAGCATCTTAACTTTAGGCTTCTAGAATGCTATCCCCAAAGCCCTGTTCCTACCTATGTTCAAAATTTGTGGACTATGCTTAAAGCCAAGTCTGTATTAGAATACCCTGAAATTTTAATGAACTCTGGCAGTTCTGCCAAAACAAAGTCAAATATCCAGCCAGAACTGTCCTAAGATTTCGTTATAGTGTGGGAATGGCAATTCTTTCTTTTACTAATTGCTGTTTGGCATTCTTTATCTTTCTCTGGCCTAATCTTTCTCTCCTCCATGCCTCTACTCCTTCCTGTCTTTCGCGCTTTCTCGTTGTGTCGTTCCATCCTGGTGCTGCTCCATATTTAAAAAGGCCTGCTCAGCCCAAGTTATTCCTGCAGCTGTTGAGAAAGGGGAGCAATAAAACTTTTATGGTTGAAAAAAATGGTCTGCAGTACTCTGAGTATACAGCTGCAGTACCTAGTTACATGCTAGAGGAAGGAATGAGTGAGGAGATGGGTGACTTTAGATAAGGAAACTATGATACAGAGTTTTAAAAAGGTACTATTAGTGAAGGTCTAATAGGTGGAAGGAGTAAAAGGGTGAATTTGTGTAAAAGCAAATAAGTGACAGAGAGGATATGGGCAAGAAGGAATAGAGAGAGCTACACAAAAATAAAGATTAACAACTACCTGCATTAGGACTGATAGGAATAGATAGGGTTCTAAAAGATTATGCACACAAGGAACAGCGGTTCTAAAGAAAAAAAGAAAGCAGTGCTCCAAACAGGGACATTTTAGAGGCAGAGAGGGAATGAGTAAAGAATTTCTTATACATAATTTACTCTGACATTGCAGCTAAATAGAGTGGCAGAGATGTATTTACTTATTAAGATGATTTCAAGCACATTCATGTCATTACCGCTATGCTTCTGTCTCCGACTGCAAAGCATGGAAATTGGAAGTATACTCTTAACAGGTATTGATTATAATCTAGTAAGGATCATTTAAATTTATAACAAAAAGAAAGCATAAAAACTATAAATGTATTACATATTAATACTGAATTTAATTCTAAAAATCATTAAAGCAAGCTTTTTATTCTCAGTGCTACATTGAACCTGGATTAGGATTCCAGTAAACACATCATCAGTGCTCATTGTCCATCTATACTTGCTTCTCTGCTTTGCTACCTGGTTTTCATATCTATCTTATTTCTTTAATGAACTAACAGTTTATAATTTTTTTTATATCGGTAATGAACTGGATATTTCTGTTGTGTTAGATCAATAAAACGGGCACAAAGCAAAACATTGACTACTCTGCATAATATCTGGGTGTGTGTTTCCAGAGCAACGACGCCTCAGGGAGCGCATGGAACTGGATGTACTTCATCCCTCTTATCATCATTGGCTCCTTCTTCATGCTCAACCTGGTGCTTGGAGTGTTGTCAGGGTAAGTTTATGTCCTGTATGTCTCTTGTAAAGGGCACATAAAAGTGTTTGCTATGTTATTATATAGTAGCAAATGTAAAACTAAATGTATTCCTTTTTCAAAATTTGATTGGTTCAGTCCATGGCAAATTTGTAAAAATATTTATTTTGTGTGTCTCTTTAGGGAGTTTGCCAAAGAGAGAGAACGTGTGGAGAACAGGAGAGAGTTCCTGAAGCTCAGAAGACAGCAGCAGATTGAAAGGGAACTGAATGGATACCTGGAGTGGATCTGCAAGGCTGGTATGGAACATGTCTCAGCTGATTTGCAGATGAAAGATGCCATCATAAAATTTACATTTACCTTTATTTTTAATTAATTCTAAAAATAACATTTTGTTTCAGCTTCTTGGCAAACAACAAACTGGACTTTAACTTTGAATTATATCAACAAATCTACACAGATAAAAAAATGTAAAAAGACAACTTTTACTGTGGCACAAACGCGGACAAAAAGTGTTTTATCATTAAATAAAAACATAATTGTTCAAATAAAGTGTTTAATAAATTGACACTATTTTTTATATTGTGCATTTTTGTTAGAAAAGGAGCCTGAGAGGATTTTGGGCTTCTCGGGTCTGAGCTTGGTCACTGCATAGCTGCAAACCTTTCCACTGTGCTGAACACACAATTCCAATACAACCTTTGGATCCCACACGAGGAAGGAATTGCTTATCGTAACTCATAAGCACCCTATCACAAAAAGTCAGCTCTGCTTTAGTTCCATTTTACATGGTGTGTCCTGCCCCTTTCACTACATATTTTAAGACATTACCTAACATATTTTTCCTTTAGTCTTAACTTGCATAGCTTTCACCTCCTCTTCAGCTCCTGCACTATAGTGATAAGATGGGAAAGCAATGAATGCACATTAATATGTTCTTGTTTTGAAATATTTAGCTTACATAACTCAATGTAGGGGTATGTTTTTTTTTTTTTAGATCAGTAAAGACACAAACCATATGAAGCAAAATCATTAATGAAGTCAACCTACCAAAGTGGCATTTATATTGGATTAGGACATACACTCTTTTGCAATATTATTCAGTTGTTATTGTATATTTTTTTTCTTCTTCTTCTTTTACCTTAGATGTAGCAATATAATATTATAGCGATATCTTGGGCACGTTGAAATAGATTTTTTATTAAAATAATTTCCAAAGACCTCAAATGTATTAAACTAAACATTATTAATAATCCAAAACTTGGACATTGTAGAATTCATCTTATTTATCAGGAATGTCAAGTGGATATGCTCAGTTTCCATATTTAGCCCAGCCTACTTCTCCCTTATATTTTAGCAATTTGGCATCCCCTTACCAGTTAGTGAAGACCTTTGTGTGTTGGCTACAACTGATGATACCTTCACGGTAATTTTAGTTTGCTGAACTCATAATCTGCTGTCAATCAGGGAAATACTTATTTTACTTGTCCTTTAACCCAGATGCTGGGTACATAAAAAAATGTGTAGTAAATATTGGGGATTGGGGTGCTAGATGTCAGAAGGAGCAAACCAAGACTAAAACGTAAAAATAGACCTTAGAGGTCTCAAAAAGAGTTTGCATCAAAAATGAAAGGTGAGGGTAAGTAACCCAACTCACACAGTTATGGCCTTTGTAGTTACAAAAAAATCGCTCAAATCTGGTATTATGGATCTTTTGTGAGTTATCAAACATGCATCTGATTAAAGAAGTCAGAACAGTAGGTAGCATGGATAAAGGTACATATGCACACAAAGACACATGGATTCACTCTCATATTCAAAATACAGGGTTTCAGGTTTATTGTCATATATACAACGGATATAAGTTTCTCTCTTATTCACTTTTTGAACTTTAGTCTTTTATTTATTTTAGTGTTAAACTGTGATGATCATCTTGTCTTCATTGGTGTTGCAGTAAAAACATGAATGTTTCAAAGCTACATGCTAACGTTTTCTCTCTTTGTTTTGTAGAAGAGGTCATCTTGGCAGATGATGATAATGAAAATGATTATGATGGTATGAAATAATACTTTGCATACATTAATGAGCTTTTCTAATTAGGTATCGCAGCTAAAGAAAACACACATTTCAACAGTAGTGTTGGCTTATGGAAAGGTATTTCTGCTGCTACAGGTTCCCGTAGAAGAGCTACAAAGAACCACAAGAGCAAAGCGGAGCTCCTCAATCCAGAGGAAGTAGAAGGAGATCTGGCATTGGGTAAGATATGTTGTGTCCCGCATAGTCTCTCTCAGACACACACACAAACATCAGGTACACAGAGATGTTATCTTATCTTGCATTTCAGCATTATCTGACTGCCCTCTCTTTACTTCTTCTGCCCTTTGCTTTTCTGTCTTCTTCTTTACTGCTGTGTTTTTCTGATATTACATTGCTCCTTTCCTTTTTCTCTTTGTCTTTCTCCCTCTCTTTGTCCAACCCCTGTTATCTCAATCTAACTTGACTCCTCCCAACGTTTTTTCTGCCACCTTTTTAATTTCAAACAGATTGGAGGAGGTGGAGACAAAAACTTATGTTTCTGTTTTATTTGACATGCCCTGGTTGCAATTTTACATTTCTGGGAACATCACAATCTGAGTATAAACATACTTACACACATGACTTTAGGATCGATTTTACAGTGACCTGCAAAAGACTACAACCAGAAATTCAATTTATTCTATTGTGATTTTATCTGACACTCATGCAAAGGACATTTTGACTGTAAATTTGAAAGAAAAGCATGTTATTCATTTGTATTCAGCTGTTAAAACAAATCCAGTTCAAGCAATTGCCTTCACAAGTCATCTAGTCTCAATATAAATGCTGCTGTTCTGTGAGGGCCTCAGACGTTTCTTCGTAAAAAAAAAAAAACAGCATTAGAGGTCCTTTTTTGCAGTTTTCCACAAGCCATTGTAGCAAAACATTTGAAAGACGTGCTCTGGTCAGATGGTACTAAAACTAAACTTTTTTGGCTACATGCAAAGACTGCAGGTCTGCTGGTGTTTCCTAGAGTCTCTAAAAGTAGAATGGGAGGCAGATCCTTTAGCTATCAGGCTCCTCTCCTGTGGAACCAACTCCCAGTTTTGGTCCGTGAGGCAGACACCCTGTCTACTTTTAAGACTAATCTTAAAACTTTCCTTTTTGACAAAGCTTATAGTTAGAGTGGCTCATGTTACCCTGAGCTACCTCTATAGTTGTGCTGCTATAGGCTTAGGCTACTGGAGGACATCAGGGTCTAATTTTCTCACTCTACTGATTTCTACTGTTCTCCAGTTTTGCATTGTATTACATTGAAATGACTGTCGTCATTTCAGCTTTTAACTTTTTGCTCTCTCTCTTTTTCTTCATAGTAGGCACACCTGGTCTGACGTTCTGTTAACTGTGAAATCATCCAGGGAGGACAGATCACCTGCTATTACCATCTAATGTAGAACGGATTACTGGATCAATGTGTGCTTCTGTGCTTTTTTGTCTCTCTTGTTGTGTCTCTGCTCTGTCTTCTCTAACCCCCAGTCGGTCGAGGCAGATGACCGTTCATACTGAGCCCGGTTCTGATGGAGGTTTTCCTTCCCACTAATGGGTGGTTTTTCTTTCCACTGTCGCTTCATGCTTGCTCAGTATGAGGGATTGCTGCAAAGCCATGGACAATGCAGACGACTCTCCCTGTAGCTCTACGCTTCTTCAGGAGTGAATGCTGCTTGTCGGGACTTTGCAGCAATCAACTGGTTCCCTTATATAGGACATTTTTGACCAATCTGTATAATCTGACTGATTTTGACTTTGTGAAGTGCCTCGAGATGACATGTTTCATGAATTGGCGCTATATAAATAAAATTGAATTGAAATTGAATTGAATTGAATGCAAAGAGCTGTGTATGGGAGAACACTACCACTGCAAATACAGCAAAGAGAGATAGTCCAAAAGGCTTTTAACTACAAGTGCCAAATTTGCCAAGAAAATCACAAAACCTTGCTTTCAAGCTGAATTCTCGCAGTAATTGTGCATTCACAAATTCACAAGAATCCTACATGTCCCACTCCTGCCTCAGCCATTGGAGAACTTACACAGCACGAGTCGGCCAATCATATTGTGGTATTATGGTTCAAGGCGGGACATACAATTGTCACAAAAGGAAGAGTTGCCGAACCTACAGACAAACCAAAATAAAGATGGCAGCGTAGGAATCCACAATTTCATCTTTGAAACAGCAAGAGGTGCATTTTTAGATGGCAAGAATGTGTGTCTGCTTATGAAATTTTCATTTCATACTGTGATTGGCTAAAACCAAACTTTTGTAGGAGGGTACTGGGTATCGCTCCACCCAATCAGCTTGGAAGGTTTTGCTGAACGTCCCTCGTTTCCCTGAACAGATTTGATGGGAGCAGACCGATATTGATAATGTGTAGAACCAATGTGTAGAACTTAAATACAAATGCATTCCACGCTTTTTAGATTGAATCTGTTTGAGGAAAAAAAGAAAATCACGTATTATTCTACTCTCAATTCACAGGAAGCTTCCAGTGAAGTATATTAATGTCTGTTGTTGTAACATGTTGAGAATTTAAGAGGTAGGAGCAGCTTTGCAAAACAATTGCAATCTATGCTTTAACAGAAAATGTTTAAAAAAAAAATTCTGTTATTTTGCTTAGAAATTTCTAACAAGCAAAACAACCTTTATGACTGTTCCACTTTGTTTTTACATCAGAAAAGATTTCACGATGAACTCATACTTATTTCACAGCTACCTTAGAGGTCATACATTTGTTATAAATGTGCTCAGAAATTAATGCTACATAGGGAATTTGTTGTTTTCAGTCAGAAATGTTTAGGATCAAATTTGTCCCTTTCACTTCTCAGTGTAGCAAATACAAGTTACACAATTTGCCAATTTGTGATATTTTCTCAGTCTGAGGCTAAAAACATTTTTTTCTCTCTCTCTTTCTTCATCTTTCCCAGGCTCGCCATTTGCTCGTGCCAGCCTGAAGAGCTCAAAACTTGAGGGTTCAACTTTCAAGAGGCGGGAGCGCCGATTCCGTTTTTTTGTCAGACGTGTTGTCAAGTCCCAGGCATTTTACTGGACCGTGCTGTGTTTGGTGGGCCTCAACACACTGTGTGTGGCTGTAGTGCACTACGACCAGCCGGAACCACTTTCAGATTTTCTATGTGAGTAGGAAGGGAACGAAAGCTCACTTTATGTACAGATTATCCCCGCAAATACACAAATGCTGTCATCAAAGCTTCCAGAAAGGGAGTAGGTTAGCAAATACTTCAGTAATGTGGCTAAATCCAAGAAAAACCTGACGTGAAAATCGACTAACAAGTACGTCCGAAAGCAACCAGGAGCTACATATTTGAATGTTTGGAATATATTAAGTATTATATTCCATTAGTATACATGTAGATATAAACTGCTGACCATTTTTAGACTAGACTCTGGTTTTGACAGTTTCATTCCCACTTCATATATCTGAGATAAAACCGCAGTGCTCACTAATTTGTTGGCTGGCATCATTGTTCTTATACTTTTCCCTAGGCTTGAAAAAGTAGAGTATTAAATTAAGAGGGGACCTTTGCTGTTTTACATGAAAAAATATTTGTTTTCGACTTTCATCTCCCCTTTTTGACTGTTTTCTTCCTTCCATAGTTTATGCTGAATTCATCTTCCTGGGGATTTTTCTGACCGAGATGTGTGTTAAGTTGTATGGCCTTGGAAGACAGGCCTACCTCAACTCATCCTTCAACTGCTTTGACTGCATTGTAAGATCCTGCATTGCCCTAACAATGCTGTGAAAAAATGTATTACCCAATAAATGTATTTCATAAGTGAAAAAAAGTTATCCAAACCAACCTGCCTCTATGTGAAAACATGACTGCCTCTCTTTATAAAGATCATAAATTAAATTCTGATCGACGTTATTTGGACACCTGAGTTCAGTTTGATTAGCTGCTTAAATAGTACTTGTCTGACAACATGAAATAGGCTAAATAATTCTCAAAATGCAACACGACATGCACCAATCCAAAGCAATTCAGGACCAAATGAGAAACAAAGTCTTCCACATCTATCATTCAGGAAAAAGTTACCAATCCATCTTTTTTCTAGGGGACTCCCATGAAACAGCAAAATGAAAGCCACAGTTACAGAGAACTACAGTATTAACAGTGGTGGTGAACCTTCCCAGGAGTGACCATCCTACCAAAATAATTCCTAAAGCACACTCACGATTCATCTAGGAGGTCACAAAAGCAACAACTAAAGCACTCCAGCCCTCACTTGTCTCACTGTTCAGGTTCCTGGTAATATTCAGAAAGTACCAGGAAAATCATAATCAAATCATAATGCTCAAAAATTCCTCTATAATACTGATTGAAAACCATTCTGCCAAGAAGAGTGAGACACAATTTTATATAAATATAAAATATATATATTTTATATGACAATTTTTTTCACTGTGATGTTAATGATTTCATAGCAATCGTTGCCTCCAAAGGTGGCACAACCAGTTATTCGTTTTGGGGGCACTTACTTTTTTCACATCAGATCAGGTTTGTTTAGATAGTAATCAGCATTTGATAATGCTTTCAGTAATTACTCTCATCTTTCTCTGATACAAACAAAAATTTGATGATCTGAAACATTTCTCACAACAGTTTTTACATGGTCTCCTTATACACAGAAAACAAAATCTAAAGTTACAAACTAACACAAACACCTGCAAGCACTTTCTTTACCGCTGCATTACACAGGAAATAGCCCTTTTCGCATGCACATTTGTTATTGTGTGCTAATAGGAGTAGAACTTTATTTTGCGTAAAAGAAATGCTCATATTTGTGTGTATTTGCATTAGGTAATATGCGGTAGCATATTTGAAGTGTTGTGGTCAATCATCCAACCGGGCACATCATTTGGCATCAGCGTGCTACGGGCTCTCAGGTTATTAAGAATCTTCAAAGTCACCAAGTGAGTCAGAGAATCATTATCACTTCCACCTAAAATGAACAACATCCTGCTGCAATCATCATTAAGCACAATTTATTGCACACTTTCTTTTGTCTTCTCACCAGGTACTGGGCATCATTGCGTAACCTTGTCGTCTCGCTGCTCAATTCCATGAAGTCCATAATCAGTTTGCTCTTCCTGCTCTTCCTCTTCATAGTTGTCTTTGCCCTTCTGGGCATGCAGCTCTTCGGAGGACAGTGAGTGCTGTTTTCTTGGCTCTCTCTTTTTCTTTCATAATTGACCTCATTTGCAGTGGTTTTCCAGATTTTCACTAAATGACAAGTTGTTGTTGTTTTTTTTTAAACAAGAGGAGTTTTTCATTTGAGACAAATCTGGTTATATTGCTATTTTTTATGTTTTTCATATTTTCACTGTCTTTTCTTTCACCTCCTACTAGGTTTAATTTTGAAAACGGCACCCCTCCGACCAATTTTGATACCTTCCCTGCAGCAATAATGACGGTGTTTCAGGTGAGCGGAGACAATGTTCTGAAAGAGGGAAGATGAGAGAGAGAGAGGAAATGATTGCAAAAACTAGTTTTTAATAGACCTAATTATTTGCACACAAGCATACAGTATGAAATGATAAGAACTCGCCTTATAAATTCTGAATATTTTTTAGAAGCGTTTGAGGAAAACATGATTGGGAAAAGATCCATGCTGGCTTCATGAATTCTCTGTGCACAGCATGTGCCATATTTACTGGCACCCCTGGTGAAGCTGTGCAAAAAGCCTTAAAATAGTTTCATCTTTGATTGCAGTTGTATAATCTCAAACTAAAAGATTTCACAAAATTATACCTTTAATTTGAATATATTTATTCAATGGGACAAAATCCCATGAAAAGATGTAAAGAGAGTTTACCAAATGGACAGCACTTAGTTTTGTCCTATAATATTTCACATGGTTGGAAGTTACAGAAGTGGCATCGTTGACCATTAATCTTTGCATAATCTTTCAACATTTAGAGCTCTGAGTTTTGTCCTTTCTTCACCTCAGCCTAACCCTTTCAATAGGATTTAGGCAGGGCTGGCCAAAGGTTGTATTGGGGCCTTAAGCTAAATTAAATCTGGGACCTCTCTTCCTGTGTAAGACTATGACCACAGCTAACATCCTTCAATACAGATGTGGAACAATATGGGAGAGGGGGCCAACGTTATTTGGTGGTGCTTAAAAAAGCCATTATGAATAATTGGTTATCATTTTCTGAGATGTGCTCATGAACAACCCAAGCTCAAACACAATGAAAAGATTAAACTTGTGGCATCAGATTGCAACAATGGTATAACACAACAATTTAAAAAAGAAGATAATTTTTTTGTAGTTTTAAAAAGTAAACTTGCCAATTCCTGTGAATCTAAAGTTTACATTTGAAACGATTATAAATCGTTCTGTCTTGCACTTATGTGTTTCAATAACTTTCCTAAAAGTGACTTTGTTAAAAACTACAATCCCTTCCCTGAATCTTGGTGTCCGCTTGTTGGACTGTGTGTGTGTGTGTGTGATAGATCCTTACTGGTGAGGACTGGAACATGGTGATGTACGACGGCATTCAGTCTCAGGGTGGCGTTAACAAAGGGATGGCCTTCTCGGTGTTCTTCATTGTGCTCACTCTTTTTGGCAATTGTATCCTTTAACAGCATTATGGTCAAGAAAAGCATAAGCACATAAATCACAAAGCTAAATAATGGCAGTTATAGGTAATAATAGATTTTTATTTTAGCAAATTTCAAAAACAATGGAGTTAATTTCAAATATAATCATTGATGATATGACATGATGAAACAATTTTTGTGCAGCTAGCATTGTAAAATAACCAGTGACCGTTTATGAAATATATTTGATTTACTATTTGTTTATGGGTTTTCTGTACTCTACTCTTTTACAATGTCCAATGAACTGTATTTTTTTAACTCTGTGCTTAGACACATTACTAAATGTGTTCTTGGCCATCGCTGTGGACAATTTAGCCAATGCACAGGAATTGACAAAGGTAAAGTACTTCACAGTTTTGCTTATGATTTCACTAGAGTTTCTTACTTAACCATAGAGTATTTTAATGAAGAGAGTTGTTCTGTTGCCCTCATTGGTACTTGCAGTTTTTCTCACTTATATTGTGCTTAGTTTTCCTCTATAATAATTTTTTCACTTATATTGTGCTTAATTTTCCTCTATAATCATCTTTGGCAGGATGAGCAGGAAGAAGAGGAAGCTGCTAGTCAGAAGATTGCCCTGCAGAAAGCCAAGGAGGTGGCTGAAGTCAGCCCACTGTCGGCTGCCAACCTCTCCATTGCAGCGTGAGTTTTTGTTAATGCAACTGTTCTGTCTTGAATTTAGATGTCAAACGATTCAATTTTTTGTCAATGCTTCTTTTGTCTTCTTACCTTGCATTTCTCTGTTTAAAGTTAGATTTTTGGGTATCAACATTAAAGGAGAACACATCTAATTGAAATATCACATTTTTCTCATTTTAGTTCATAATTACAGAAATGTAATGTTGCTCTAATGCATTCATGTATTTACTTCCTTGTCTTCTTTTTGCCATTTCATATGTCTGCTCTGGTTGTGTCCTTTTACATGTTTTTAGCTACACTTAGTGTTTTGACTGTGCCAACTAAAATAATCCCCTGGAGCATATATACGTATTTTAAATTGTACTTTTTTTTTTTCCAATGTAAAAATATGGAACCTTCAAGAAAAAAAATAACAGAGAAAAGAGCACTTATGCAAAAGAATGTTTCTTAACAGATTTTACTGTTCTGTGAAGAACTATACACATTTAATATTTAAAGACATAACATATACCCAGTCTCAGACTATTTATGCTGAAATAATTTGTGTATTTTTGCTTAAAAGGCAATCAAAAACTGGACCAGCCACTCCTGGGAACGTTTAGCACTCCTCCCTGTCTTCTTCATTTGTGGATAAATGTTTCCGTGGAGTCCCAAAGCTTTAGAAATGGCTTTGTAATCATTTTCATACCAATGAATCCCAATGACTTGTTTCTCATTTGTTCTTAAATTTATTTTGATCAGGTCATGATGCATTGCTTTTTGACGTCCTTTAGGCTACTTCATCTTGTCACATAATATTTTTTAAATGGATAAGGTGGTTAATCACAGTTAAATAGGGCCATGTTGATTTGGATAACTTTTTACATTAGTAAATAAAATTATCGATGGTTATTGATGATCTGAACCATTTCAGTTGGACAGAAAAAGCAAAAACAGAAGAACCTGGAGAAAGGCCAAATACTTTTAAAAGTAGTGCATGCCCCAAAAATTTACATAATTTTTCGTAGAGTTCTTTCAGTCCATTTTTAGACATCAGACTGTGTGTTAAAAAAATAAATCTATTAACGCAGCTCACCAGAGACATACCCTGTATGCCAAATTACCAGATAAAACACAAATGCACACACAAATGCTGCTCTGTGCCAGCTCTCCTCCTGTCAGAGGAGTCTTTGATCTCTTCTCTCTGGATACACAGGGGTCTTTCCTTTTGTGATTGGTAAAGTTCACACTCCTCCACTGAAACACACTCTTGCACACAGATAAACTCACTTCACAATATGGTCTGCACAACAGGGAGACAACACATATGACAGACACACTGTCCTGACCTTACCACTTTGATACCTTAGCACACACAGTATCAGGCATTGATTACTGTGTTTAAAATAAAAAAACTACCTGACATTTACTCCATCATTGCATACATTTTTCTTTATTCCTTTGTTCTGCACTTTTCCAATAAGAATGTCTCTATGGCTTAGTACATGTATTTTGCTTTGAATTAAATATTTTTGCTTTGTTTCAGATGTATGCAGGAGCTATATCACATCATTCACTTTGTGTATATATATATATATATATATATATATATATATATATATATATATATATATATATATATATATATATATATATATATATATAGTTAAAAAGCTGAAAAAAACACCTGATCTGTGAAAAAACTATGACACATGATTTATCCACATGTTGCAGAATTTATGTAGAATAAATAGTTAATAGATGTTTAAATCTTTGTTAAAATTTTAGAACACAAAGCTGATGCCATTCTTCAATTCCACTTGAAATCCTTCACTTGTGTAAGGATTAAGGGAAATTTATTGAAATTCCTTCTAAAGAAATTCCTTCTTCCTTTTCCAAGCAGGGATTTTCAACATGAGGTCACCACTGGTGCATAAAGAATCTTTTAAGAAGATATTCTATGGTAGTCTCAGAAAGAAGGCTGCTATAAAATCTACATAAAACCCTGCAAAACAACAGCATGACAATATAGTTGGTTTATATACTCAAAATCAAACCATCCTCCTAGTGCAATGTACAAGAGTAGGCAATTTCCATAATGTTTCTTCAACTAGGGGGGAGTTGAGTTGCTTGTGCATTACAAATCACAGTAATCTTTACAAAAATGCTAATAAAAAAATGTAAAACAGTAAGCGTCAACTGGGAACTCAAACTGCATGAGTTAACAAACATTTAAAATGATACACTGTGATACAAGTCACAGTGACAATTGTATTTTGTTGTGCATGACTTCCCCACATTATTTAATTATTGCAAATAAAACAAAAACCGAGCTTCAATGGATACTTCCTCCATTTCTTTTTTAAAAACTTTGAAATAAGATACCCTGTGTCAAACACACATTAAATGATGGTGGAAAGCATGCAGCATTAGTACATACTGAATTTCACAAAAAGACTAGCACTGCATAAATGGCACAGTTTTTTATTGTGAGGTGGAGAAGACTGCTGAGTCAGTGGTTCGGGTAACTGTTTAACATGCATTTTGTATTGTGTCTTTATGTAAAGGATTGTATTCCAAAATGGCAAAAAAAATGCGCAAAAATATAAGCAAATTAGCATTCAAGAAATCAGAATATTGTTTGTGATTAATTTTTACAGTACAGTTAATCTAGCTGGCTCACTCTGTTAAATGGTGGACGGACTTCCCATTTTGGAATGAAATCCTCCTCTTATTTTGTGCCATTTCACTCACCAGCTGTTTCCCTCCTCAGCAACAAAGTACACAGTGAGTGTCACAACGCATCCGACCCCTTTCTGGACTGGTATTTATTTATTTGTTTATTCATTTCTGAATTCCTTCTGTTTGACTTTACAACCATTACTTGCTTTATTTTGTGTTTGAAGAACAGGTTCCTTTCCTTTTTTTTACGTTTGTTCTTTAACTTCCCTTTAAAACTGACATTTCAGGCTTCCTTTAGCTCTTTTTATGTTGGCTTATTTGTTTTACAGGTTCTTTTTTGTTGTTGTTGCCTGCTCCACGCAGCACTGCTATTGCTTTACTGTGGTTGACTGCTGGCCCTAAGAGACAATGGAGTAGACGGTTGTAGTTTTGGAGGGTAAGAAAGGAGGTGGTCACAAATAGCTCTTTTGATCAACTCATGGGTGATTCTGGGGGAGTAGTTTTAATGATCTTGCTTTGGCTGATTAGAATTTTAAGCTCAGTTTGTGTTCTGTGGAGTTGTTACCAGCAGTCAGTGTATTACCTGCAGTAGACACCAAGTCAGAGAGGTCTGCTTTTGGAAAAACAACAACAAATGGAAGTATAAAACAGAGAGTTAAGACAATGCCTACTCAAATATGACCAAGACCAAAGAAGATTTCTACTTTCCTGGAGGCTGATGGCTATATCCATTGGTCTTTGAGTAATGTATACATTCATCATGGACAATTCGCCAGTCCATCACGGCACAACACAGAGACATACAGAACAAACAACCATGCACACACACATATTCTATACAATGGACAATTTAGAGCAGTGGTGTCCAAAGTCACTCCCCAGGGGCTGGTGTCCTGCATGTTTTAGGTATTGTCCTGGCTCAACACAGCAGAACCTAATGAGTAGGCCTCTGCAGAGCTTGATGACCTACTGAGAAGGTAAATCATTCATTGGAGTCAGATGTGTTGGAGCAGGGACTGATCTAAAACATGAAGGAGACCTATCCCTCAAGGACTAGAATTAGACATGCCTGATTTAGAAAGACCAATTACCCTACCAGTCAGGTTTTTGGACTGGGGGGTGGAGCTAGAGTACCATGAGAGAATCCACGGAAAATATGCTAACAATGTGCTGTTGTGTGACTCTAAAAGCTGGTTAATGCTTGATGCAAGTACGTTCCACGCAGAAATGAGACTTGTGGACCCAACATCTGCAGCATTTACACGCCGTGTGGCTTTTCCTCTGAAGTAGCACTATTCTCCTAGACTCTAGAGGGCAGCGTTGTGCTCCTATGCCAAGCGTACTACACCTCACTACATGTACAAGTAGAAAAAACTATTGTTTCCAACATTTTAAAGCCTCTCTTCCAAGAGTGACAGCGATTTCGCTCTAGGAATTGTTATTTCTTGATCACGGTGATGTTTATGGTTCTGGATCATAAAGATGTCTATATTTACAAACCTCTGCCAGAAGGAGCTCTTGCTCATCCGCTATGTTTTTCCACATGGGACTGTCCGTGTAATTAGACATTTTCCTAGGGGCATGGAGCAGAAACTTTTGGCCATACGGAGGGGCGTGGTCACAGACCATTACATGGCCATGGTAGCCAAAATGATGTAATATGGGCGAACAGACCTTGTGGATGCATCAAGTATAAACCTAGCTTTTACTTTTCAATTATTATTGTAATGAAACTTTCTGAGTTTTGTTACCGGCACCACATGTGGTGGATGGTGACTGAACTCGGAGCTGGGCTTTTGGGTCGCCGCATGACCTTTTATTTCCTCAAAACTTACATACGAGACACCATCCGGCTTGCTGCCTAACCTATGTAAATCCTCGAGGGAGATGTAACCTGCATGTTTACAATATATAAAAACTGTTTCCACACAGCAGTAATGAAAACAATTTAGATTTATGCTTTTCAATTCAAAAATAGCGCACAGCAAGTATAACAATATTGATATCATTGATGTTACAACAATAAATACCCCAAAAAGTCATGATCTGTTGCACATTTATTAAAGAGTCTGATGACAGAGGGGAAAAGGGACCTTGTTCAGTTATAGTGTTTACAAAGTAGAGGTAATACAGCTGGTTGCATGTTTTTCTCACAAGAACTCGTAACACTTGCTTCCAGCCCACACTCACTCACACCGTTTTCTTTTCTAAAATTCAGCTGTCTAGGCACAGAAAGACAGGATATTCTTCTCAAATGGTTCGCCTGTCATGTAAAAGTTAGAATTTAAAAGTGATTTATACTATACTAAAACAGCTATTTCCTCAAACACGAGGCGCATGTTCATCATGCACTGTGTGTGTGTGTGCAGCAACGTTTGTCTGAAGACGTGTGACTCAGACTCAGTGACAGCCATTGGTTAGCGGTTAGCGGCTAATGTTAATGTCCTCAAATTTCCTTTTTATCATTGGTTTGATGGTAGCGAAGCTTATATTTTGGTTTCTGGGATATGAGTTTTCAAAACTAATGTTTTGATCTACTTTGGTCTTGGGTCTGCTATGACTAGAAATTACTTAAACGCTCAGTACCAAACTTTGTTTTCTTTTTCCAAATTTCAGCTATCTAAAGCAAGGGGAATACTGATCACTGACAACTACACAAAAGTCGAGTTCCAAAATAATCAGAAATTTCCTTAGAAATTGCATAAAAGTGGGTTGTGTCAATTATATACAATGGCTTCAGACCTTGCCTCAGATTTATCCTCCTCTTTGTGTCCACACATGGTTCAATAAGTAGGGCCAAACTGGCTTTCACTTTGGCAACCTGTGTAGACAGTAGTAGATATATCTTGTTGAGACCTGTCAAGTTTTATACATCTAACCAAATGATCCCTAAATACCTGTGGGCCCCACTGTGTCTTTATGCCCTTGCTACTTTATGTACTTACATTTTGGTGTTGATTTTCATGTCATCATCTTCATATCTATGAGTGTATACTTTCATAACATTCCACCTAAAAACAGCTCTTAATGCTAGCCTTGTTTTTTTTTCTCCTCTTTTCTTTATGTCCAGTAAGGAACAGCAGAAGAACAACAATAAGGGTATCAATAAATCAGTGTGGGAACAGCGAACCAAAGAGCTGAGGAAGCACACGCTGGCATCCAGCCGCGAGGCCCTCTATAATGAGCTGGACCCTGATGACCGCTGGAAGGCAAGGACAGGGAGGGAAGAACACAACGATGTAATGGACCAGGCAAAAATTAGCCCTTAGACTTGTGCTATCAGTGTACACAAGCTGGCTGGCATTATTTTACAATGTGCACTTCAAATCTGGTTAGAAAATGAAATGTGTAGACTTTTAACTCCTTTTTGCTTCTTGTGTTCATTCCTTTACATTTTGGTTTTCTTGTGTCCTCTTACCTTTTTGTAGGTCAACTATTCACGTCAAATCCGCCCTGACATGAAAACTCACCTGGATCGACCATTAGTAGTTGATCCCCGGGAGAACCGAAACAACAACACCAACAAGACCACTGCCAACAATTCGGACCTTTGTGTTACCCAGCACCATTCTTCTGATGAGCTCCACAAACAAACACAGCTACAAGACCAACACAGTCAAGTAGGAGTAGGAGTAGGAGGTGGAGGTGGTTCAGGTCAGCCCAAGGCTCTCCTGGATCGAGGGGAGTCCACTGAGAGTAGGCGGAGTCGCAAAGGTGAACATCATCACAAGTCTTATGTCCGGTTGGATACTACAGTCATTCCAGGTCCAGGCTCAGAAGAGAGGCCACCCAGACGCCATCACCACAACAGGAGTGGCAGTCGAGGGGGAGGGCAATCGGAGCACAAAAGGACCAGGTCGCATCGAAAAAATGCCGAAGATGGAGAGGATGGTCGAGGAGGAGCTGGAAAATCAGGGAGGCATAAGAGCAAGGGGGTGAATGGAAGTGGGGAAGGAGGAGACCACGAAGGAGCCAGTGAAGGCGGTGAGAGGAGGCCAAGAAGGAGTCGACATGGCAATCAAACAGACGGCGATGGGAGGAGGATATGCCAGCACAGAAAGAGGTTTGAACCGCTTTAGTTTTTTTCTACTGTGTTGTGATGCCCTCAGACCAAAAAAGTGTCCTCTATTTATTTACTGCTCGCCTTTGTTATTCTCTTTTTCAAGGGAATGCAGTGTCCCAAACCTTTCTACTACTCGTCCCATCCAAAAGAGCCTCTCCAGGCAGAATAGTCAGTACAGTGAAGATATGGACAACTTAATGAATACCAAACTGGTCTCTGGCTCTTCTCCTCCTGGCCAAGGTCACCCTAATCCAATTGCCAACTACACAGTGGCCCCTAGTTTTGGATCTGCCCTCCATCTTGCTAACAGTGGAACTCATGGAAGTTTGGTCACATTGAATAGCTATGGGAACATTGGCCATCATCGGACGCACAGTGTGATCAGACTGCCTCACCCTGACTACACAGCAGTGGACATGCCAATCTTTCCATCTATTAATGCCATCTTGCAAGGTAGGCCGGAAAAAAACATAACTGTTTCCCTAATTGAAAGACAACAAACAAATTCTCACCTAAACCTCAACCTTTTTTTTTGTTGGCTTAACATCCAGTCAATAAAAATGCAAACACTGAACCTCTGCCGACCAAGGAGGATAAGGACGATGATGATGATAAGGGAGGTGAAGGAGGACCCAGGCCCATGCCTCCATATAGCTCCATGTTCGTCTTGTCCACTACTAACCCGTAAGAGAAGCATTAAGCACATATGAAACAAAACTTTACAAAGACATGATAATGCAAATGATGCATTCATTAAGTCCATGCAGAAGTTGTCTGAATTTGAAACGTTTAGGAGTCCGTTCTTCGATTCAAAACTTTATTAAAGAAAATGTTTGGGAATGTGATAATTTATTTGAATGTGCAATTTGGGGTTGTTTGTTTCACTGAGGCCTTTTGTCCTCATGGAAACACTGTTTGAAGAGCCCTGAATGATACTGTACATCAACACGATTACTACATTGAAATGATGTCAAGATTTAAAAGTAAGCCTTAATCAGACAAATGCAGTTTCAACAGCCAATAGCCAAGATGGTATGCCTCCACTAGTTCACACACACGTCAAACAGAATTGACCATAGAGGAAACCTCTTTCAAACTAACAAACATGCTGAAGTCTACTGAAGCACTCTCCTTCAAATGTGCTGAAATCTGAAATGCAAAACTATTTGCGACTAAATTTGATTTCATATAATTTAGGACTTAACTTTTATAATTTAAGCACTAAAGAAGATAACTTTTCTCATTTACATTCCCAGTGTACACAGAAAAGCAGACTTGATTACAAAAAGGTTTTGTGTATGAATGGACAGAATGTCAAAACAGGCTTTAAAGCACAAGTTTAAATCAAACGCAATCTCTAGAGAAGTTTTCGGTGATGCACTTAAAATCTATATTTAGACTGGCTGGAGTAAGTAGTGGCGTATTTGCCCATTGTTTTGTACACACTGTTGAATTAACACACTCAATTAGTGAAAAGCAATCCTGAACACCTTGAATTTATGAAAACAAATCTTGTGACCATAAATGATTGTCATGAATTAGCTTTACTCCCACCTTGTAGTAAACGTTTTGCAGTGTTTATGCTATAACCAATGCTGGGGGAGGGGTGTTGTTGTGTGCTTCTAGCTTTCGGCGGGCGTGCCACTACATTTGTACCCTGCGCTATTTTGAGATGGTCATCTTGTTGGTCATTGCTATGAGCAGCATTGCCTTGGCTGCTGAAGATCCTGTCTGGCCTGAATCACCTCGAAACAATGTAAGAAAGTTAACATACATTGTTCTAATACTTCTGATATCATGTATTCCACTTTCTTTTTCAGATTTTATATTGTTGCTCTTTTCGTCTCAGTTGCCACCCATATAACTGCTGGCCCAGTAATTTAAACATCTGAAACATACCAAACCAGCAATTAAATCATCTTGTTTTTTTATAGTGGAGATTTCAGATGAACAATGTTTTTTTATTATACAACCATATTAGACATGTATTTGTCATGATAAATTCTTAATTCTATTTGTTCTGAAAGTTTTTTGTGGATGTAGAGATTTTTTTGCTTTGTCACCACTATTTTCATTCCTTAAATATAATTTTTTTTTATACAGGTACTTCGCTATTTTGACTATGTTTTTACTGGAGTTTTCACGTTTGAGATGCTGATAAAGGTAAAACAAAGGATTCAATTAACATTTTTAAATGGCATTTTTATTTTCAAATGCTAACCAAAGCCAAAATTTGACCATCACAACCTTTTCATTCATTCTGCCTTCGTTCTAGATGGTGGATCTGGGGTTGGTCTTGCACCAGGGCTCTTATTTTCGGGACTTGTGGAACATCCTTGACTTTATAGTGGTTAGTGGTGCTCTGGTGGCCTTCGCCTTCACGTAAGTCTCCCTCCTTTCCCTCTCCTCTCCTTTCCTCGCTCCTGCACCTCATAATTTATCATGTCTTAAACTGAATTGCACCTTGGAGTAGAGCCCCTCATACTCCTCTTTAGCCACCTATTTGTTTTGGCGTTTTCCTGGTGTTCTGTTTAGTTATTTTTTTCTTCTGTTTCACATGTTTTGTCATTTGCATTTCCATTTAGCCCTTCCTCACTTCAACATTCGTTTAATTTTTTGGTTGCAGTCCTCAACATTTGACCATTTTCTACATCCTGGGCTCAAGCCCGTCCATCTTATATTTCTTTAAACCTTTTATTTCCTAGTAACTCATCCTTCAAAGCCCTCCTCCCCCTGCTTTACACCCAAACATTTAGTAGAAAAATGTGCCCCCGCATCCTTCCTAACCAACCCAACCTTTACCCTGTGAGAGGGGAGGACCACCCTTTGCACCTGTAACCCTTTAGTGCCCAGGGCGTTCTAGATTTAAAGGGGTCCCAATGCAAAGCCAGGCCAGGTCATGCTGGACTTGGCTTCCATGCCCTTCTTCTCAACAAAGCAGGTATTTTAACTCTACCTAATCTGCATGGCTGGGATGAAGCAAAAAAGCTTGTGAGAGAAATAATTTATAGTTTAAGTTAGAGTGTTACTCTGGGTATAAATAAAGAACGAGCAAAATTAGACTTGCATGTGTGTTCTATGTCCACTCAAGATATATAGCACTAAGCCTTTCCTTGTGATAGGTGGTGGGCTACAATTGGGGTTTTGACATATATTTTGCTTGTTGTCAGTAGGAAATGGTAGCACAGACTCACATTTCTTTGAGATTGTACTTGTTGCATTTTCATAAATTATATTAGTTGGATCTGTTGGTGGCATAATCTGCTTTGAGATTGAGTTTATTATTAATTGGCTCGCTAGAAAAAAATGGAATTACACTGACCTGAAATGAAGCCAAAACAGTTTCTCATTTTGCTGCTATTGTCCAGTAGCATTTGTTTTAATATTATAAATTAAAAACTCTTTTAAACTATTTTTTATTGTTGCCAAGGTGTGAAGCTTATTTTTCAAATTAGTATTATTAATAAACAGTTTTATTAACAGAAAACAACTGCTATAGTCAGTCTCCCAAGGTAATTTATTAGAGTTGTCATATCAAGTTAAGGGGCTGTTTCTTTTATCCTTTTTATTTTTATCACTTTTTTTCATGCCTTTACTACTTTTAGTACCCAGATTAACACTCTGAAATTAACTTGCTTATTTCAGATATTTTTTGCCAACAGCCATGAATTTGGAAGTCCCATGATCACTTATAATTTTTCAGAGTTTTTTTTTGTTATTAAAAAATAAAACTATGAACAATGCAGGGGCTTTAGTGGTGGTTTTCCATTTAAAAGAATAGCTTTTATCCTGGGTCATTCTCTCTGCATCATCTTTATGTGTGTTATCTTTTTACCAACTCCCTGTCCTGCCCTTTGTTTCAGTGTAATCGACTGGTGTTTGTATATGTGTATCAAAAGATCAATGTACATCTGTAACTGCACCCTTAAAGCTTTTTGCATAACATGTGAGTTTGGTTTTGTGTTTGCATTTTATTTCCACTCGGGAAGCTGCTTTCCATGCAAATGTGTAAATTGATGTATGGGCAGTTATACTGTGTTTTTAATCAAGAAGTGAATTAGCTAATAAATCAGACTAAACCATAATCGTGGTTTATAACACTAATGAGTATTGGGTAGATGGGAACCAGTCAGACCAGATTCATACCCATCAAGATAGCACCTTAATTCGATTCCAGGAAATCGAGCAGCACTCCAGAAAGGATCAGCAGTCTTGTTGGAGATGTTTATCGCTCCTTTAATCCAATCAGTCAGGTCTGAGAGCTTCAGTGTTGTTTGTTACAATTGTAGCTGTCCTTGGTTATTTCCACAGTCAGGCTTAGATTCTTGTCCAGACCTGCAGTCAGAGCTCAAGCAAATACCAGTATCTGATCTTATTTCCTAATATAATATTAAGCGTTGAAAACTTTCAGAACTTTGTCTATTAATTATCAGCAATTCAATCATGCATGATGCATGATGCACCCCTTGCTATTGGACTCCAATTAAGATGTTAAAAGGAAGTTCTAATTTACATATTTAATAATTTATTTTGGAAAATGTTCATAGTTGAATTTTTTTTATTTTATGTGCATGTTTGCCTTGGTAGCAGAAGTACATTAATTCGAAGGTTTATCTAAGGAAGCGCAATCCTTATGTCGTCCTATTTATTTCTTACTCTGTCTCTCATATGGATGTATTACCTCCTTTCTCTGTGTCCCATCCCGTGTCTTTCTCTCACCTTTGTCTTGTCGTCTGTTCTCCTTTATTCTTACTGTCTTTCACTTCTCACTCATCTCTTCCTTCGGATCACCAACAGCGGCGGCGGGTAAAGTTCTCTGGCTTGCTCAGTCTCTCTCCTCTCCATTTCCTTCTGCACTTTCAGCATCTGTTCTTCTGATCACGCTCAGTTTTTTTTCTAGCCATGCAACAAACAACTCTGCTTCAAACACATATATACATGATATTAATCCGCATCATGTGTCAGCTGAATCACAGGGCTGTACAGTGACGTTATGCGCTCATGGATGGTTTAACACAAAAGGAATCAATGAAAAAAATACTGTTGCACAACAGGTTTCTGTTATGATTGTTATAGGGTTTTTTTAAATGTGAGAATATTGTAAAGAAATATACATGTTTTGTAAAAAGTGCTTCACACTAATGCTCATAGCACCATGTACCCATGCACACTGTTGCAGTCTTGCACTAAGTCAGAAATGTTTTGAATTACCACCAGCAGACTAACATCTGGTTTGACAGCTGGAAGAAGCTGGCAGCTGTATAAACAGCTGCTATCGCTTTGGTAACCTTTAAACTTCAGCTTTTCACTAAAATTGTTACAATTCAAGTGTGATGATTTTTTGGAGAAAACTAAAAGAGCTTTAGAATTAGTGTAAAGTTTCTCACTTTATAACCAACTCTCACACTTTTCTTACATATCACATTCTGACTTATCTGTAGTTCTTAAATGTAAACTATGAAACTATGAAAACTATGAAGCTTTCTTTGATTTAGTTTACGGTTTTCAGCTCAGGTTGATCTTTGACCTGGCATCTCAGGAAGAAATACACTCTATTGTCATCTATTAGAAATGTTGAATTATACATAAAAACAGAGATGATTTTTTTGTTGATTCAGGTTTTCAATATTTCAAAAACTGAAATATTAGCAAGTTGTGACTTAGGACTCTCTACACACTTATTGGACTATATCGGCAAGATTTGTTAAAAGCCTTAAAATGCAGTCATCTTTTTTTGCAGCAGCAGCATAATCTCTAACAGTCAGAAATAGAAAACGCCAACCTTTTTTCAAGTAAATCAATGGGGAAAAACACAACATTAAAAGATAAACATATTTAAGTGTCACAGTTGTTAATAATTCATGTGAAATAAATTAATGTGAAATAAATGAATGCACAGTTGCTTTAAATTCAAAATTCAAACTGTGACTGAAAAATAAGACTGGACCCAAGTTTATAAGTGGAAAAAAATATATATAACCAACATTGAGATTTTGAGCTGCAGTTCCGGCAGGCTTGGCAAAAAAGATGACTTGTCAAATACACAGAAAAACACCTCATACCCACTTTAGGAAGAGTGAAACTGGAGGCTTGTTTCTCTTCCTTAAACAACTTTGTTAATTTGCAATGGATCTTTAAAGATAATTCTGGTGGATTATGATCCAAAACCTGTGTTGTAAGCAACAAATTAATGGTTCATCAAAATCAAAAACCTAGACCTGAATCTTATAGAATATTTTTGTGGTGAGATAAACAGAAGTTAAGCATTAGAGAGGACTCTGGACAATCTATCAAACTTGTGCAAAGATGGAAGGTCAAAGCTCCCTCTACTGAGTTATAAGAGTGAGAAGACTGAAACCTTTCCTGTAGACCCAAGGGGCTTGTACAAAGCACAACAGGAAGGATAACAATAAGTGTCACTCTTGTGATTTAACAATTTTGTTTTTTCACGTAAAATTGTATCCTCATTGAATAATTGTACTTAAATGTTGGATTTTTACCCATTTGAGATTATGCTGCTTCTATAGTGGATAAAATTACATAATTTTACATTTTCGATTCCTGACTAGGCATACCAAAAAGTATTGAGAGAGCTTTATTTATGTTTTTTTTATATATACTTATTATGGCAGAGTGGAACTTGCTAAAGACTTATTTATTTCTGGCTAAGGCTGGACTAAAACGCTTTTTAGGAGTATTCCTAAAAAATATCCCCTTCTCTATCACTCTGTCTGCTGCTGAAAAGAAGAAAGTTTTCAGCATGAAAAGCAAGGTTTCAATGCAGCATGAATAGATTTCACCATTGGCTGGGCATGTGCAAGCCAAGGGTTTAGACACATCTGTAAAGCATTGAAATACATTGCAAACTGTTTAACACATAGAGAAAAATTATCGCATTAAGGCAGGAATGATACCAGCATGTTTAAATTAACACCTAACTCTAGCATGTAGCTACAATGCCAAAGGCCCACTTAGACGTAAAGATGGAGTGTAATATTATAGCAATGCTGCATGTGTTGCTATGTATTTAACCCTGACGCAGTTACTCAATTTGAGCTAACTCGGATCAGTGCCAAACAAAAAATGGCTGCACACTGCCATTTTGGTATCCGGAAGGCTAAATCTGTAATATATTCCTGAAACTGTTTAATTTATGTGTGTTTGTCAACATGTTCATATGTAGGGGGAGCAGTAAAGGAAAAGACATCAGCACTATCAAATCTCTGAGGGTTCTGCGAGTGTTGCGTCCTTTGAAGACTATTAAACGGCTTCCCAAGCTAAAGGTATTGTCACGTTATTCCTCAAACTTGAAAATAGGGATCGTCATAACCAGATTTAAGGCTTTACTATTCTATTTGGCAACAGCTTAAGAGAAAATAACATAGGTTATTGATTTGTGTATTTAACCAATGTCTTTTCTCTGCTCTTTTTCTTTGATCAGGCTGTGTTTGACTGTGTGGTGAACTCTTTAAAGAATGTCCTGAACATCCTGATTGTCTACCTACTCTTCATGTTCATCTTTGCTGTGGTGGCAGTGCAGCTTTTCAAAGGACGTTTCTTTTACTGCACTGATGAATCCAAAGAGTTTGAGCGCGACTGCAGGTCAGGAAGAGCCTATGCCCTATGCCTTATGACAGCCATACACTGTTTGTTTGTAAAGTGAACCTATCTCTTCCTCTTTCCGGCATCTTCTGGATCCGCACGGAAACCCAAAGATGTATACGTATGAGAACAAAATCCGCAACTTTTTGCCATACTGATTATGTGATACATGTCTTGCAGAGGCGAATATCTGGTGTATGAACGTAATAACGAAGTGAGGGCGCAGAAGCGGGAGTGGAAGAAATACGATTTCCACTATGACAATGTGGCTTGGGCCCTTCTCACCCTCTTCACTGTTTCCACTGGAGAGGGGTGGCCGCAGTAAGCTAATGATCATATGTGAACCTAAGTACAGCGTTCCAATTCCTTTTTCAATTTGATAACCAATTCCTTTCCCCCCCACAGGGTGCTGAAACATTCAGTAGATGCGACCTATGAGAATCAGGGCCCGAGCCCAGGGTATCGGATGGAGATGTCCATCTTTTACGTGGTGTACTTCGTGGTCTTCCCCTTCTTCTTCGTCAACATTTTCGTTGCTCTCATTATCATCACCTTCCAGGAACAAGGAGATAAAATGATGGAGGAATATAGTCTAGAAAAGAATGAGGTAAGACATTAATAAAAAAAATGAGAACTATGATTATAATGGAGAGTTCAAAGAAATCAGCTGAGACTAGAATCCATTTTTTCTCTTGTTTTGGACAGAGAGCTTGTATAGATTTTGCCATTAACGCCAGGCCTCTGACACGCCACATGCCTCAGAATAAGCTGAGCTTTCAGTACAAAATGTGGGAGTTTGTCGTGTCGCCGCCATTTGAATATACAATCATGGCCATGATTGCGCTCAACACCGTGGTGCTAATGATGAAGGTAAGTCCCAATGAGCTATAAACAAACACACATTAGCATACCCCATGGTTTTCATACCATGTTACAAGTACCACGAACAGACCATGGGCCTCCTTGCTATTTTAGAAGAATTTTTTTTATTGCTATTTAGAAAAAATGCTGGCATTTGCTGGGAAAATACAGCTCAATAAGCTGCTCTTGCTGTGTTCAGTTTTTGTCTGCAACTGGGATCTTGGTTCTAAGAGTGACTTCAATCCTAGTTTATGTTTCAGTTTTAATTTTGGAAGCATGTTTCCAATTTATATTCTCATTTGCAATATTAACCACATTGAGCAATACGAACTAATTGCCTCGAATACCTCTGTGTTTTATATGTTCAAACACTAAAGCAACATCTACACTGAAGGAGATTTTATAAACGATATATGTGAAATATTTAATCAGACATTTGTCAGAAGTGTAAAAGAAAGATTTTTTTTTTTCTTGTAACAATCACTAAGTTTCATAGGCAAGACAGTCATATTGGAATTTGATGTCAGGGTTGGGAGAATTCCACCTCCTAGCTACATTCCTGTCAGATTTTTAAACTAAAACCTTTAAAGTCTCAATGTGAAACATGTTTAATCTACATCCTTCAGTCAAGCAAGGCCAATGGATAAGAATGTCTTGATTTTCTTTTTTAATGATATAATACAATGTAGGCCGTGTCCTATTGCAATACTATTGTTATGACAAATGTCTAGACCATGGTACTTGGAAGATTTGGTATTTTATAAGGTGGTACTTGTTATTCAAAGTTTAAAATCACTGACATAGACTAACTTTCACTTCCGGCCACCTTTTTGCTATAGTATAGAATTCTAATTTGTGTCTGTTTGACACAATCATCTCTCTCCGTGATGTAAAACATTCAGTCAATACAGACTAATTTGCACTGATCCTCTTGTGTCTCCATTACATTTAAGTCATTCCTAATTAATGTTGTGTGTATTTGTCTTTAGTATGATGGAGCTTCTGATACCTACGAAGCAGTTTTAGCCAACCTCAACATTGTGTTTACATCCCTCTTCTCCTTGGAATGTGTCCTCAAGATCATTGCCTTTGGAGTTCTGGTGAGTGTAGATATGTGTGAGCTTATGTGTTGTTGTTTTTTTAATGCACTGCTCTTCTTTAAATTTGTAGGCTTACTGGGAAAAAAAATCTGTTATTAATGGTGCAAATACCTTTTTAAAAATGACATGTTTGGAAAGTCTTTCGACAAATCAGATGACAAAAAGTTTGTTCAAACCTAAAAAAGTATTACAAGAAAACAATTTTGATACAATTAAAAAAAATGTGACAATGCCTAAAACTCTGTAACTTGAACTTGAAATTGACGACTAAACGTCATCAATTTCCCATGAGCCTGGATTGTCACAGATTGTTTCATTTTGTTACAGTCTTAGGAAAAGGTCATGAAAGCTACATATACCCACGTGGGATGAAAACAAAAAACCTAATCTGCATACCTTATTATCCTATAACAAAAATATTGTTTTATGACACCAAGAAACAACTATCTGATAATAATTAATATTGTAACGTTTTATCTGTGAGTGCTTTGTATCTTTGTTACTTTCTTACAAAACTAGGTGTTTTTTCCATTATACTTCCTGGAATCTCTATTAAACTAATTATCCTGCACTCTCAATGTCATGTATGGTAAGAGTGACCCCCAGTTTGCTTCTCCTTGATGGCCTACTGGGAAACCAAGTTATAAAAATGCATCCCCTCACAAAAAAGCAATAAATTTCACCTGTAAAACTATAACAATCAATCTCTCACAGTCAAAGGACACCATACAAAAGTAAAACTCTAAACAGCTTTAAGTGTATTTCATTGAGGCAAACTTATTGCATTAACATTCTAATGTAAATGGTTTAATAACCTAAAATATAACTGACTGGAGAGTGTTTCTCCATTTGTCTCTACTGCAGATTAATTGCAGAGGTCTGTGATCTAAAATCTAGTGAAGATTACCAAACAATATCAACAGTAAAACAGTTGTAAGGCTTAAACTAGCATATTTTAAACATAATACTGACAGAATTCTGTCAAATTAAGCTCCCAGCATCCACAAAGTCCAACCCACAGGTTCAGGGTAATATCAGAGATAGCGTTTTCTTATTAGCACAATTCTCTGGGGTAAATGTCAAAAGCCCTGTTTCCATCAGCATTGTATATGAACATTTTGAAGTATTGCTTCAGAAAAGGTTGATGGAAATAGCAAAATTTGAAATAACTTCATCAATTTCCCCCCAAAAAATAAGGTTTGCGCTCCCTTGAGATCGTTTTTGGCTTTTCCGAAAGAGAGTTAATGCACAAAAAAGAAGATGGAAGTAGATTAGTTCTGATGTAGTGAATATTTACCTCAGCTGTCGGCATCTTCTTAGATAATCCAGTAAAGCGCATAGAAATGCATTTCTTTCTCTGCGTCTCCAGACAGCATGTAACATCGCCAATACTAGTTGACTTGACTGAAGAATTACAACTTGCCTGATAGGAACACATTCCTGACAACCTCTCAGTTTTTCTCAGATGTGTGCTTCATGCTAGTTTGCGACGCCTACTTCCTGTTTGCTACAGCCACGCTTAACGCCAACTTCTGACAAAATTACGTTTTGCGTAGCCTGGTTAATTCACTCCATACCAGTGGATATAAGCACGCCTAATTCTCATTTTATTTTTTCCGACATTTTAAAAGTTGTTTGCATGACAATTGGATGGAGACATAGCTAATGTGGGTAATCTATTTCTCGCTTTCTACTGTAGAATCAGTGGAAAATGGATGGGGGTAAAATATAGTTCTAAACCAATTCCTGGAAAGGGTTTCTGAAGTGGAAAAACATCTGCTATTTGTTTCACATTGCACTATATATTTGATGTTTTCAGTGAAAACTGGCCTAATATTGTGATTTACTTTATAGTTAGCACCAAAGATTCAAAGACAGATAAAATCAACAAAAATCAAAGGGTAAATTGTGCAGTTGCTTAAACTGTGAAAGAACGAGGCAAGAAAAAAAAGGCATATTTTGAGGCTGAATGGTCTAAAGAGATAAAGGACAGTGTGGGAAGTAATTAATGGGAAGCAAGTGAATGACATATTGGTGGCAAAAATAGAAACAAAGATTACACTGAGGGCGGTGATTAGACTGAAGGGGATTTGAATCTTTTTGAGAGGACTCGAGCAGAGTCAGCATGAACATCTTAGACCCAAAGAATGCACATGTATGTGCTTGTAGGTTTGTATCAAGGTGGTTTATTTTGATAGCTGCCACAATGTCTAATGCACAGTTTGGCTCCAGGCAACAGAGAAAAAAGGAGCCTTCAGAGTATCGACTCTTTGTCCTGACCATCGCTCTGTGATTCCTCTTTGAAACACTCAAACAGCAATCACACACCTGGAAAAGAAACGCTTGGTTTCATACTTATGGACAGCAAATTGCATGTTAAATTTGGTAAACAGGAAAAGAAGTGCTGTTTTGTGAGTGTTTCTTTAAACTAAACAAATTTCTATGGGCCTACAATGTTTCCAATGTGTGACATTTGATGGCTGCTCTTGTTGTCTGAGGCAGCAGAATTTGCCCTTAACCTATCTAATGGCATCCATCCAATAGACTGTCAGGGATGGTCCATTTGTCTTATCTAATTTCCTCCTGTTCCTGTCCGAGTCTGACATGTCTTTTTTCCACTTTCCCCATTCGGCTTCTCTCTCTCCTGCTTTTTTTTTTTGCGCTACTCTTCATCGCTAATTATTTAACCCTGAATTTATAACCACTTCACCATGCTCTGTCCATTTTCTCATTTATTTTATTGTGTTTGCCCTTACTGGACTCATTACATCACCCTCGTTCTCTACCCAAATTTATTTCCTCTATTCCTTTCATGCCTCTCCTTCTCCTCTTGTGCTTCCTCTCTTCTTCGATTTGTCCAGAACTATTTCAAAGACGCCTGGAATATTTTTGACTGTGTGACCGTTCTGGGCAGCATCACTGACATCCTGGTTACAGAACTTGGGGTAAGTTGCAGCTTTCACCATTTATGCACAAAACTGTTTTCTTCTAAAGTGCCGCGGGGTTACATTTGAAAAAGCCTGTGTAAGTACAGTTTAGGTTAGGTGTGCTGCAGCATGTGTCACTGAGGGTTTAAATCTGTGGCTGTCTGTCAAAAACATATACAAGCCAAGAGAATAACGGAAGAGCGTGAGTTAGATATCACTGTAGTGTCTGGCATTGCTCAGTCATGCGTGACCGTCTCTTGAAAGTCTTATATAATTGTCCCAGTTGGTGAGATGGGGATCCAGCCAGCCAACTCCGAGCCACTGTCAGCACGGCAGGGAGCATGCTGATGCTCTACTTAGACCCAGTTAACAGCTTGTCAAAGCAGCCAGTCGGGTTATTTGCTTGTTTCATTTATCCAATAGTGACTAAAACCAGAGCATGAAAGTTCCAATTTTTATTTTTATTCAAAACATTATTTTTTGTAGAAGCAGTCTGCAATCTAAGTCCTTCCAAAAAAAGTAAAAAAGAAGACTCACACCACCCACTGGAGCACAAGCTTTCTATCATCAGAACCTTACAACACCGGGCCGAGCATGTCCCTACTAAAACAGAAGGGAAGCACAAGGAACAGAAACACATCAAAGATGCCCTCCAAACCTGTGGGTACCCTAACTGGGCTTTTGTCAAATCAGCAAGAAAATCCAAAAGACCCGCTGCAGAACATAAAGGTGAGAAGAATAAACGCAAAAACATCGTCATCCCTTATGTTGCTGGAGTCTCTGAAAAACTCAAGAGGATTTTCTCCAAACACAAAATCCCAGTACATTTCAAACCGAACAGGACCCTCAGACAGAGGCTGGTGCATCTCAAGGACAAAACCCCCAAACCTAAGATGAGCGGAGTGGTGTCTGCAGTTCAGTGCAGTGAGGAATGTTCTGATCTTTATATTGGAGAAACCAAACAACCTCTCCACAGACGCATGGCTCAACACAGGAGAGCTACCTCCTCAGGACAAGACTCTGCTGTCCACCTACAACTTAAGGACAAAGGACACTCTTTTGAGGACCAAAATGTTCACATTTTGGACAAAGAAGACAGATGGTTTGAAAGGGGTGTGAAGGAAGCCATCTACGTTAAGAGAGAAAAACCAACCTTAAACAGAGGAGGAGGCCTTAGGTTCCAACTCTCAAAAACTTACAATACAGCTATAGGTTTAATTCCGGCCAATCATCACCTCAATCCTCATCCTCATACGAGTGATCAAAACATTGTTCCGGCAAGCCAGGCCAATAAGGACCTTAACGACTCCCCGTTACAGAGGAGTGGACCAGTTTCGGTTCAATCTGCTGGCTTGATGGCTCTAACGACCGCCCATTACTAAGGGGTGGACCTGTTTCTGTTGAATTTGCATGTTATCTAAGCCATTACAAGGCCTTTGTTGGACAGCAGTATAAAGCTTGATACTCCACATTACTCCAGACTTGTTGAATTGAGAAAGCTTCCTGGATAGGAAGCGAAACGTCTTCAAACTACAGAAAACCAGTCCAGTTGCTTTGTTTTTTACTTTTTTTGGAATGACCATGACCTGGATGACTGAGAATCTTCACCAACAAATCTAAGTCCTTGAATTTCAATCCCTACTGTCATGGAAGTCACTGATTGTTTGAAGGGTGAGCAAATACTTGAGGGAATAAGTTAGTAGTAGTGTAGATTGAATTTGGTTGCAAACTAAGATGAGCATAACGCCAAAACTAAAATCCACATTTATTTATTTTGCATTCTGGGGAGCCACATCAAAAAGAGCAAATAAAACTCTATTCAACAGATGTGAGTTAGCTTTAAAAAAAAAACATGCCTAAGAATTGGTTTTACATCTGCTTAATCTTGGTTAGATTAAGTTATGAAGATGATTGAAAACTTCTGTCCATATGTGGGAGCAAGAATTACTAGTGATTCAAGGCACTTTGTAACGGTTAAAATTACTGTTGTTAAGATGTAAAAGTTCAGTCCTTGTTTCTGTGTTTTGCTGCTCCGAATATTGCCATAAAGCAGGCGTGGAGACGTATGCGTATCTGAATGCACAACTACTGTATTTGTTTATTTAAAAATATCTAACAATGTTGCTACTGCTAAATTACCATCAGACATTGTGATAATATTAATTATTAAGATACATGCTAAATGAGTTCTTATTATTTAGTTATTTTGATTCAGATGCACAAAATAATAAATACTGGAAAAGGACATGCATGAATTCTTTGGAAGTCACTGTTTAAATATCATTGTTTGCTGTTTTCAATCAATGTTTAATAGAAAGTATTTGGTTAAGATAAAAATAAAAATCAATTTCACCTAAAAGACCAGTGAGCCAGCAGGTTTTTCAAAGTTTCACATGTAACAGTGATGGAATAACAGAGGAAGAATATAATATTAACACCAGCTGTAGATATTATAAAGATATTGGATATTATAAAGCTGGGAGCCTGACAGGTTATACAGCATTTTGGCTAGATGGGTTCTCTGCCCTGGCCACTGGTCTTAGGCAGTTACTTTACAATCACACATTTCAGGCTTGTTAAAAATGTTTGTTTCAAAACCCATTGCAACAACTAGGTGCTAATCTAGACATCTGAGAAAATGGTTGCACACTCTGAAATGTCTCTAAGATGAATTTAAACCACAGAAACCACTGTAGGGAAAATCTGAATGGTCTTAAAAGCCTGACCCATTTCTAAATAGAGGTTACTATACCTTTAAATCCGGAACTGCCCAATGTCTGTAATGAAATTATAGCTGTTTTTTTTATATAAAAATTCATCCAAAAAAAATGTTTTTTTCTTTAATATTGTTATTATTTTTCTGGTCAGTTCCATAAAGTTGTGCAAAGTCTATACTTTGAAACCTGCTATTGTCCAGATTTCTTTGATGTTATGACCATTGATTTTTGTCTTGTGTTGTTTTTTTATCTTTTCACATGCTTTCTTTAAATCGTCTACACACTTTACGATGGCCTTCTGTAATCTACTTTGCCCTGTCCCCCTTCTCTCCCCCCCCCCCCGCCCCCTCGACTTGTTCCTGTGATTTCGCCCAATCAAAATGCACTATGAATCCTCTGTGTTCCACCCATGACAACCCGGCTTGGTCAATCTCTCTGGTTGTTCTTCGAATCAACCAAAAAATCCCCAAAATGCGCTGCTATAAACCATATGTCTGCAACATCCACATGTAGATGGTTTGTAATTTTTTTGGAGATCTTATTTTGCTGCATGCGTTGTTGTTTTTTTAATCGGCATCCCAACCAGTGGTATGTTTGTGAATTGTGCATGCTGCGGTTGACTCACCCACAACACTCGCTGCACATCCTTTACCGAGAACTTGAGCACAGTTTGTAAAGGATTAAGACACTATAAATTGCTACAGAGTGCTACATTCAACTATGAGCTTATAATATTCACATATTCACCCACACATCTGAAAGTGACTGGTAGATTCTCTTTTTTCTGCCAAGACAGTGACTCCAAAGCTTTGCTCCTGGCAGAGAGAATAAGTGATGCATGATGACCCTTGCATGCCTTTGGCAGCAGCTCTTTATTTTCACAACACACACAAGCAACACACACACACAAACACACACACACACACACAAACACACACACACACACAGATACACTAAATGCCGTACAGTAACCTGCATGTGCTGCTGCCAGCTCCTTTTCAGCGCTCAATTCAAACAGCAGTCTTTTGTTCTTATCTGTGATAAACAGTTAAAGAACACATACTGTAAGATGTTATATATGCAAGGAAATCAAATAAAAGTAACAAAATGAAATATGATGGTTCTTGTGCAAATTTGAAAAAGATAAAAAAAAATCTGAAATAATTTTCCAGATTTGGGCTTTTGTTGCTCTTCTTTGATTGTGACATCGGTGCATTGTCTTATTTGACTTCGTCAGTCTGTTCAACTGATGCATGAGCTGCTGTTAAATTTGCTGTTTACTTTGTTTCCTTCTGCCTCTGCACGATGTGTGCTTGTCATGCTTTAAAATGTGCATCTCTGCCTTGAGAGAATTAGTGCATTTGGTTGTCTTTGAAAGAAAATGTCCTGAAATTCCTGCACTCAAACTGTTCACCTTCTCTGCCACAGCTACTAATAATCCCTAATTGGATGAAGATAGTTAGACTTGAATGTTTCTTTCCCTCTTGTGTTGCATTGTTTTGTTTGCCCGATCTACTGGATATGAATAGCTTGTTGGAGCCTTGCTGACTTGAGTTTGGTTTGCTTTGACTTGTATGACTCTTTATTATTTAATTTCTATTGACTTTAAATCTGCATCAGTTTGAGTTTTGTTTTTGTTTGTTTTCCCCTATTTAATTTTTTTCATTATTTTAAGTATCTATGGCATAATTTGCTTCAAAACTAACTACTGTTTCATTCTATTCCAACCCCAATTCTTCTTTTCTGTCCCTCTTTTACCTTTCTCTGTGCTACCCTCTCCTTGTCCTTTTCCTATCTTCAACCTCCCCATCTATCTTTATCTCTGGTCATGATGTGCCTGTGCTGTAGGATAATTTCATCAACTTAAGTTTCCTAAGGCTGTTCAGAGCAGCTCGTCTCATCAAGCTTCTGAGGCAGGGAGAAACCATTCGTATCCTGCTCTGGACCTTTGTTCAGTCTTTCAAGGTTTGCTTCCAATCACGCAGCATAATGTATGCTAAGATTATATGTATTCATTTGTGATGACATACCACATAATCATGTGCAGCAAAGCTTTTGAAATAAAAAACTATAATATCAGTGTAAAATATGGCAATGAAGTAGCACAGTGACTGACCAAAACAAATATTTTGCATCATCTGCTATTTTGAGAGCTGTCCGCTGATGAATCTCACCGGTGTTCCCTTAAAGTAAATGCAATGCCATTCCGTCTGAGTGCTTCGCTATTTGCAACTAATCATAGTTAACTTTAAAGCAAATGTCCCCAAATCCATTCTTCCATAAACATGGGGGACATCTAGAATACCATTTATGGTATGCACAGTCAACATTGTAGTTGTCTTAAGTGTCATTTTTCCTGAGACAAATTACATCTCTTTTAAGTGTCACTTCCAGATACCTGTGCGTATATCTGTTCTGTCAAAACTGTATATTGCTCATTTCTGATGCCAAGTATCTCCTAGGAAAACCTTACACTGAAGAAATCTACAATCCTAGTCTTACGAACATAATTTCAGATATCTAAAAAAAAAAAGAAATGAAAATCTGTTCCAGGCATTCCTAATATATGTCAGATATTGCTAATTTACTAGATAAATAACATTATGTACTGCGACAGACTGGCGACCTGTTCAGGGTGTACCCCGCCCCTCGCCCATTGAATGCTGGAGATAGGCACCAGCAACCCTCACGACCCCATGAGGAACAAGGGTGACAGAAAATGGATGGATGGATGGATAACATTATATATATATATATATATATATATATATATATATATATATATATATATATATATATATATATATATATATACGCAACATTTCAAGATTTTAGCTTGAATATGTAAATAAACCTCCTCACAGGTATCTGAACACAAGTTTCTCCTGTTGAAATTTCTATATTTGGTATCTAGAAGGTTGCTAGGTAGCAAGAAACAAATATCCAAGGCTTAAAGCTCTTTAAGGATAAAAAGGAAATTTAATTTTTTTTATCTTGAGTTAAAGATATTTGAAACATATGAATCATGAATTGTGCATAAGAAGAAATCTATTCTGGATGTCTGAAATGTCCTTTTCGACAAGGAAAAAATAAGCACAGCTGCTGTGCATTCAATCTTGGCATTAAATGCGGAAATCTTCACACTGAAGGAAATCTTCAGCAATTTGTTAAGCCTAAAGAGCGATTTTGGTCTGAGTGTTGTGGTTTCATTACATTTTCTAAATTCCTGTCATATGTGTTCCTCCTTAGGCGCTCCCTTATGTCTGCCTTCTCATTGCCATGCTGTTTTTCATCTACGCCATAATCGGGATGCAGGTGGGTACCCAACTGTTCCTACAGTGCTGTAAAGATGCATTTAATGTATTATACTGCATTAATTTACAGTGTGGGGCAGTGTAGAGACAAATGGTAAGAATCATGATCATTAGAGTTTGGTGCAAGTTCCAACGGGGAATAAGATTTTTGCCATGGTCTCAACATTATGTGTTTTTCAGATTTACCTTGGGGATTTTCTCCTAAAATTTATTTTATTTGTAATGATATAATTTTGTTTGGCAGCTGTTTGGGAATATTGCTATAGAAGAAGATGGAGAGAGTGCCATCAACGAACACAACAACTTCAGGACCTTTGTGCAGGCTTTGATGCTACTCTTTAGGTGCTTATTTGCATGTGTTTGAACTCCACAACAGGAGTAGATGTTTTTATTCTTCCAAATTTCTTCTTCTGTGAAAATTCATAGAGATTTGGAACAGATTGTGTGCATTTTTTGTATGTTTGAAGGAGTGCAACGGGCGAGGCGTGGCATGAGATCATGCTGGCTTGCCTGGGGGGTAACGAGTGCGATCCCCTGTCAGGAAACACAGGGCCAGAGTGTGGCAGCCAGGTGGCCTACCTTTACTTTGTCTCCTTCATCTTCTTCTGTTCGTTCTTGGTGAGCACACACTCTAAAGTTTCACATTAACATTCAATTTAATTCTGTTTATTTATATAGTGCCAATTCACAACACGCGTTGTCTCAAGGCACTTCAGGATGAACAAATTCTATTTAATCGAATCATACTGAAAGATTCCAAGATAAGTACATCCATTTCAAATTGGGTAAAAGTTTTTCTATCTAAGGAAAACCAGCAGATTGCATTGAGTCATCGACTTGCAACATTGACTCCTCCTGGATGAGCGTGCATTGTGTTGATTGACTTTGCAGCAATCCCTCGTACCGATCATGCATGTAGTTACAGCAGAAAGGAGAACTCCCCTATACAAGGCCATCTGCCACCTGCTATGTTAAAGAAAAGTAAAAAGTTAAGGGGTTAGCTGTGAAGATTCTTTCCGTTAGTTGGGTCAATAAGTATTCCCACTGGGGCAAGACTTGACAATAAAATTTATCAAATGCTCTCCTTTCTGTCTGGGTGTGCCCAAAAATTACAGGCAAATAGACCTAAATGGTTTTGCGGCTATAATTGCTGCAAAATATTGTTCTGCAAAGTATTGATTCAGAGGAGGGGTTCAATGTAAATACAGATCACACATTTCAGATATTTGTTTATAGAATATTTTAACAACTATTTACTAGCATTTGCTTCCCACTTCACAACTATGCAGGGTGTACTGTGTTGTTCCACCACATAAAATCCCAATAAAAATAAATATAATTTTGTGGCGAGAGAGATCTGAAATAAAGCTTAAGACATATAAATAATTTTGCAAGATATTGTATATCATATCTGAATGCATTTGGGGGGGGGGGCAAGATATTGACTCCAGATGCAGGAATTATTTGACTGGTTGTGAGATATTGTTTGTCAAACTTCTGTAATTTCCCTCTGGGATTATTAAAGTATTTCTGATTCTGAAACTTGATGGTTAACTTCTCCTCCTTCTATGTGTGTCCAAATGCACATGTGTGCAGATGCTGAATCTGTTTGTAGCCGTCATCATGGACAACTTTGAGTACCTGACCAGAGATTCATCCATCCTGGGGCCTCACCACCTCGATGAGTATGTAAGGATATGGGCCGAGTATGATCCTGCTGCCTGGTGAGTGCTAACATGCATGCATACACCCAGCTGCAAACAAGACACAAAGACCGAAATGCAAACAACTATAATTCAGATTTGCATTACAAGGAGAACAACACATACTCTAAAATATGTTATATATAGCTTGTATTTAGCATATACAATATTGCATTCAGATCTGTTAAATGATTGTTAATGTTTTCACAAGTCTGCTCGTACAGGCATTCTCACCGGTGTCTGTGGTCACCTCAGAGTAGCTCTGGGACCGCTCTTTCTGGTAAAAAAGAAAATCTGACTTGCAAATGTCTTTATAAGAAATAAAGCTGTTAGGATCACACGGCTCAGCTTGTCACAACAAAGTGATGCACTTACCATATGGCTGCAAGGGGGCAGTAACAGATCTGAGTATAACCTCGTGGGTCCTCTGGTTATCTCCATCACACTGTACAGTACAGCCCTGAATTTCTCCTCCCCTGCCCTCCTCCTTCCACTGTGATGTATCCCGGGATATATCTTTCATCTGTTACTCAGTCTTTTCCCTCTACTGGAATCGGCATACTGGCAAAAACTTAATGTGCCAGTGTCTACACGCCATGCCAACCTACCCTTTAATGTAAACGTCTGCTGTAGACATGCTAAGTTTCATGGTATCTGCATTCCAGATCCTGTGTGTTGCCCTATGCTGTCCTGCAAACTATTAAAAAGTAAAAAGACTTGAGGGACTAAAACCAAATTGAAAGCTTGAGAATAGTATTTAGATTTTTTTTATTAAAAAGTCATGATAATAAAGGAACTAAGTCTGGATAGATTTGGTCATTGAATTGCTATGCGTATTTTATTTTGCACAATGTCTGAGAAGACTATCTTTTCTAAAAACACATAGAAAGAAAAAGAAAAAAGAAACCCAGGAAGCAACAATAAACAGCTAACACCAAACATGCATTTAAGAGGGCAGGGCTCCTCGCATCACAAGCAGCTATTAAGCAATTACCAAGCACATGCTTTCCTAGCCTGTGTGCTATTTCTTGAATTGCTTTGTTTATACACTGCATTGAAAAGCTTGCGTTATAAAAGGCTAAACAGTCATTTCATGAAAAATGCCATGCACTGAAGTGATGTTTTTTGTAAAATATGTTATCTCAAGGATCATTTTTACTATACTGTAAAGTCTTTTCTTGTTCTTGTCGATCTTGTGTTCTTGCTCCCAATGTCCTCTCTTCTCTCTGGATGTTTTTTTTTTTCTTTTTCTTTTCCTGTTTGTGTGCGTGTTTAACTCCCCTGTATTCTTCTTGCAGCGGGCGCATACATTATAAGGACATGTACAGTTTATTACGAGTTATCGACCCGCCTCTTGGCTTAGGCAAGAAATGCCCCCATAGGGTGGCCTGCAAGGTTTGACTCTCACTCAAATGAAACCTTCTCAACCACACTTGCTAGCCACAGCATCCAGGAATGGATTGAATGCTGCTTTTGTTTTTGATTTGTTTTCGTTTTTTTTTTTTTGTTCATTTAGTTGGTTTTCTTTTCCTTTTCATTTCAACTTCTTTTCCACCATTATTGACTTGCATTCTGAACTGCTGAGAGAATGTGCAGGACAATGCAGACACCTAGAGAAGCATGTGAAATGCACAAACTGAAAACGTTACGATGTTTCTCCATTCTGAACTGGATTTGTTTATTTATTTTTCAATTTCTTTTGACTATCTTTGGATTTTTTGTCTTTTTGCTTGCTGTGGAGCCATGGCTTTAATGTAGCAAGCTACGGTTGTCCACTGTAGTGTTGCATTGTTCTTGGTTCTTGGGGGGTTGGGGGAACAACAGAAACTGCATTGACACCCCTTCCTCTTCCTCCCCTCTCTGATCAGAGCAGACGCAGCTTGTTGCCTTCTGTCAAGCTTTGCCCTGCTTTTCTTTGGGAACATACGCAAACATACAACGACAAACATACTGAACACACACTGGCATCCAACAGCTTCAGTTCGCCTGGTCAGAAATTCTGGTACACTAAACGCTGTTTTAAAAGAGAGAAACTAAGTATTGATGATAAACCTTTGTAAATTATCTAAGTACCTAATTTCTTCTTCCAAAATTAATTACCTTATGATTCCTCTGTAACACTGCTAAGAACTGCACAACATTAAATGAAGTGTTTAGCACACAGACGTAAAAAAAATAAGAAGAAAACCCTGCATAAACAAGCCTGATTTTTTTGGAGGTTAGTAAACCAGAACAATATGTTGCTGCTGGTAAAATTGGTATTACTGAGAGCTGCTTGCAATACTATTCAATTCAATGTAAAGGTAAAAAAAAACAAAAAAAAAAGAAAACATACATGGACGATAAAACAGCTTTGCAAGCCACTGACAAGAAAATAGGCAGTGATTTTAAAAACAATAGTCCCCAAAACTGCAGATTCATGGCTTGTTAGGGGCGCAGAAAACAAAGTAAGTAATGGATTCATGAATTTGAGCATTTTCTGGTGTATAACTTGGGGAACATTTTACTACTAGATAAATGGTTGGTTGAGTGACAATGAATTTAATTTAGCACAATGTAAATGCAACCATGGCACCATTTGTAAGGAAGTTAAATAAGCTAAAAATGATGAGTTATCTAAACACAGGTTAGAATTTTGGCTTCTTCGTTGTCCCTGACCGTGTCTCCAATTTATATTCTTTTTGGAGATTGATTGATCTTTGACTCATTTTTTGTGTTCCCTTTGAAAGAAATCACAAAATTTTTGGCTCCTTTGAAATTCTTGTTCATCATCTGCATGGATTACATATATCTCTATGCCCAAAACTAGTAGAAACATCACTGAATTTCAGCCTTCAGCTTTTATTTACGATCTCCTTCATTTTCTGACTCTCCTTTTTCTGAGCTAGAGAATATTTTAACTCAAAAAAGCTGCCCTCCCACAGACTCTCTAAGTCAAAAGCTTGTCCTCCTGCTGTCTATTTTTATTTGTCTTGGTGAATATACTCCCACATTCTCTTGTATCTTTCTAAAATCCTATTTTCTATATTCAAATCTATACTTTAACTACATCTACTTTCTGCCTCTCTCTCTCTCCCTCTCTTGATTTTGATAACGGGGTTGGTGGCACTGGCTGATGATGCAGTGGCAGGATCAGTTGCAGGGAAATGTATGACATGCTGAGACACATGAGTCCTCCGCTGGGCCTAGGGAAGAGGTGTCCAGCACGGGTGGCCTACAAGGTCAGAAAGGCCCACCCCCACATCTCTATCAAAGCCTCCTTACGGGTGTCGTGGGGATTCGGGGGTGGTCTGTAAGGGCGGGACCAGGGATTTCAGTGCTCAACGTGGTGTAAACTTTAGTGTCATTGTTTCTTTGGTTCTGTTTCTGTTTCTTTTCGTGGAAAACTTGGGGTCGGCTGGTCGGTGTTGTGGCCTTTGTGTGTTGGTGTGGAACTGGTGGGTGCAGGTAGCAGGACAGTTAGTTCTTAGGGATCCAGGCGGGGGTTGGCGTATCCGCAGGAGGGGACAAGAAAGAGGGACCCTCTCAGCTTGTTTGCACTGGACACGCAAGCTCACAGACACATACATGCAGAAACTGAACGGATCATGACCGATGTCATGTTATTCGCCTTTTTTTTCAAATACTGAGATGATATTAGGTGTGTAGGTTATTGCAACTCTTTACATTAGCCAAACTTTGTTTTATAGAAGGGGACACTGACAAAGAAACACACTCGTATCCGACAGCATGCATGTGCAACAGGGCTTGGAAGGTCCACCAGACTTAACGTCCTCTGATTCGCTCCCTCCTGCGGATGAGGCCGATACTCAAGCAAACACGCTCACATACACAGAAACACATGGAATTAGGTCACATCAACCTACACATATATATTTTCTGCTATGTCTCATGGTAGAGAGAGCAGGAGGGCTTGTGTCAGTGATGTGTTTTCCTCAGGGAGCCTTTGGTTGCCATTCAGAAGCCGTTCTTTTTTCTGTCACCCTTCATGTAGCAGCTTCAAGCCCCCGAGCAGCCTTTTTTCTATCTGCAAGTCCGATCTCCTCTTTGTCCTTTGGTTCTGTCGTCAATGCAGTTCTATTCTGTTTCCAGCCCCCTTTCATCTCTGAATATTGCTGCTCCCCTCCCCACGCATACGCTCACCTGCCTTCTGCACGGCCGATAACCACCCACTGCCAACTTATACTTTTTCCTCTGCACACGCCCCTGTTTGTCAAATACCGCAGACACAAAGAGTCACCCATGGAATATTTCCAAAATAGAAGCGTACAGAATGGTAATTACATTCATGTGAGCATATGTTCCCTTAACTCCTCCCGTGATCGGCTCCCATGAGAAATCACTGGCAGATCACTGTAAGCCTCCGGGGGGGGCAGCCAGCCAAACAGCCTGTAGGCCCAGGAGACCATTTCCATCCCCAACCATCGCTCCTTGATCAACAGACTTCGGGCAAATAGTGCTGACATTTTACTGTATTTACTGTTGTATATTGAGTCAGACTTAGACACAGTTGCAATTACCAATGGCGTGTCATTCCCATGCCCAATTTATTTCCATAGTTAAGTTAACTTTTACATCAAGACTATTTTCCTGTTCAGTAATTTCCCTGAACCTCACCTCCCAAATAAAAAGTAGAGGTTGCAACTATTTGACCTGTGCTTTTTAAGCTCTGTTGATCTCGTTCTCATTTATTTGTGGCTTTTAATTTTGACATCCGTGTCAATTTCCATCGTTACATCAGATGCACCCTCACTCTCATTCCCTTTTTGTCTGTTAGCCATTTGTTTTCAGACCACAGTTCTTTGCAAATGGATTGATACCGCTTGAGTTTTTTTCACATTTGTTGGTATTACAATCACAAACTTTATTGTGTACAATTATTTTACAAAGTAATGTAAAATAGTAACACGCAAAGGAAGGAATTTGGCTTTCCATATACTTCTCAAATAAAAATCTGAAAAGTGTGGCATGTGTTCCCGGCCAATGCAGCATGTGTTTTGGGCGGCACGGTGAAACAGTGGTTAGCGCTCTTGCCTCACAGCAAGAAGGTCCCAAGTTTAAGTCCTGGGCTCGGCAGGGTTCTTTCTGTGTGGAGTTTGCATGTTCTCCCTGTATCTGCGTAGGTTTCCTCCAGCCGCTCCGGTTTCAACCACAAAAATACATGCTGGTCAGGTCGGCCATTAGTGGCAGCGCGCTCAGTCGCAGCAGCTTTGGCTAACCCTCTATCTGATCTATGAAATTTTGTAGTATGTACCTTATATAATGTATATACCTTGTATAATGACAAATAAAGCATCTTATCTTATGTATATTCAGCTAACTTGAGTCACTACTTTATAGAACAAACTTTTGATGCAGTTCCAACTCTATGAGCTTTGCACATCTGGAGATGCCAAGATTGCCGATTCTTCATTACAACGTAGCTCAAGCTCAGTCGGACTGTACCAGCAACATCTATGAACTGTAAATTATGGTTGACTGTTGGAATCGTGCATTTCCGTTGCACATGGTGTTTTGTGCATCTCTAGCACATAAAAACCCAACAGAATGCCTCAAAGTTTGTGGTTGTGATATGACAAAATATGAAAGGCTTTGCAAGGCATTATAAGCATCCTCCCTGGTAGAAAGGGATTTTGTAACCCCTCTGTTCTCCTGCCTAACAACACAACATGCTTTACGTGCATGGTTTAATCCAATAATCTGTCCCTTGGATATTATTACGGTAACATTTCCATACATGTGTTTTCAATCCAAGCTTCATTTTTAGTTTTCTTGCTAGTTCACAGAAACAATGATCTATTTAGCTACATTGCCTGTCACTTTTGAGTGTCTCTGTCTGGAGGAGAGACACCACAGCCGTCAGGCAGGATTGCTTTTACACACACAGCCAACCAAGAATGATGTTTCCGTTTTTTTTTCTGCTTCTTTTTAAAATCATTGTTTTCTATTTATTTTATTTTTAGTTACTATTTTTTCTTATGTTTACCTCTTCCAGACCAGTAGATTTTTCTCACTCTGTCAGGTCTCTTTCTTAAACTTTCCTTTTCAGTTCTGATACGTATTTTCTGGCACTTCATGTTTCACTTCATATTACCTACATAGCTTCAGTTTCTGTTTACCCAAAAAACTATATATTTCCTTGCCAAAGTAACACCTCCACAGTGAGCTCTTCTTGCTTTTTCCCCTTCCCGATTTACAAAAAAAAAAAAAACACTGCTCTCTCTCACCTATTAACCCTCTTAACCTTAACCCATTTTCACACACTAGACCTCAGAAAACTAGCAGTGCAGCAAACTGCTCATCTGTGTCAGCACAGCTGCATCCTTTTTTCTTGTCTCTTATACCAAAACACCACATTAAAACAACTCGAGCTCATTCCAATGTCACCAACAGTGAATTTCTGTGCACCGCTACACAGCTGCTTGTCCCTGTGAGACATTTTGTGTGTGCATGGCACGCTTGCATGGGGACGGGATGTGCAAGAAGGACTTGGGGAAACATGGACTGACGTAGATGCTTTTAGATGGAATGTGCGCGGGGAAGGCATGATGCAATGCATGCAAGGGCTTGTTGCCCTTTAGTTTTTTTTCCACCAAAACACACACGAGCATCGTGCAGTGAGTTGGTGTTTGTCTTTGTATTACCCTCTTCTAATAATACTAGTCAACGAGACCTATACAAGATCAAACCAATAAATAAAACACAAAGTATTTTATTCCTTTGAACTTTCCCCCTTATTTGTTTTTGGTTTATTGGTTTATCAGGTGGTCTCGGTTGTTTTTACTGTGAACCTCCAAACCTTGAGGGGGAGCTCTAGGCAACACTAGGCACTGCTCTGCCTGTAATGCTGCTGGTTTAAGGCTCATTTGTAAAACTATCCTGTGAGTGCTTTTGAATATCTGTAGTCACGTGATATAAGTGGCAGTTATGAAACAAATGAGTGTTAGCTGATTGACTCATCTGATTGAACTGTTCTTAAGTGATATGAAAAGTACCAAGATATATTTGGCGAGATTTTTTTTTCACTGAAAATTAACTGTCTAATCTGAGCCATTACAGGTAGAGTTAGTTCCTACTAAATATGCCACGCAAAGCTCCTTTAATCTGAGGACCCTTGCCCTTCCCCCTTTCCCAGCTCCCCTTCCAGCCACAAACCTTGTGGTCCTGTCACCTGGAGGTTCCACAAACGCTTCCCTTACTTCCTTATGTTTCTCACTGCTCACCTTAATTGGCTTTCTCACAGAGATTACTTCGTATGGATCTGCCTGTGGGCGACGACAACACGGTCCACTTTAACTCCACTCTCATGGCCTTGATCCGCACAGCTCTGGATATCAAGATCGCAAAGGGTATGTAATGTTTGACATCACTTTTTATCACGGGAGGATACAACCAGCTCATGAGACAAATCAATACACAATTTTCGGTACCAAAGAACATAAAGAGATCATAACAATAGTGTCAGAATAGCTGTGATTTCCCATTTTTTTATCTAAAAGAGTAAAATCTCCACAAACTGCTTTAAAGTCTGTAATCAGTATAGTGTTACTTATCCTACGACTTATCCTTACAAAAAATGTTATGCTTAGCTAAATCTAGGGTGGGCCTAATCTGAAAAAACTTTGAAAACTCTTATGTTTTGTGTTTTATAGTTTAACATTTGTTCTGTGAACAACATATGCTCTTTAGACCTCCCACTCAACAGCAAGATCCTGACACAGAATTGGGGGGGGGGGGGGGGTCCTGTGTCCCTGTGTCCCTGTGTCCCTGATTATTTTCAATAATATCTCAGAACAAGCAACTAACACCAATTTTAATGTTGCTGGTGGCTAGTCAAATGCAGTCTTCTAACAGTGTAACCCATTCCTATATTATCGGCCACATTTTCACCATTTCTTTGGTGCTGAGTACCCAAATTGGACCCAGATAAATTATTTAAAAGTGATGAGGGCTTCTTCTGTGCTTTTATAACCTGTTGCCAACGCTTTTGTAAACATACTTGTTCAATACAATAGGGTGACTCAAAAAACAGAGCCTATTTGAGTTTCAGTACCCACAAATCTGAACTTTATAGTTTATGCTTACTTCACCGTATAAAGTCACATTCTGAAAGCAACTGCAAAGAGCTTCACAACACAGACTTTGATGAGAAATATTATGTATTTAGATATTGGGAAATCTCACGCCATCTCATTACATCTTTATGGTCTGGAGATTATACAACGTATTTAGTATGTCAGGGTTTAAATTTGAAGGGGTTCCAGATAATATCACAAACTCAAATGATCCTACTCCTACTGTATTACTAATAAACACCTTTTTTCTTTTTTATCTTTCTCCTTGTTTGTGTGTCCTGTTTTCCTTTTTTATCTAAATTTTTAATGTGTTCTTGTATGTTGAACATTTTAAACCACATTATTTGTTTGTACTTGCATGTTGGATGCATGCGTTGCTCCTGTTATGAAATGTCTAGGTGGCATTGACAAGCATCAGATGGACGCGGAGCTGAGGAAAGAAATGATGGCGATATGGCCCAACCTCTCCCAGAAAACCTTGGATTTGCTGGTCACACCACACAAGGGTAAGTCTCGGAGTGCTGGTGCAGACACAGACTCGTGGCTTGGTCCAGCCACCTTCTGGCACCCAGTGCTCCAACGATGATTCACTTCACACCACCTGAGGTCCGCTTTGCTCAGTCAGTCTCTCTCTTTTTTCTGTCTCTGTCATGGCTGCACCCTCTGAATCAGTGGGCAGGTCTATAGAGCCAAGAAAGGGTCAAAATTGATGTATATTTGGAAAACAAATAACTAGTTGACACTTAAAAACTAACAAACTTAACCCTGTTAGATTTTTGCCACAGCAATTCGGTACAACCTGCATACAGACTTGGCAGTTTTTTATGCCAGATGTCCTCCCTAAAGCAACCAGGATTTGAATCTGGGTCCCCCATATCAAAGACACAGACTTTCCCCCACTTCACCAAAGAGAAAAAAATGTGCATGACTAACACTAACCACAGTAAACCGAGAGACATTTAATGTGGCCATTGTATGTACTTCTCTACAGAGAAAGATGAAAGCACCAGCCTCCTGCTGCTGTTCTTGGTAACATTCTACTTACAATAACCCCAGATCTGGATACTAAGGGTGACCAGCCCGTTTCTAATATTTAAGGAGCTCAGAGTGTTCATATAGATTCTCTTCTGTCCTTTGTTTATTACATCTTATCCCATGTGTCTCATGAATATCACAGCTGTGAGTTTACATGAAGTATGCCACCGGGAAGTATGTTGATTAAAAAGCAGAAGCTTGCTTGTTTTCCAGTGTCAATCCGTATGGGCGGTCATATTGAAAAGAAACATAGCTGCAGATAGTTTGTGGGTGTGGGAGATGCCAGCACCTAAAGTGTTGCTGACAATCATTTTAAAATTAAATGCCATCATCCTTTCCTGCTAAGGTTTTTTTGTCAACTGCCAACTAAAATGGTCATATTTGTCAGTATTTTATGTTATTTTACCGAAACTGTTTTCAGAAAAAAATAGTTTTGGTGAAATCTGAAACTTAACCATGAAAGTGTTCAAACTTCACATGCTTTTTTTCAAAGCATAGAAATTTGTAAAAAAAGAGGGGAACCCCCCCCCCCTCCCCACAAATAAGCCTTTATTCAAGCTGAAAGAAAGGTTATTTCTCAGATCTGAAGATTAAAATTTAACATTCATTTTCTACATTTAGTTTTCAGCTTCAACTTGTTTTTTGTTGGGGTTTTTTCTTTTCAAATACACAATAGTTTTGACCCATTCTTGGCTCCATACAGATCCCCAAACACATAAAAACTTACCTCCACCAAATAAAGAAGCACACATAATGGACACATAAAAGAAACAAAAACATACACAAGACATCATAACTACTGTCCTACTATTTGTTGCTTTATCTGTGCCTGAAGTCAGAGGGTGTCATACTATAGATAAACTCTCTATAGATGTCTTTTCACTCCAGGCAGTCAGAACCAAAGACTAAATGTAGCTTTCTATGACTTATATACATAGAGAAGACATTTGCATACATCCCAGGCTAACAACAGTGAACCCCTCTTGGCTCTCATGCTTTTTTTCCACCAAACCTGCTGCAGTGCCAATAAAGAAGCCAATGCTCACCTAGCACCCTCTTGTCGTTGTTGCTTTGACAACGGAACTGCTTGTTCCACCTCCTTTAAAAACAGCATCAACTCTTCGCAAACACATAAATAAACTCTTTGCCAGGATAGAGCAAAGAACTGCTTTCGTTAAATAGGAAAACTCCCGAATAAATTTTAAAAACATCAGCCACCATGTTTGAATTTTCTGACTAGGGTACAGTCTGCCAAATTCAAAACAATACAAAAATGCAGAACTTTAACATTGATATGAAGATAAAAACAATTGTGTCATAAATGTTGGTCTTTGGGCCCCACCCAGCATGTTTTTGCTGCCTCCCTGCTCCACTGTTCCTGATACAAAGGCCTCAACTACCATAACAGCTCTTCATTGAGTGGTATGGACGCCTTTCACGGTCAATCAATTTATTATGGATAAACATCAATAAGATATAGGAAGATGAGGACTGAAAAAACACTGCTTGACAGAAACTTAGAGGGAGTTAGAAGTACACACTGCTGGCAGACAGAGTAACTGCAGTTATGCTAAGGTGACTCTCTTGCTGCAATTAAAAAAACTATTTAGGTCTCTCTAATGGTACCCAGAATAAAGTTAGATATACTCCAATATCCAAAGTTACACTTTAAATCAGTTAAGACCTTGTCAAAGCTTACATGGTTACATGTTCTTTTCCTAAGAGGTTTATCCTGGTGTAAACAGTTTGTGGACTTAAAGACCTTTATGTCACACAGCTGAACTATAAAGTTGAAGAAATTATTTGGATGACTTTAATGCTCAAGATAAACTGGTAAATGCTTGTACTGCATGCACAGACAAAGTCTTTGATTTGGAAATGTTCCTTTATGTTTGTTATAATGGCAGCACCCCCAGTGTCAGATAATTTCCAATGTTGTTTGTGGTTTAAAAGATTGGGAAATGTGCATGAAATTTGCTAAAAAAAAAAACGTGTCAAATGATAGAATAATGCATCCATACTGACAATGGCACGGGGACTGCATGGCGTTTTGTTTAAAATATCAAGCACAACTTACAGTGGATATAAAAAGTCTGCGCACCCCTGTTAAAATGGCAGATTTTTGTGGCCAATGAGACCAAGATTAATCATTTCAGGGTTTTGTGATGTAAAAAAAAAAAGACAGATTAATAATTTCCGACTGTTTTCAATATTTCAACAGTAAAACTAACAAATCTGTTGGCAGGCTAATTGTAAAAAAAATAATAATTAAAAAGCAGTAAAACTTTGTTGCAATACAGACCCGAAAACTAAACTAAACATTTAGGAATCTAGAGAAATTAGGAATTAGAGATCTAAATCAACCAGAAAATCTGCAACCAGGCAGATTTATGCAACCAGATTATTAAGGCTGTTTAATTTGTTTATTTATTTACATTTTCCCTAACAAATTTGTTTGATTCACAATTGAGCTGTATAAGAAAAATGTCACGTTTTTTAATTAATCTAATTAATTGAACTGATCATATTCTATTATTTGTTTTCATTATTACTATTTTGCATCACAAAAACCTGGAATTGTAACACTTTTGAGAGCCATTGTATTCGAGGAAACATTTTTACAATTTTTTATCCATCTGTCAGTGAAAAGACTTATTGCTCCATTTGTGTATGTTCTTGTGTGGTAAAAGCGCAGGTTGCACTTCGTGTGCATGCCTCGCTCTTCTTTACCATCCCCCCATGCTCAGGGTCCATACGAAAGTGTCTAATCCTGCAGGATAACTTGTCATTCTCTCAGCAGCAACAGATCTGACGGTGGGGAAAATCTACGCGGCCATGATGATCATGGAGTACTATCGGCAGAGCAAGATCAAACGATCCCAGGCCCTTCGTGATGAACAGGTACTGCAGTCTGTAGTAGAGTACCGCCCTGCCTGCATCTGAGCCCCTGAATTAAAAGGCAGACTGACGCGCTGAAAAAAAAGAGAAAAAGAACCACAGGTGTGTAGGTTCATTTCTACAAACGTGGGCTGTGACAGCCTCTGTTCCAATCAGGACTCCTCTTTCTGGCAACTTAAAAGAAGCAGGAAGGACTTTTGGATCCTATGTTCGCACGGTGGGAAAACCTTTTTGCAAACACGTTGCTGCCATCTTGTGGCCAAAGTCCTTTACCATTTATTTTCCTTTTTTTTTTTTTTTTTTTCTGCGTTGACATTTTTGCTGGTGTGTAAGCTCAAATCAGAACCTTTCCCAAAATTCAAAGCTCAAAATGCTAAAATTCTGTTAGCTTCAAGCGTTGTCACAGCCCCAAAGGTGCCCATACCTGAATAATCATGGGTGTCTTTCCTTTATACTCACTGCCTGCAAAAATGCTGCATCTGCTCATCTTCCACCACCTGAGCTTGTAACCTTGGATTGTTTGCTCTGCATAAAACACTCTCCCTTACCCTGAAACTCAGCATTCAAGCACTTGTCAAAGAAGTTGAGTGACCACTCTGTACACTATGGTTAATACATCTTATAATTTTTCGCCTGAAGGTCTGAGTGGAAAGTTTTTGCTTCTTAGTGGGGTTATGCTGTATAATATTTGCCTGCTTTACATATTAACTGTATGTGGTAATATGGCCGTGATGTTTCTTTATTCTCTCATTTGTTCCCTTTGACTCTAACCACACATTATGCCCCTCATTCAGGCATTCATTTGTCTTTATTATTAGTTCTTCTCACCAGCATTACACACTATCAAACTGTTGCTATTATTACACTATCGTAGTGATCCGTGCCTTGTAGACCCATTGTGGCGTGGCATCAGGAGCACCGGCTCCACCTCCAGATCCCCAACAAGTTTTCTAAAGAAATATGTTGTTCTTCTGAAGATGTCAAAAGTTGAAATGCCTAGAAAGTGGTTGTCACATGAACACACTCCAGAGTTTAATACCTTAACAGCGGAAGCCTTCAGACCATAGCTGTGTGTGGCTTCTGCTTTATTACTTACAAGCATATTTTCATTTGCTTACCTTAGTAATTCCTAACGCTATAGCAATAGCACCTGTTACATAAAACCCATAAAGGCTAAACTGATGCTTGTAGCCACCTTCTGGCCTCCTGTTTTTTACTGGACAGTGGAGGAGCCGCCAAATCAAGGCATGTGGATTTGTTCGGGGGCATAAAGAATATGTTGCCAATTGGCAAAAAAGTGATACGCATTATCCACTCCGCTTTATCATTAGACCGCACTGTTTTTAATGTTTTTGGATGACAAAATAATTACAAGTCAGCTTTTGTTGGCGAAGCTATATCTTCACAAATATGTGTATTGTGGCATTTATTAAAATCTTGTCATAAAATGGATTAACAGTCAAAACAATGATCTAAATAACTCTGGAAGCTAATTTACCTCAACTCTTCAGCTGCAGTGGAGTCTGATGGTAAACCTAGCTGCACTAGTACGGCTCATCCTCAGTTCAGTAGGTTGGTTAGATACTATCTAAATCACGTTCTTGAAAACATCCACTCTCTGACGCTTCAAACTACAACACTTCCTGCTCAAGCCCCGAAAAAAAACAATTATAACGCCCAACAATGTGTCTGCTCTCAGAGTCTCCTAAACAAATTTGGAAAGGAAGCATAAAACCAACTGAATATATAAAAAAGTCAGTCTGGTTGCAGTAAGACAAGATGAATTACATTTGCTGTGTTTAATAGTTCAAAACGTTTTTAATGAAAAGGTTTAAAAGGAAGTTCTATACATTATTGTCATCACTCTTGTTGTTTTTTTAATGTTCTATGTAGTGCTTGACACCTCAGTTTGGGTAAACATCAAAGATTGCTCTTGTAAAACCTTCTTAAAATGTCTTTAGCAGATGAATAATAATAAAATGGCAAGGAAAGTAGACTGTTTCCTTTATTGTCCTTATTTCATCACTGCTTTCCTTCCAGTTTTGCCTCCATTAATCAGAAGCATGTTGCATCTTGTTTGCCCTCTTCTGTCCGTGTTCATCATTATCTCATCATCAGAAGAAACCCAAGATCGGGGTGACCTATTGCGGTCTTCGAGGGCTGGCTTTCTAGGTTGTTTTTTTAGGTGTGTCACTGCGGTTCAAAAACTCACCTGAAGTAAACTAGTGGGTCATTAACAGGCCCTTAAGAATGTGATGGCTTTCTGAGAAACTAATAAAAAATTTAAGTGTGGGGTATCGGAGAGGACAGAATTTAAAATGTGCAGGACACCAGCCCTCGAGAACTGAAATTGGACACGACTGCCCTAGATGACCCCTGATCAGTTTCTTTAACCTGGCTTAGTGGTAAATTCCACTTACTTATATACCTTTACTGAGTACTCTGTTCCTTAGCTTCTTGGATGCTCTCTGTTCCCTTCTTAACCTAGCCGTGGGGGTATCACTTGCTCCAGAGTTACTCTTTTTAGTTTGATCCCACAATTTTGTTTGCCTGGCCTTGCTTTAGGCAGCTGCCTCCTTTCTGTTCCTGCTCTGCTCCTTTTCCCCGCATTTCCCTGTCAGTCTGCCTGATAGCTGGCGACGGCCATGTTGTATATCTCAAACAGAACCGAACGCCATTACTGTTTCAGCGCGTGGAGCCACCTACCCCCTCCCAGGACGGGGGACCGGGACTGAACAATGCCTTGCCACCGCCTGAGACAACGGATACTGGCAACAGCTTGTAAGTTCATTACCGGAGGCAGTTTTTTTTTTTTTACCTCACACAGTGTTAATTGTTTAAGGAAAATCAAAGGAGGAAGGCGTGTTTCCGTGTGTCACAGGCCAGTGGAGGGCGGCATCCCAGAGAGCCAGTCGTGGGTGACTGCCCGTGCCAAGGAGATGTCCCAGAAAGTTGGCAGCTGGAGCCCTGAGGGGCATTCTGAGGATGGCCTGGGAAGCATGAGCAACTCACAGGTATACAGTTCAAAAATATTCACCAAAGACAAGGTTTAGTGCAATACACAACACTGAACAGTTAAAATACATCCTCGTCATGTGTAAGTTTGAGTCAGTGAGTATTTAACGTTTTTTTTTCTTTTTGCTTTCAAGTAATTTCTAATTACTAAACTCTCCATCAGAAGTCACCATGGACATCAATGTCATATCCATGTATGGTTTCTAATAAGGCACTCAAACCATATTTCTCAGGCTGGAATGATTTGACCGCATGCAACTGCAAAGATGTATATAAAAACAATAATTAGATGCATGAGTGGTGTGTTTTTTTTATCCACACAGGCTCAAATCTAGACATACACTCAGCAGTTCCTTAGGCTTCTAGATGTGTTCATAACCAAGCATCAAAATGGAGGGAAAAAAAGGGGGATTTAATTCACTTGAACTCATAAATGACACATTTTAAGGCACAGTCATGTCACATATCAAGAAAGAAATTATAACCAGCAAGTGGCCGTTGCGTGGTCAAATAATTACCTCGTTGATGTCAGAGAAGAAAGGGAGAACCTTGAAGGGGATTGGCTTATCCAATCATTCCTCGCCCAATGAGCCTTGACTTCAGCTGCGTCATTCAGTTGGTAAGGTTTGAATTTACAGTAACTGGCATGATATGCAGCAATAGCATGCTGACATCATATCAATTTGGACCAAAACCTTTGAAGAATGTTTCTGACATCTTGTTAAGAGTAACAACAGGTCTAAAAGCAGAAGAGAGTCCAGACTGATAAAAGCAAGATGGACATGATAAAGTAGGTGGTGAGAGTACATCCCCCCTGATGTTTGGTTTAAAGGTTCATTGCAACTTGGATCTCGACCACATTCTGTTTGTACCCATCAACAAGCCACTAGCATAGATTCAGCAGCGATTATTAACCATTCTTCTTGGCAGAACGTGTAGATTTTATTTATACTGGTTGGTTTCCTGGGACAAACTTGGCCTTTGAACATATTGCACACATTTTTAGCAGACCTAAGGTTTAGCATGCGCAAGGCAATTATAAACTAGAAAAATGCTGACAGAGCACTTTCAGTTTGTTTTGATTTTTTTCATAACAATTCACCATGGACCGAGATAGTACCGGCCAAGAAAGAAGCCTCTCCCTCTAAACTGAGCCATTTGCGTTCAATCAAAATGTTCCAGCTGCCCATATGAGCTTGAAAAATGTATGGTTGAGACGAGTTATGATCAGAGGTGACAAGGAATGATGTATTAAGCCACAGTGACAGGAAACATGTTTGGAGGAATAAAAGATAGGCCTTTAAATGTAAAAACTGCTGCTAAGCATGATGGGAGCATCATGCTGACGCTCTGTTTCATTGCAATGAAACAGAGCATCAAAATAATGAAGACAGAGCACTACCCTGAAACTGGGACGGTGATCCCAAACACACATTTGATTAATAAAGCTGCTTAACATTAAGCTTCTGAACCTCAATCCAATTAAAAATGTAGAAGCTAGATCTGTGCCAGACAAAAAAACAGTAACCAATCTTGCAAGAATTATGCCATTAGCCTTCTGATGGCTACAAAAAGGTGTGTTGTCACGATGCAACTTTCAAAGTACAGGGAGATCTCAGTAAATTGGAATATGCACTTTGATGTGGCTCTTTTTTTTCAGATTAAAAGTACCTTTTAAAAATAATAACCTCTAAGCAGGTATTAAACATACTTTTCTTTAAGCTCACATTTCTGAATTAAAAACATTTATTTAAAATTGGTCTGATGGGATATTCTAATCTCTATTGTTGTGTTTTCATTAGCTGTAAGTGGAATGTCATCTTATTAAATAGAAATAAAGGCTTGAAAACTTTGTGTGTAGTTCATTTAAATCATGTGTGCCACTTAGTGCACTAAGTCACAGAATTACATGAGATGTAACGGTATGTACAATTTTGACGCTGTGTGGATCAGAAAAAAAATCACAAATAAATCAAAATTGTACCCCCAGCTTTTGTGTTTTAAAATTCAGTGAAGTCATATGTTGTATTATCAGTCCACACTTATGACAAGAATGTTTCCAAAGAGTATTAAAAGCTCCATATTATTATGATGACCGTATTTAAGGTTCTGACCATAACTGGTGTATCCTTGTTTACAAGTGTTGGTAAATCAATGCTGTTTACTATAATTGAAGATATTCTGAAATGTCCTTTGTTCCATGTTTGATAGCTATTTTCACTGATTCCTATCTCTGTTTTTATTTTTCTGCTATACAAACTAAAGCTACCTTGGTACAAAGTCAAAAGGATTGAAAGCTCCCACTGGACCATCCTTACTGGCCTTTTGACTTTGCCACATCCTTTCCAACCGTTGGCTTATTTGCTCAGAACTTCTGTTTTGTAAATCGTCTCATCCTCAAAATCTTACTCTTCAGATGCATTTTGAATGTTTAAAGATCTCCCCTGAAGCACACAATCACTACATGCATCTTGTGTTTGTCTTCAAAGTGACTCATGTCCATGTTTTTTTCGTGCTCGTGGATCTAACCAATGGCCTGAGCGCCGTCTGCTTCAGACATAGCATCCCCTCCTCAGTGATCGACAGATGTCCAAAAAGGTTTCAATTGACACATGTATGGTTTAAAAACATGAGACCAGTGCAACAGTTCCTGCAGGTCAGATTTTGCTATACTCCGAATAGAAACAGAATTTGCCATATTTGAAATTGAATATTTGCACATGTCAGCAAAAACAAGTTGCTTAATTTGCATTGCGTGCAAACTAAGCTTCACCAGCAGTTTCCATTTTTTCAGAACTACTGTATCCGGATAAACTTTTTTAATCGTTGTCTCAAAAGTTCCTTGGGTTGCACGTGACTTTCCCCTCAAATCCATTCTTGCTGTGTTTCCAAGGCTTCTTTATGTATCAAAAATGCCTTACAACAAAGACAACTCTTCCTCCATTGCCCACTCGGTTGATTTGGTGGCTTGTTTATCGTGTACTCCCCGTAATTTCTTGTTTAAATTCAAATTGTAACCACTGTCGATGACAATACATACACTTCCCAAATCCTCCCACCCATGGTTCTCTACTGTATCAGACATTTTCTACCTGTTCCCCTACTCCCTTAGTTATCATGGCAACCAGTCACACCATCTCCTGCTCTCCTGCTCTGTTTACAGACGGTAGAGATGAGAGAGATGGGGCAGGATGGTATCTCGGATACTGAGCAATTTCCACCAATGGAAGGCCATGGCAGGGCCGCTTCCATGCCCCGCCTCCCAGGCGACAACCAAGTGAGCAGCATCCCCACCTTTCCACTGTCTATGTATTTTCTCCCCCCATCATGTGTGTGCCCCATCTGCTTTTATGTGGCGTCATCGCATCTTATAAGGTCTGAATCAAAATTGATCCAAAGTTCCCAGACTGAAGAAGGTTTGGGGCCAGATTAGGGCAGCGTTAGTCAAATTGCTGCAATCGCTGTTTTGTTTTGTTTTAGACGAAGATTCATGTTTAATCAGAAACGATCAGTGTCCCTAACTGTCATGGAAAATCCTGTTCTTCATTAAAATATTTCTGGCTAAAACATGGATATGTTTTACCAGCTGCTGCCTCCTTGCTAGAATTCTGCTAAGCAAGTCTAAATGAGACCTTCTCTTAACATCCGTTTATCCTTTCACCTGCATGAAGGTGTTCGGTCACGACTGTCTTGTTTTTCATTTCACGCCATCATCCATTTTATCACGATTCATGTTTCAATGAGTGCTCTGGTTGTCATCCACGCACACAGCTCTTATAGACACGTACACAGCTCCCTAGCCCCACGTTTCGATTTTTTTCCTACGTCTTTTGTCCGGACCCCTATCTATTTTTCATGTTCTGTGTTTTATTAAACTGTTTTTTTTTGCGTCCAGTAAAAGGTTTTAACTCGCTGTTTGGAGGAAAACAAATATAATGCTGTGTGGCTAAATATGTGTACAGATGTGAATGTTGTGCATGTCTGTGTGTGTGTGTGTGCTTTGCAGGTTTTCTGTGATCTTACTGTTCTGTGTGCCCTCAGAGTCACTTTGGTCCTGTTGCTTTGCTGTGTGCCACTGTGTCAGATTAAAAGTGTGCGCGTATTCGTGTATGCAAATTCATACGTCTGGGGATTTTGGCAAAAGTCCTCGCTGTTGTTGTCACCAATGTGCTGTGGATTTCTTTTTTCTTCTTTCAGGCACTCAAGAACAAAACCTAAGTGCATCTTTGATTGTCTAAGCAGAAATTTGGTGCCTTGCAAAGTATTTAGAATCCTTGGACATTTTCACATTTTGTCATGTTACAACCACAAACTAGTATATTTTATAAGAACAATATCTTTATGAGAAAGATCTATCATGATTTTAAACTGGAAAGAAAACCATAAATGGTTCAGATTATTTTTTATAAAAATCTGAAAAGTGTGGAATGCATTTGTACTTACCCCAGCTTCATTTTTTGATATTCCTAAAGTCTAGAGGAGCTAATTGTAGATCGGTTATATGTAGAGGTTAGCAACTTTGGTGGAAAAATTTGTTAACAAGACCACTATTAGTTGTGCACGCCACAAATCTGACCTGTACGGAAATGTGGCAAGAGGAAAGCCATTGTCGAAAGAAAGCTAACTAAACCCCTGTTTAAGGTGCACCACAGGCCATGTATGGACCACAGTTAGCATATGGAAAATAGTGATCTGGTCACATGAGACATTATATAACGTTTTAGACTATATGTAAAATACTACGTAGGGCAGAAAACCAACATTATGCATCACTTTGACCATACCATCCCCATGATGATGCTCAGCGATGTCAGCATCATGCCGTCGGGATGTGATTTTTCTGCAGAGAAGGGGAAGCTGGATACAATTGGTGGGAATTGTAATCAATGAGGGAATCTGTCAGAGGCTCTTTAGAATGGGCTGGACAGGTATACAAGGCAATACAAGGTATCGACTCATGGGGGCGGAATGCACACGGTTTAGCTGAAAACTATTCATACCCATGGCGGATTTAGATCTAGGATTATTTTCATTCAACCAATAATTTTGTGATAGGAAACAAGATGTGCTTCTCTTAAGACTTGGAGTTCGCACTAGCTGGTTTATGTTCCCCGACTTAAAGTCTGAGGATCACATGCCTAACAAGCGCACCTGCTGAGGGATCTCAGACTACAGGATTCTCATGGAAACGCTTGTTAGGGCGACAGACATACCAGTAGGTGGCAGTAGATATTTTCAGACTTCGAACAGGCTATATTTCTGTCCCACTCCCGCATAAAATTATGCAATTTCAAATTTAGTAAATTTAATCCACAAGGGAATGTGATTTGGATATGTTCACTGTATTCATTGTTATAATCGTGTTGTGAGTTGGAACTTCTATTTTAGGCTGTGAGTTGTCTTGTGGGTTATGGAATGACAGCGTTGGCTTTATTCTAAAAATTTTATTATTTCTATCTTAAAGGTAGAGTCGGCGATTTTTCCGGAGGTTTCCCCAAGTCCCTTTTTTAATAACTGCGCATGCGCAACACCGTCTTACCTTGCTCTTCTGCTCCTCAGGGGGATCGCATGAAAAAAAATCTCCTAAAATCCACTCTGGTCTTATTTCTTTCTACTGAGGACTTCTTCTTCTTCTCATACACTTGTTCACGGTTTGCTTCTTGCGACTCTCAGCCATGTTAAAAGTATACGGTGATAACAGAATTTAATGTGTTTAATCTTGAATATCTGAATATCTGTCTTTTGTCGTATTTAATAGTGGTTATAATTAGTTAGTTGATAGTTTCTATTGTGACCAGGACCATTTTAAGTTTTTTGTTCATTATGTTGTAGAGTTATGAATAAAATAAAATAAAAAAACAGTTCACAGCTGTTGCCAGGCCATTGGCTTCGCGATAAGCCGATGGCATCGAGATACGCCTCATTAAAGTTCAAACATGTTTGTTTGACTGTGACTGAGGTTGGATTGGTCCCCCCTCGCACACTTGCAGACGCCAGTCTTCACCCAATTTCACACTAAGAGTGTTTTGTGCCGGACAGACCACAACCATAGACTGACGCTTTCTCCAACTGGGTAAGATCAGTCCAAAAATCTTGCAGTATGCCCCCAGCTAAAATTTAAAAATCACTTTGAACCTGGATCTTCCAGCGGTATGAATAGTTTCGGGCTTAACTGTGTGGAGTCGAGATATCAATTTTGTTATTCATAAAGAAATGTGGAAACTATGTATACTTGAGCACCCCTTTGTGTTGGTATATATCACATAATAGCCCAATAAATTATAGCAACGTTTGTGGTTGCAACAAGAAAAAAAAAACTATGTGTCAATATTTTTGCACGGCACCGTCTGTTTCCCTGACATAATAAATTCAGATGAGGCCTTCTAACAAACTTAAACTGAGTTAGGCATACAAATTCGATTTAGCAAGTGGTAATTTGAGTGCTACTGTATGGCACGCCACTCGCAGCGTTTGTAGGAAGTGTTTTTTTTTTCTTCTTTCACCGTCACTGCTGCTTTGGTGTCTAATCTTTCCTTCCTTCTCCTTCTGTCCCTCTCTTTTCTTCATTGTGGCTCTCCATCTTTGTCCGGGTTAAACCTCCCCACTAACATCCCTTTGCTTTTACTTGTTTTTGTTTTTTTGTTGTTGTTTTTGGTGTATCCCATCCTATCCTATCTCATTGTGTATCAAACCAACCATCCTTGTGTTCTTCAATCATCTCCTTGCCCCTACATTGGTTTCGTGGGTCTGCTCCGTGTGTGACCGTACCTCTGGTGTACTTGTGGCTCTGTGTGTATGCGTGTCCTCTTTGTGCTCATACAGCAGCGAAGGAAAGGGAAGCACCGTGGCAGTAACCTCAGTGTATGTACCCTGTCTTCTGTTGTTTGTTCCTCTTAATCATTCACAACCTCCAAGTCAGTTTACCCCCATATGTGATGTCTTCATGTCGTGTCTGTCATGTTATTATTATTATTATTATTATTATTATTATTATAGGAGGAAGTGATCTGAGAAAAATTAATAAAAGCATGACATTTTATGCCAGCCAGGCTTCCAAACTGCTAGAAGTAGATTCGGAGCTTAACAGTTTTGAAGTTCGGCTGACCCCGCTCCTTTTTTCAGCAACTTTTTTTTTTACTACTTTATCCTGATCTTATAACCCTGTCTCTCTTTGCTCAGCTGCTGCCTCTGCTTTGTTGCTGTGTGTCCTCGTCTGCTTAACTGTGATGATGTTGATGGTGGCCAATCTGTGCCCAAGTGTGCACTCCCAGTTGCTCAACTTGCATGCAAGAAACCTGGGGGGAAAAATGTTTCAAAAGAAAACGTGTATGCATGTGTGCTTGAGAGAGACGGAGTATGGAAAGGACAGATGGAGCAAATGGACAGGGAGGAGTTGGTGACATTTTTAGCTTTGTTCTCAAATTTTCTAAGAATCTCCCCACATATATTCTGCCGACGTATTTTGCTGAACACTGAAATCTTGGTCTGCTTAGCTGCTAAAAAGATTTAGTTCTGAGATGAGATATCGTTTTTGCACCATGTGCGTTGTCCATGCCGTCCTTCTTCAGAGACCAAAGCCTCAGCACTGCTGAGGAAATAAAAGAACTCCTGTCTGAGGATTCAGAACAACCCCTATGTATGCATGGCTTTAAGGAAAGCACACCCGACGTGGGAATAGAAAATAGGTTTGCAGCCCGGATGCAATGTTCAGGGCAATTCTGAGTGAAGATGGGAAAGTGCTGCAAGTTGTAATTCACTCTTGAATCTGTTTTATTAAAGCAAGTCAAAGCATGAAAGGCATGCCTATTTGCCAATATCTCCTTTTATTGTATTTCTTGTTTTATGTATTGCTTGTTTTTAATCAGGGGACTGCAATTAATTGTAAGTAATCATTTAACACACACCCCACCCGCCCCCATAGAGATGCCGCTATTTAATGGCAGGAATTGTCTCCCAAGCAGTCTCAGTACATGAAATAACCTTATGAAGGAGGTAGCTGTCATAAACTGTTATATTAGTTCTTTCTGAAAACATGGCTTCAGTGCTTGACAATGATTTTTACCTTATTGCAACCAAAGCTGATGCTTTAATCTTGGGTATTTTCCTCTAGAAGGAAAACATAAACCTGGTATTTTCAGTGAAATTGTTTTCAGGGAAAACACTTTCTCACTGATACATTGAAGACGCTAAAAACGTACAAACTAGGTTTGTAAAAATCATGTTTCTCTCTCAAGTATTTAAAATGCTCTTGGGTATTTTTCTAGGCAGCCGTAATTGGAACAATATTTAAATTGTATTGTGACTCCATAGTATGTCCTGTGACAAGTTAGGCTTCCTGTAGAGATGAAAGACCAAACATGCCCTATTGGCTGCTTTGCAGACCCCTGACCTATACATTTTATTTGCCATAAAAGTGGTTTTGAAAGAGCATGCTTTTGACTTTAATAACTGGAAATATCCTTCAGATGAGTTTCGGGAAAAATGCTTAAAGATTTATGACATTTACACACGCATTCTCTTACCCATTTCTGCATGACAAAAAAAACCCGCCATCTCGGCAGTCACAAGAAAAAGCTTTTCTCTTCATCTCCTCCTGGGTTCTCTTTTTTTCTTAGACCATCAGTGACAACAGTCCAATGAAACGGTCCGCCTCGTCTCTGGGCCACAGCAGGACTGGGCGAGGCCACAGAGACAAAGGAGATGATTACCACATGGAGTGTTCAATACCCGAGGAGGGGAGAGCTTCCAGACACGGACACCGCCGAAAGGATCGCAGTCATCGAGCGTCTGAGAGGTCCCTCTGTCGCTACAATGAAGTCGACACAGGTTGGAGAAAAAAAAAATTAAAAGTGCATTTACATCTGTTGCTTTTAGGTGACACAAGAGTATGATTTGTAAATGTAATGATATGTTTTTAGCACACTTAACCCCACTTATAATTCTAATATGCCTGGGCACAGACCTGAACACGACCACACAGTCAGGTGACCTTACATCTAAAGACAAGGACCGGGACCGGGGTCGATCCAAAGACCGTAAGCACCACCACCACCATCACCACCACCACAGTTCCATGGACAAGGAGCGCTACGTGCCAGAACGAGGAGGCGAGTATGGACATAGGCACTCCCGAGAAAGGGAGCTTGACCGGGAGAGGGAAAGAGACCGGGAACGGCGCTGGTCGCGATCCCCCAGCGAGGGCCGTGAGAGCGTCCCGCACAGACAGGTGGGCTTCAGGGTCATTTAGTATGTGCATGAGCCATAAAACACTTATTTAGTGTTCTGGTGTTATACATTCTGATTTGATGGTAGCTCTCGTTTATATTTTCAAATAGTAAAGAGGCTCGAGACAGAAAAAACATATTCTTTTCAGAAAGAGAATACCTAATTGATAAAAGATGAACTGAGACCAAAAAAAAAAATCTTTGTCACAGGCCATTTCTGTCTTGAAAAGGTCAAAACATTTTATTTATTCCTCCATTCACATAAACATGTGCTCTATTGTGAGATTAATAATTCAAAATGTATCATCGAGGCATGTTGATTCGATGAAGTCAGTGTGTCTCCAACAATCTAACAAATATCCATAAAAGCTAGAGATGCATTGACCCGAATTTTGTGGTCAATCTCAGAAAAGCTCTGTCCTGCCGGTAATATAATATAAGAAGATTTAAGAAAAGCATTCAGGATGTTTTTTTCTAGCCTTCCTGCCCTGAGCGGAGCAGTGGCAGCCATCACACCAAATGTGAGAGAGAGTCGCCGTAAAACAGGATTTTACCATTTGAAAACCATGACAAAGTGACTAAACTATTATTATCATGCATCTAGTACTCACAGTTACTGCTCGTTGGTCCTCTAGCATCACTCAAACAGCAGTCACTGCATGTATTCCTTTGAGAATTCGGATCCTTGCCATAACATTTCCCAAAGGCCGCCAACATTTTGCAATCCAACTGAACAACAGACAGAAGTCGGGCTGCAATGATCAGTTGATGTCATCGGTGATGTCAGTTATAAAACAATTGTGGATGCAAAACTGCATTACCAACGTTGTGGAAAACAGCAGAAATGTGCAATGCCCTACAGACATTTTTATAGGAACATTGTGTTCTCCATTGCCTCCCGTCTGTTTGCACAACATATTGTAAATTAAATTTTTTGGAATATCACTATATGCAATAAATCTTAGATCAATTATTATTTAGGCTCTCTATGTCTGTATCGGGTGACACGTGTTTGTTTTTTGCTGAATAAAAAAAGGTTTTAGAAGGTACACAGGTGAGAAGGTGGTGAAGTCATTAAGAAGCTACAATTATAAGTTGCTATATGGTCAAAACAGCAGACTTTGGCCAGAAGCATCTTTTTGGAAAAAAAACTATGCTGTTGAGATGAAAATATTAAAGGGATTATTTTCCAGTAGCTGGATAGATTACTCAATATCTGGAATCTGTGTTTGCTATGGCTCTAAAAAAGCATAAAGACATAACACTTTTCAACAGTTTATTCATTGCCAGCCATATTGCTATCGTGACATTCATCAACACCAACAGCATGTTTTTCCAGTAATGTGCAGCCAAAATCTGACAGAACTGCTGTCTACTAGGAAGCAGAATTCAAGCTGCGCAAAGCAGAGCTGTCCCTAAACCGTAGTCCTGCTGGAATGCAGGGCTTTCTGCATTTTAGCACTACAGACCTGTGTGCTAACTGTTGGATGAGTATGGTTCATCGGGTTCAGACTCATGTGGACCCTGATCTTTACATGAATGACACTCGGGGGTAAAAAAAAAAAAAAATACACATTGAGGAATCAGTGGACACTTAGTCGTAGCGTTGTGAATCACGGCCACTCGTTGTGGGCTCCTGAGATTTAATAGAGACATATTTCTCTATGCATGTCACACCGGCCATCTGAAATTCCCCCACGGTTAAATGGGTTAAGTTGCAATATTATGTGTTATTGCAAATATTTGGACAGTGTTTGGTAATGCAAGTTTTGAAAAGACCTAATAAATGATGGTTGCTAAGCAAAATACCATTTCACTTGTTCTTGCCAATACATTAGCAGCAACAGCAAACAAGTGAATAGGAACACGCTGAAGTTGCCATCTAAATCAGCACTTGAATGTAGGGACATTTGGCCATTTTTTCGGGACTAAACCTGGACTGAATTGTTCTATTATAAACAAATAGACCTGGAGACACAGTTTGTGATTCATGAAATGCCGTAGCCTGTTTGTGGGAACATAGAGTTGCAGTCACTGCATTATAATACAGTGAGAAGTGGTGGCCAAGTTCCCCAGTTCGGATCCCACAGAATGCAACTCTGGGTCCTTGAGCAAGACCATTCGGTGCCACTCAATGGCCGCCCTGAGCGATGGGTTAAATGCAGAGGACAAATTTGTTTGGAATGTAAAAAGTTGCAATGACAAATAAAGATGATGATGACACAATTTGGCTAGAATTAGGACCAAAATTGTTCACACATATATCAGATTTAGATTTAAAATAATATTTTCATTTTATCAACATATTTCTTCGAACTGGTGCTAATATTGGTATTTTTGAGTGACCCAGCTCCTTGAACCTAATTGAGAATATGTGGATGGAGCTAAAGATGATGGCAAGACTTGGAGCTCATTTCCAAATATGCATCGCCAAAATGCTGCCGTAGTCATGCAAAAAGCCATTAAAAGAGTTTGATTTCCTTAATTCCAAGAATTAATTTCCATTTGTTATTGAAAAATCATTTTTTTTTCGTAAAAGCATACACACTTAAGAGTAATGTTAATGTGACCTGGTAAGTACTTAGGTAATGTGCTTTCAATTATCAAAAGAAAGAACTTTGTGATTTCAGCCGGCAGGTCAGGGTCAAGCTGAAAATTGTCATAATCTGGTTCCCAGACAATTTCTTGGTGCATCTCTAACAAAAATGGATATTTGACTATATTTCTGTGACTGTCTTTAGCTTGCTAGTGTTTATCACACCCCAAAAATGTCAATTTCCTTTAAGTCTTTATACAATGGATAAACACTGCACAATTAATTGAAGTAAACTAAAGGCGTTGTCTGTTTTTGTTCTCAATACTTACCCTCTGCTGTGTTTGCTGGTCTGCAGATCAACCCTTTAACTTTTTTTCTTCTGTCGTCTTTTGTTTTCTTTCCTCTGCATGACATCTTGCTTCTCTTTGCATGGTGCCGTTTGAAATCTCATCCTTTATATCTGCATCCTCTACTCCTGTTTATCCACTGCTCTGCTGCTGTCCGATGCCATTATTTTTTTATCCCACAAACATCATGACTGGTGCTTTTCTCCGTATCGTTGCTCTAAATCTTGTTCTTGTCTTCTCTTGCTCTTCTGCTGCGCTTCTTCTGGCTTTCTGGCATTTTCCCCTTGATCTCTGTTTGTTTTGATGCTCTGCCTTCATCACCTTCTGCTTTATTCTACATGTTGTGTCTTTGAATTTGTGGTTCGTTCTTTTTATTTGCTTTATTTCACTTTTTGTGTAGGGCAGTAGTTCAGTCAGCGGAAGTCCAGTTCCATCGACCTCGGGAACCAGCACACCGCGGAGAGGTCGCCGACAGTTGCCTCAGACACCTGCCACACCCCGACCTCACGTCACATACTCCCCTGTAGTCCGTAAGTCCATGCCCACGCCTCCCGGGGGACCGCAGGGCAGACCCCCAGCCCCAGGCCCCCGGCACTTTTCTCCAGAGCCTCTCCAAGGGCAGGGTCCACCCCCGGCTGGAATGCCTATAGCCCACCATGGCACACCTCGCCAGAGTAATCATCCTCCGCTTCGCTGGGGAGACTCAGGTGGAGGAGGCGGTTCCATGGAAGGGGATGGCTGCTTCTACAATCAGGAGTACCAGGACTATGATCCGCACCATGAACCACCTGCCTATGAGCCAAGTCCCATGCAGGGTGGAAACCCCCACCCCCATGCCCTGGCCAACCACCCACTGCCTCCTCCCACACAACCACAGCCTCACAACCCCCATCCTCTTCCTCCGCCACAACCTCACCCTGTTAACAACCCCCACCCGCAGCCAACTCGCACCTCACCCAGGACTGTCTGCCACGCGATCCCTCCCACCACTGCCCTGACTGGGCCTGTGCAGAACCAGGTTCAGCCCGCTGCCCAGCGCCGTCTACCAAATGGCTACCGATCGTCATCCCCTTCCACACACCTCCATGGACCTTCGCACACTGGGCCTCACAAGGTTCCTCCTCCTGCCGGGCATCCAAGAGGTCCCCGCAAGGGACTGCATGAACCCTATGGTGAGACGGAGGAAGATGATTGGTGCTAGCCCCCGGGGAACGGGGAGGGATGTATAATCAACAGACTGGGGAAATAAATGGAAAGCTCTTAGCCAGAGCAGTGACTGCCAAGGGAAACCACAACCTTTCTTTTTAGTCTGGTCATTATTTTTAGACAGCCCAGCTTCTTGGGGGTGACACATGGATGCTTCACTGGATGAAAGGATCGGTATCAGCATGAAACAGACAAAGTGAGGATGCAAAGGCAAAATCTGGAGAAACAAGAAGCAACAACTTCTGTGTTCTGCTTGCAGTGTTGTTCATCTCTCGATGCCAAAAGAGACAAAACACAGGTTTAAGTTTGTAACGATGGGAGGAGAAATGATGGACACTACTCTTTGTGTCTTAATTTTATGCCTCTGGCAATGAGCTATAGCCACTTACAAGATGTCAAGAGTTGCGACTCGATAAAAGACACTTTAAAGTCAGAGAAACAGGAACAATCTTTTCCTTTTTTTAAAGCTCCCCCAGGCTAACTGTTGAGTTAGCTGTAAAAAAAAAAATCAGATCCAACCCTCCCAGCCACCAACTGAATATTGATGAGTTTTATCATCTGTGTTTTTAAATCTGACAAAGAGCCCTCTGCCTGTAAACGGTGAGAAGGCTAAGTGGGTGGGAGAGTTGGGAAGTCTTAGAGGGGTGTTAAAAAGTCTCTCTGAGTAAAAGAAAAAGCCAGAGGACGGGATGGGTGTGTTGGCGATATTTAACACACTCCTCCTAGAGACTAAAAAAAACTTTAGCCAACCTCATCCCATGACTAGGGGAGAAAAAAAAATTGAGGATGGATTTAAACCACAACAAACAAACAACTGTTTTCTGCAGTATTTCTTCTTCTACTCCTGCGGCTGCTTCTTCCTCTTCCTCCTTTTCTTCTTCTTCTTCAGAACATCGAAGCTTGAATCTTCTGTTGCACCCCACGCAGCTTCGTTTTTTTTAAGACTTGCCGGAGTTGTAACACATTATGGAATCCTGCATGAATGCTACAAAAGAATACTAATGATACAAACAATGAGAATCTACTGTCTTTTCTGGGGAGGAGAGCGGTTTCTCCTCCCTTTCCATTGTGCTCTGTAGGGTTTCTCTCTTTTTTACTGAAAAATGCTTTCTGTTTCTCTCTTTGTGCTCTGAATGACATTCCTCTCGCCGTACCTTCATTTTCACTAACGATCAAAAGACAGAGGGCTACTGGGGAAATCGGATAGTTGGTGTACGTTTATCTGGGAGGTGGGGGCGGGGGGGTTGAAACTTTTTGCTTGCTTGTCAGCTGTCCGTTCTGTGCCAAATGCCTGCCACTGATACAGCTGGAATTGCACATATTTTTAGTGAAAGTAACTTTTTTGTAACAATGGTCATCGTGCGATTATGATATAATGGGTAGCAGGGTAAACTTAACATGGGTTGATTTTTTTTTTTTCTTAAATTATTTGTAATGTGGTTTCAGCGGTGGTTAAAATTCAGACAAATCAGTAACTCAAATCTTAAAGTCTTCCAGGGTTTGGGGTTCTAACAGAGGTATCAGAGAAGAAGAGACCAATAGAAAGGCACAGAAAGGAGAGAAACTCTTCATCTTTGTTTTTCTTTGTCTCTAAAGGAAATGATGGTTAAACTGCTAATGTAATTGCTTGTATTTGATTAGTGATTGTGAGAGTGAGATGGATGTTCTGTTCCGTGTTTGTTTTTTTTGTTTTATTTGGAGCTCAGGTAATCCTTTTTCCAACCCTGTGGTGGACCTCTAACATAATGTGGGAGAAGGCTTTTTGCTTTTCCTCTCTCAAAATGGGTCTGGTGACAGACAGCATCCGACAGGAGGCGGACTCAGTTCCAACTGGTAGGCAGACACATATAATCTCCAGAGCGGGAACACCTGCAGTAAACTAGCCTACACCTTCAAGAGAGATTTGGCGAGGAGGCTGGGCTGTATACATTTTTCAATACCGTTAAGCCTTCCTAAAATAATAATTAATAATAATATTGATAAAGCAATGTAATTTAGGGTGTTTTAAGTGTTTGTCATAAACTATGAACAATACTTTCTTTAATTAAAGACAGAAACTACTGGGGGTTTTTTTACACTGAAATAGCCCTACCAGAGAAAATGTAATGGGTAATTTGACAAGCTCTCAAAAGGCCATTACTATTTTAGTATGAATCAACAAAAGAAATGTCAAGGTTGTTTTGATTAGAAACTGTGTTCATCCGGACTGAGCAGGAGCCCCAGCAACTTAAGTTGCACTTCTAGGACAGGGAATGTCATGTTGTATTTCTGTAATCTCCACAAACCCTTCTGTCACCATTTCCAAATGAAGGACCGCTCCAAGATGTGCTCCTGAAGATGAACGCAAGACTTAAACTTTATGTCTGTTTATCTAAACACACTGGTTTTTGCCTATCCCTATTTGTCCTTCTGTAGAAAGTAATGGCAACAGAAGAAGAATTTACGGGAAGTACACTTTTCACAGATCAAAGCAAACATAACACATTTAAAAGTATCGTGTGTAGTGTGTAGCGGTTTATAATGACGGTATTTGAAGCATCACTGTCATTATTTTTGGATACCTTGGCATCTTATTACTGCCCAACAGTACATAGCGGTGATAGTACCGTTGCACAAGAAGAAATTTAGGTTTAAATCAATAGAAAACAAGGCTAGCTTTATGAAAAAATCAGATCAAATACTAAAAATGCTTCAAACTATTGTCATTCTTCCCCAAATCTCAAGATTGAAATGAAACCTAACACAATGCAAACTATTGCTTATCCATATCGCTTCTCATTAGTCATCCATTGTGTTAATCTCAAATCCACTGTTAATTAGGCCTTCCTCATCATGCAGGTTAACGTTTAGAAAGATGCTCTAGAGAATATGATATTTGGAACAATTTAAAAAATGTAAATCTTCTCTAACCATGTGGTCTCAAAGAAATGTAGTTGTTTTAGGATGCTTTACAACTGAGTGCAGCTTAAGAATATCAAAATTTGTAATGTTGAAGAAGCAATCAAACAGCAAAGCCTATTTGCCCAAGGACGGGAGACTAAGAAGCTAATAAAAAAAATCAATAATTCAAATCTTTTTACAAATATATATTTAGACAACAGTTGCTCTTCTGATCCAATTTTCATGTCATAGAAGGAGCAGTTCTTGTCGGCCCACAATACCTTTCCAGGTAGGTAATTTCCGTTATACATGCGTTTAGGACCTTTTCATTCATAAAAATTGCAAATTATGAATTGGGCAACAAACACAAAATGTATTATATCTCTATTTTGTTTGTTTTCCACTTGAAAACCAATACTTTAACAGCAGGGTGGTTGTAAGAAATCAGATAAAGAGAAAGGAGAGGTTGCATCTCACACGTCGTTATATGCAGTCTCTGTCAGACTTGTAAATAGTGCAGGTCCTTTCAGCTTGGAGCTGATTCCACCTATCAGCGGAGCTCGACTAGTGACAGTGTTTGCAGCCAAGGTGCTCTTGGCTCTCAGGCAGGTGATAAATCCAAAATATTCTCACACCACTGGTGACCTCCAGGGGGTGCCATGTGACGGTAAAACTCAATTACTTTTGAGTGAGCGTTGTGCTTGTAGCATTGTTCTCTCTCACTTCCAGGCCACCTCATCAGTGTTCACCTTGTCAGCAGGTGACCAAACTGCACTGTAGCACAGTTCAGGCGGGTTGGAGAAATGACGTCTGGGCTTTTTTTCGCCCTGATCCTGGAAATCACAAGGGTCCTGAGTGTTGTGCTCCCGTGTGGCTACTGATTGTGTGTTTCTCTGTGTGCCTCAGAACTAACCCCCGGTCACCAATGCACACCACTGTCAGCCCCAGCACTGTTGCTCCCGTTTTATGTTGTTGTTGTTGTTTTTTTTAAGTTGACCAACATTTTTTTAACCTGGAGGCCTATCACACGTTGACCAGAGAATGCATCAAAAACAAACAGAAATGAAAAATAAAAACTGCCTATTAGTGTCTTTCCAGCCTTAGTGGGATGTCACCAGTACTTTTCACATCACTACACTGGAAAAAGAAAAATCAGAAAGCAACTAGGTATGTAGCTCCTGGTTGTGGAAGTGGGCCTTTTGCTGGTATGTATGTACACGGGTGAATGTGGTTCTGATATCTTTGGCGTTTTATTTCTTAGGCTTGCTTTTGTTTCCTATGCTTTGTCTGCAGAACTCCTTTTTCAAGTTTTGAACATGTCTGTCATGTCTGTGACAGTTTGCAAATATCTGTGTTTGTGAGCGTTTGTGCTGTCAAGTCAAACCTCTGAATGAGACGCGCAAAGCCTGAGCATTCACTTTTCCATCATTGTGTATATGCTGCAGTAAAATCCACTAACACGCTGATTAAGCACACTAGTTCTTCAAAAAGCAATGTAAAGTCGCAACGGGGAGAAAAAAAGTATTTTTGTTTGTTTGTTTGTTTTTCTTTTTTTTTTCTAAGTATAAAAGATCTTAAAAAAGAAAAAAAAAAATCTAGTTCCAGAAATGCATGTGCTATGTGCATGCCACACCGTGGGTTAAAGTCATCTTCAGGACAGAAAAGAAAAAGCACATTAATTAATTCAGAGAAATAAGGAAAAAAAAGATATATAAATAGATAGATGTTTTTAAAAAAAAAACAATGTTTCTTTTTTTCTTCTATTTTTGAAAACAAAAAAGGCAAAAAAATTAAAAAAAAAATTAAAAAATGAAAACACTGAAGATACTTTGGTAAGAGTCAAAGTCTTGTTTCTTTTCTTCATTTACATGGGGTTGAGACACAACACATTCAAGTTTGGGACACCGCCAAAAAAAAGAACTGTTTTTAATGAAAAAAAATAGAGAGAGAGAGAAGAACACGGTTCAGAGGACGGTGTATTCTCCTTTCTACTCCAGGGAGTATAAGGGGGTGCAGGATCTAGCCAAATCTGTTGATGTTCTCGTTCTAACTGGCTGTTGGACCTTTTGACCCTTCACCCACAACCTTGTTTTCTCCCCCCCCCCCCCCCTCTTCAACTCTCTGTCTCTCTCGCACTCTAACCTTTCTCACTCTCTGCCAGTCTCACCGCTATTTCTACCAGTGCATTTTGTAATTCCAAACGGATCTCTTCCTAAAGAATAAAATCCAGAGAGAATGCACACGCCTTTGTCTTTTTCTTTCCAAAGTCGTATTTTACTCCACATTTTATTTTGTGTGACCATCAGTGTGAATCCAAGCATGTTAAATTTGTCGCTGAAATGACCCGTTTTCAGGGTATGTTACATTGAAGAGGAACACAGTGAGGTCTGTTTCGATGGGAATCTGGATGTAACGAACATTGACGCTGCAGGTAGCTTATCAAAATCTAACGTTCGCTTCTCCTGTTCCCACTGATACAGATTACAACATGATCAGAGGCTGTGTCTGCCGGACAAGTGGTTTGACGCTCCAAGATAGCTTTTAGGGAAATGTTCTATTTATAAATCACAGAAGATTTAGTAGGTTTATGTCTCTGCACATTCATCTTAGGGTTATGATCATTGAAGAGCACATCATGAAAGATTGATTTCATTCTCCCTAATTCAGTTTCCATTCAATTTTTTAAAAAATTGTAACAGAATGAAATGAATTGATTTTGTGGACCATCAGCTTTTATGAGAAATGTTGACTATTGCCCATCTGAGATCAAACAGGAGATTTCACTTTATTGCTAAATAAGTCAGTGTATTTAAACACTTTAAAAAATTAGGATATGAATGACAGGTATGAACGAGCAGGCATGGCAAAAAAAAAAGGCATACAATACCTTTCAGTATTACAGCCAGGCTCTCCACACATTCATTCCTGTCATTTAATAGCTGCTCTCCAAAGTGCGAGAAGACAGACTAATCGGCGTGAGTGGGTGCCCACCATTTGTCAGTCGGTGAATGCCCTGTTTATATCCACTGCTAGGTGGATGCCCGCTTCCACCATGTGACCGACGCAGATATCAGAGCTGTTTGCCTGCTGAGACGCAAGGTTGTCTTTAATAAATTCAAGGAATCGGTTGAAAGTCATAAATCGCAGACTCTGTCAACCACCAGATGATTGAAAACTGTAGTTTTTGCTTTAATATTAACTTATATTGTGAATGGGTCACGACAAATTCGCCCTGACCTTCTCCTGCTGTTCCCACATGGCCTTTCAAGTATATAAAATCAAGTGTTTACACTGAAGCTCATTACTGCAAGATGGAACAAAATTGGGTCAATTTCTCATTGCTATCTGAGATGTAAAATTATTAAGCAGCGCCTCAGTGAATGAGCGGCTGATCAAGAGGAAACAAGACTGTATGTGTGTGTGTGTGAGAGACGCCCGCACTTTCACAGGCATGACCAGACGCATCCAGATCTGTGTACACAGACTGCGCTCCGGTTTCAGCCGGAAGAATAAGCTCTCAGTCGGGGCCCCACACACAGAAGTACAACCTCTCCTGCATTCCTCTCCCCCTCCTCCTGGGCTATTACCCCTTCCCCCAAAACAAACAGCTACTGGTAAATCCCTGCACACCAGCTACGTCAAACTTTTAATTAATCGTGTCAGAATTGCTTTGGTTCACTCAATGTTTTTCTTTCCCAATTTACAAAGATACAAAAGTGTTGCATTGGTTTTTCAAGGTGACAAAAGGAATACAACTAATTCCCAACCATGTAGTTTTACTTGAGGAGCAACAAACCCTCCATTGATTTCAGTGTTTGGCCAGTCAATGGCTTTATGGCCTCCTCCCCCCTTCTTTCTTTAGCACCACAGTCTCCTGAATTGTCCCTGCTTTTATTGTGCTAATCAGCATGGGAGGGGTGAGAAACTGTGGGGGGAGGTAGACAACTTTTTAGCACCCTATTAAGCTTTGTGGGGTAGCACTTTCAGATTTCCAAAATACAACCCCCTGTAAATAGAGCTATTTGAATGAATGGTGTTTCAGGTGGGGGAAAAAAACACTATACACTGTTTTATCAAGTATAAAAAGTTTTAATAAATACTGAGGTAGTTGTAGTCAATGAGAATGTTACACTTGATCACGTCTTCTGTGTTAAATCAGCATGTAGACAATAACAAGTTCACAGAGTCTGCCGTGTGAGGCAGCAACAGAGTTCACATATCTGTGGAAATAAGTCAACGAAAGGCAGAAATAGTCCCAATCCGTGTAGCTTTCAGGCGTTCTGCCTGTATGGGGTTATTCACGGGAACCGCTGCGCACCAACGGGAACCAGCCCAAGCTGCCCGGGGCCACGCTTTCCCTGGCGAGTCCCCGAAACCAGGCGCCGGGACAGGAGCGCCGCGGTGGGCGTCCGTGGCTCCCACGGGGCCGAGGGGGAAACTTTCAGAAGTCCTCTCTGGACGCGTTCAACACGCTGCTATGACTGTCGGTAGGGGCACGGCGCTTGGAGAAGGTCCCAGCTCACTACTACAGTTTGCGTAGTCCACCAAAACTGTGCTGACGAGGAGCTGTTGAGCAGTCCCATACTCCATTTTCGCCTTCTTGCAGGGCAGGAAGTCCGGCTCGGCGGTAGCTTTGCCCCGTCTTTTCCGCGTGTGGTGCGGCGGCCCGCTCAGGCAGGTGTTCTCCTGCTTTTCCGTGCCGCTCTGCACGTCCGCGTCGGCGGCCAGGTGAGGAAGAGACGCGGCGGGACCCTGGAGCTCCTGTGTGCCGCTCGCCTCTGCGGCCATCTCAACCTCTGAGTGCTGCTGCTGCTGCTCTTCCTCCATGGTTTCCGCCGTCGTCTGTGCCGCGTGGTAAATGTCCCGAGCGGATTTCATCACCAGAGTCAAGAGCAGGCTCCGGTGCAGCCGGAGACCGCCGCGCTGCGTGCGGGAGCTGTACAGTTTCCCCAAAGCGACCACCATGATCCTCCTGGCTTCGGCGCTGACCTCCATCTCGCTGCTTGTTTTGAAACTACTGGTCCCAGGAAGGAAAACAACCACCTCAATGACAGCGTGGCGCCGCGAAAACTTCTGTCTCAAACACAAAACAGAGTGCAGTCCACGCGGGACGGATACTTATAACCTCTCCGACGTCACACACGCCTAGCGTCATCAGTCACAGGCTAGAGCCCCGCCCATCGGCCGTGGAGCAGCTGTGTGGGTCAACTGTGAGCTATTTTCAACAAGAGCTTCTAACTTTAGTTTGAATACAAGTCCTAAGACTGTAAATAAAAAGCTGATGTAAAACAGCGAGATCATAAAACAAAACCACACATTAAAAAAGGCATGAATGTATTGGATACTGATTTTCCACCACTCTAATAAAAAATAAAAATGACATTTGATAGCCTATTTCATATTTGTGATATTTAAAGCTTGAAATTCATACAAAGTCTTCATTATGAGATTCAAAGGGACAATTACATTCACAAAGCCACAATAATAAGCTTTAAAAGCCATAACAAATACATACAGAACAGAGTAAATTATAAGTTATTTATATGACTTGATAAAAATTGAGACTTCTTGAAAATCATAAATATGAGATTAAAAGTCAGAATCCTGTATTTCAAAGATGCAAATCACAATTGTGACTTTCTGCCACAACAAAGAGGTTAATAAAATAAAAATAAAAACCCTCCATGAGGTTTATGAGATTTAGGTTTTGGTTGCTACTACCACTATTACTTGCTGCAAACGAATTGCCCTTCGGGGACCTAATAAAGTAAAGTCTAAAGTCAATAAAGGGATACACTGTTTCTAAGTCTCAGTTAGATTTTTTCAAAGCAAACTTTGTGATGTTCAAAATTATGACATAGAAAGCAACAATTATGGCTTTTGAAGTCAAAATCAAGAGAAAATAACTTATATGATTCAGTCATAACTGTGACCTTGATTTCCAAAGTCATAAATAGGAGACTTTGAAGATCAAAAGTATGACTTTAATTATCATAATCATTACATATCATAGAAACCATTTACTTTCAAATGGTGGAAATCACCGCAGCTAAGTCAGATGGAAAGCATTAAAAGTAAAATTTCTTCTAACACAGATCATAAGAACACTGCAAACCTTTGGTGAAAACTAAAACATCACATTTACTAATTTCCTACATATTCGCAGATGTTTAAGAACGTCGTCGATGGTGAGATGTGTCTGTTTTTCTCTAACATCAGTCAATGTCTGTCACAGTTTCTAACAATACAGTGTAGTCGTTCCAAAGTGGCTTGCAAAAGTATTCATACACCTTGAACGTTTCCACATTTGTCACATTACAACCACAAACATAAATATATTTTATTGGAATTTTATGTGAAAGACCAACACAAAGTGGTATACAGTTATGAAGTAGAAAGAAATTATACATGATTTATAACATTTTATACAAATAAAAAAACTCAAAAGTGCGGTGTGCAAAAGTATTCAGTATCAGCCAAGAGGCCCATGGTGACTCTGGATGAACTGCAAACATCCACAGCTCAGGTGGGGGAATCCGTCTTTTTCACAGGACAACTATTAGTTATGCACCGCACAAATGTGGTCTTTATGGAAGAGTGGTAAGAAGAAAGGCATTGTTAAAAGGAAACCCATGGGAAGTCCCGTTAGCAGTTTGCCAGAAGCCATGTTGGGGACGCGGAAAAAATCTGAAAGAAGATACTCTGTTCAGACAGGACCAAAATGTAACTTTTTGGCCAAAATGCAGCACTGCACATCACTCTGAACACACCATCATGTCAAATATGGAGGTAGCAACATCATGCTCCAGGGGTGCTTCTCTTCAGCAGGGACAGGGAGGATGGATGAAGCCAACACACAGGGAAGTCTTGGAAGAAAACCTGTTGGAGTCTGCAAAAGATTTGAGACTGGGGTGAGGTCCACCTTCCAGCAGGACAACGACTCTAAACATAAAACCAGGGCTACAATGGAATGGTTTAAAACAAAACATAATCATGCGTTAGAATGGCCCAGTCAAAGTCCAGACCTGAACCCAATCGAAAATTTGTGGCAAGATTTGAAAACTGCTGTTCAGTAAGGCTCTCCATCTAATTTGACTGAGTTTGAGCTGTTCTGCAAAAAAGTATGGGCGAGAATTTCAGTCCCTAGATGCGCAAAGCTGGTAGAGACATACCCTAAAATACTTGCAGCTGCAATTGCAGCAAAAGGTGATTCCACAAAGAATTGACTCAGACGGCTGAATACTTTTGCACAATGCCCTTTTCAGTTTTAAATTTTTTTTTAAAGAAATTGTGTATGATTTTCTCTCTACTTCACAATTGTATAGCACTTTGTGTTGGTCTTTCACATAGAATTCCAACTAAATATATTTGTTTGTGGTTGCAATGTGACAAAATGGAAAAAGCATGCCACAACTGTAAAAGTTCAAGGGATGCGAATACTTTTGCAAGCCACTGTATATGGGAGTAATTAACATTTATGATGGTAGCAGCTCCCTGTTCGCAGATAAGCAATATTTAGATTTCATTATTATTATAATATAATTATTATATTATATAATAATAATAATTATTATTATTATTAATTATTATCTTTTTTATAAATGCAAACGCTTGGGAAGCCATAGTTAAATCAGTGGAAGGAATTTCGGTCTATAATTAGCCAGCCTCACATGAATGCCATTCCACTCCTGCAGCTTTCCGGATCACTCAAGAAAAGAAGCTGTATTATTAGTCCAAGCTTCCTTCTCTCACCCATCCCCCAATGCGCTGCTTCCTCTGGCAGGAAACACAAAAAGGAAGGGGAGAATGGAGGGAGGGAGGGGGTTGGGGTTAACAGACACATGCCCATATTGGGCACATCCTGCTCTCGTGGGGCCCTCGCTGAGGAAAACCCATGACGTGCGTGGGAGCCCTTGTTTCCTGAAGCCATTTAAAGTAACAGCAGCAAAGATTGCGTCAGGGTGCCGCTTCCCTGAGACCATATTTGGGCATAAAAATGTAGTCCGCCGACATTTTTGCCTGAAGATCCGAATCTGAGCAGTCTGCAACCTTTCGTTTGAAGCAACACATTGAGGGTGTTATAACTGTTTGCATATTGACATTATGTAATGTTTGGAAGTAGCTACAAAAAAAAAAAATTCTGCACATTTTGCGAAAAGCTGTTTTCCTCCAGAGTGCTCCATGTTTTCAAGGAATTTCTGGTATATGAATGACAACCATTTATTGGGGAAAATTGGCTCATGAATGCGTGGTTTAAACATCATATAAGCGGCCAGAGTGGTGGTCTTTCAAATGAAGTATATGTAGTGTAGATTATGCTTTGTCGGTATGTTTTTACCTGCTACGTCAAAGCTCTTTTCCAGCAGGTAAGTAAAATAGTTGTCACTTGCATTAAATATAAAACTGTTTAGCTTGCCACTGAATAAGATGTACAGCGAGACTGTGTTTCTCAACCCTTTTCATACTAATATTTTTTTCTATATGGGTGCCTATAGTGTAATTATTCTTGAAATCAGTGAAGGACATCAACATGGACACTGGGATTTGAAAGCTGGAGGTCTGGCAAACTCTAAACGATCGGCCAATGTGAGATGTCTGACAGAACTGACTCGTTCACAGGCCTCTCTGTGAATTCCTGTTCCACCTCCGCCATCTGCTGGACACTCTGGGCTGAAACAATCTCTTCTTTCTGTGGTCTCCCTTGTGCACCCAGCCATTGCCGTGTTGAGTACCTGAGGATCCAGGTGATCTGGCTTCAGTCCTGTCCTTTACACTGACTTTCTATAGTCAGAGGTAGCAGCTGAAAGGCAGAGTGATTGATCAAATGAAGGGTGATGCATCTCTTTTCTTGTTTGCTGGATTTTTCCTGCTAGTTACTAAAGGCATTAAACTTGGATACTCTCAATTTACTGTGTATAGTTTGTTTCCCTTACTTTTAGGGCTGACATTCCTTCTTTTTTTTTCTTTACTTTTACTTTTCTTTTCCATTTTCTTCATCCCTGTATGGTATGTTATTATGGTGATGTGCAAAACTGAACAGAAAATTAGTGCAAAGCCATCCAAGAAAATCATTAGAAGATCTTTTAAAAGGACAGGCAAATAAATTGTAAAGAACAATTTGAAAGATCCCAAGATCTGTCTTGCTATAAAGGAAAGTATAAGGAACTGATCCACTGTTTAATTTGGCACGTTTACAGCACAGCGATTTCTGAATTATTTCCAGGATAAACAGAGAATTATGTGGTTAGTTATCAAATATATATTTACATTCAAGCAAATAATCTGTATGAATTCTTCTTCTCCCTTGTATCTTGCGATCACACATAAGCTACTGTAAACCCTGTAGCTCCATTTGTTACATTTAGGTACAGATCCGCAAGCTCGTTACTCAAGTGACTCAACAAGAAATGAGCGCAGTAGACGGACAGAGGTCCCTATACATATGATTCTGGGTGATTAACGCTGAGCAAAAATGACCCTCTAGGACTTACTTTAGGATAATAGGCAGAGGTGGGTAGTAACTAGACACATTTACTCAGTTACATTTACTTGAGTAACCTTTTGAACAAAATGTACTTATAGGGGTAGTTTTACTGCACTGTACTTTTTATTTTACTTGAGTAATGTTATTACACAGGGGCGACTGTGGCTTGAGTAATCGTCTTGCAATCGGAAGGTTGTGGGTTCAATGGGGTACCGCGCGCGAGCTATTTTTAGAAACACAATGTCACGATGACGTCACATCACGTGGTACGCAGTAGGGCAAACTCCCAAACCCGCCGCTGTTTTGCTGTGGAAGAGACGTGCGTTAGCCTAGGTTTTACTTGGTAAACGACTTCTTTTTCCAACATCTAAGACCATGGTTTATAAACATTGTTGCTATGGAACGTGCAACAGCGACTCGAGGTACGCTGATCGGCCGCATATGAAGGATGTTTTCTTCATTAATTTCCCGAAACTCAAGAGTGCCAAGGAGAAGTGTGTGCGTTGGGTACACTTGTGCGGGCGGCCTACACAACATTTCAACCCGAAAAAAGTTCGCCTGCTGCCATGATAGCATATAGGCTAGCATGTTAGCAGGCGCTAACATGGTACCCTGCTACCGGGATAGCTTACTCAAAAACAAACGCCCTGAATCTCTTAAGCGAAAGATTCTGAGATGTGAACAATCGTTTTGTAGCTACCTATTGGCAAGATATACAGATTCCTGGACGTTGATTGCAAACAAACAAAAAAGGCCGACGTGAACGGAGCACGGTGGAAATCATAACAAAGGCATGAACGCCGAGCAGGGAAAAAAACAAAGCTTACCGTTGAATCAACTCGGCCCGTCTTCCGGTTTTTTTGAGCCCTCGACACTCAAGCCACCGTTTCAGCTGAAGGTTGGTGTGCTCTTCCACAGTGCGACCAGTAAACCGTGCGCCTGGGACATCGTCTTGGGTAAGTTTAATGGCTGCAAAGTCGGTCATATCGCTGGTTCTGTTGCGCTTGTAATGGCTGGTTTGTATGTGCGTTCTACGACTGTTTGCCCTACCGGTGCGGCAAAAGGGGCGTTACTCTTAAGGCCGTGACGTCACGTGCGCGGTACCGCATTCCAGCTTCCCCTTGTCACATGTCGATGTGCCCCTGGGTAAGGCACTACATAAGTTCAGTTCATTTACCATTTATCACTCAAGTATCGCTACTCTTGCTTGAGTAAAAGTTTTGCCTACTCTACATGCTGCGAGTAACTTTATGAATAAAGAACATACTTGTTTTAACAAAAAATGCACCAGAGAGAAAAGAAACCTAGAGTTCATGTCAAAGTGAGACTTCTTATTTGTGCACAAGCATTGTTACTTTAATGTAATTTTCCATCTGCTGAGATCATTGAACCAATTGGAGGTCAAATGAACGCAGAGTAAACAGTAGATATTATCACTGGAAGTACTTTAGACTGTTCTAACATACTGTATATACATTAACTGCTGTAAGTATTGCTTTCAAGTTTAATGTTGAAAAACAAATTATTTAGAAAAGTGTTTCTTCTGCCTGAATTTGTTATTTTGAAATTTTGTTATTCTTTGAATATTTTTTCATTTTTGTCTTTTAATATACCAGAATTTGCACATAACCTTATACGTTTGTCTGTTCGAATACGTACTTTTTAAATATTAAATCGTCTGTTATTATTAGTAACTCACTACTTGAGTAGCCTTCTGACTGAATACTTTTTTACTCTTACTTGAGTAATTTATTGGCTGACTACTTTTTACTTTTACTTGAATAAAAATATGTTGAAGTATTGCTACTTTTTCTTGAGTACAATTTTTGGCTACTCTATTCACATCTGATAATAGGATACATAAGCACGGAACTCAGCCCTCAAGTCTGGTGACAAGGAGGCACTGAGGACATCGAGAGCCAACTTGAACCGTGCCATCAGGTTAGCAAAGCGGAACCACACTAAGAAAATCCAGGATCTTTTCCATGACGCCAGCAACACCAGGAGCATGTGGAAAGGCATACGGGCGATCACTGAATACAACACGCCCTCACCCCCGGTGGGTGAAGTTGATGCTGACTTCCTCAATGGACTAAATAACTTTAGGCACTGAACAACACTCGAGCAGTGAAGGCTGTTCCCCAACAGGAAGAGGAGGTGCTCTGCCTTGACACCGCCGACGTGTGGAAGACTTTGAGGAGAGTCAACCCGCGGAAGGCCCCAGATCCCGACAACATACCTGGGCGGGTGCTCAAGGAGTGTGCAGGTCACCTGGCTGGTGTTCTCACAGACATTTTTAATGCCTCGCTGGACCAAGCCACAGTGCTTGCATGCTTTAAGTCGGCCTCCATCATTCCGGTGCCGAAGAAACCTCAAGTCACCTGTTTCAACGACCACCGGCCTGTTGCACTGACTCCCATCATGATGAAGTGCTTTGAAAGGCTGGTGAAAGAACCCATCGCCTCCAGTCTCCCCCCAACATTCGACCCGTTCCAGTTTGCCTACCGGCAGAACCGCTCCACTGAGGACGCCATCTCCTCTGCTCTTCACCTGAGCCTGGCACACCTGGAGGAGAAGAACACCCACGTGCGGATGCTGTTCCTGGACTTCAGTTCAGCGTTCAACACCCTTATCCCACAGCATCTGGTAGGAAAACTAGAATATCTGGGTTTCAGCACACCTCTTCGCAACTGGCTGCCAGACTTCCTCACCAACAGACCTCAGTCAGTCCGGGTCGGACAGAACACCTCTGATGTCATCACCCTCAGCACAGGCTCCCCTCAGGGCTGCGTCCTGAGCCCCCTGCTGTTCACTCTGATGACACACGACTGCATCCCCAGGTTCACCACCAATCACATCGTGAAGTTTGCTGACGACACAACGGTGGTGGGCCTGATCAGAGACGACAACGACCAGGACTACAGAGAGGAGGTGGAGCAGCTGGTGGGCTGGTGCAGAGAAAACAGCCTGATCCTGAACGTGGAGAAGACGAAGGAGATCATCGCCGACTTCAGGAAGAACCGGCCTCACCACGCTCCACTGCTCATCAACAGCTCAGCTGTGGAGGTGGTCAGCAGCACCAAGTTCCTGGGGGTGCACATCACGGACAACCTCACCTGGTCTGTGAACACCACGTCACTGGTGAAGAGGGCACAGAAACGACTGTACTTCCTGCGGAGGATGAGGAGAGCCCACCTGCCCCCGCCCATCCTCACGACCTTCTACAGAAGCACCATAGAGAGCATTCTGACCAGCTGTCTCTCTGTGTCGTGTAGAGACTGTAATGCCTCCGACTGGAAGAACGTGAGGAGAGTGGTGAGGACAGCAGAAGGGATCATCGGGGCCCCTCTCCCCTCCATTAAGAACATTTCGTCCCAGCGCTGTGTGTCCCGAGCCCGAAACATCATAAAAGACCCCTCACACCCCCACCATGGACTGTTCTCCCTGCTGCCCTCTGGGAAGAGGTTCCGCAGCATCCGTTGCAGGTCCACCAGGTTCTGCAAAAGCTTTTTCCCTGTTGCCATCAGACTGTTGAACTGCTGAACTCTAAACTGGACCCTGTACCACATTTGCACATTTGCATCACTGCATCTCTATCTAGCATTACAAATGCTGCCGAACTTGTAGTTTCTAAATGCATTTTTGCACAAATGCCTTTTGCACCATCATTTCTGCACATACAAATGGTTTTAAAAATTCTCCTGTACACCGTGATCGCACACTGTTCTCTTCTCCTGCATTGTTTACATTTCAATTGTTTACTTTTTAATCACTGCTGCAATTTTCCTGCATTGTTTACATTTCAATTGTTTACTTTGTAATCACTGCTGCAATGTATACTGTAATTTACAAGCTGTATGCAACGAAATTTCGTTCTGTATGCACTCTGTACATACAAAATGACAAATAAAGATGTCTAAGTCTAAGTCTAAGTCTAAGTCATTAAGGTTATAAAAATGAAACAGCAACCATGTAATACACGAATAATCCACAAGAGGGACCCAAAGCTAAACCTTTACCACTTTATGATTAAGAAGCCGGACAGGAACTTATCTTTTAAAACAACTGAGAAAAAATTATATATACTGTATATATATATATATATATATATATATATATATATATATATATATATATATATATATATATATATATATATATATATATATACACATTTTCCGTCACGCTCATCCCTGTTGGGGTCGCGAGGGGTGCTGGTGCCTATCTCCAGCATTCAATGTATATATATATATATATATATATATATATATATATATATATATATATATATATATATATATATATATATATATATATATATATATATATATATATACATGATATTCATCATCAGGTGAACTATAGACCACTGCCTGCTCATGCATTGTGGGTCCAGAGTGATATTCCAGCATTGCAGCTGAAACATTTTTGAGGATAAAATTAAAATTTCATTTAATGTTGATCTAGTGTTTTGTAAGATTCAAAGTCCACTAAGAGTGTGGCAGTTGTGTGTATTATACTTTGTTTTAAAATGATAGTATTTTGTTTTATGGCTTTCTATGTCCAACAAGTTTCCACCCGATGCAGCCAGCTTTATACCGCATGCATGCCCACAACATCATGACCCGAACTAAGCACAGACTGGAGATAGAGTGAAGTGAGAGACCGATTTGATCTGTTGAAGTTTATAATATATTTTTTAACTGTAATATAAGCTGGGAATGGCGGTATAAACACTGATACTATGAATTATTTTATTTTTCCAGCAATTTTGTTTCATGATGTTATTAGAGCAACCATGGGGAAGTGTTATTTTTTCCTATACATAGTGCTAAGTGTGGTTCTCGTCTACCTGTTTTTAGAGATGATCAATATACAGCGTTTTATCACGGAAACATCTGAATTGGCAGATGTATGTGGTAAAGATGGTGCTTTTTATACTCACCGATCAAACCATATCGATCAACACACATAGGAGTGGTTCAGAGTTTAGTTTTATACAGGTGTCTTCTTGATTAATGGGCTCAAAAGAAGATACGTTAAAGTATAGGGAACTCTATTGGGAAGATCAGAAATGTTTGGGGATATTTTCATTCTTGGAAATCACAGCATCATACTTGGGGGTGATTTTAATTAGCTCAGATACCCAAATGGATAAATCAACAGACAAGAAGGGTTCCCCTATAATATGTACAGCTATTGAAACAATGATAGAAGAGCGAAACTTAATAGATATCTGGCACACACTTCATTCTTTAGAAAAATATCATATTCCTGGATTGATTATATACTAATTTCCAAAACTCTTATCAACTAAACTCTATCTTCCTCAATTGTAAATGTTATTTTCTCTGACCACTCACCAGATGGCTTGACTATATCCACCCTAGATCATTTAGACAAGCCAATGTGTTGGAAATTCAATTTAATGTAATAATAGATTTAGCTATAAAAGAAAATAGGATATACGATACGGCTTCGGTTTGTGACCCAGGTATTGTATGGGATGCATTTAAGGCAGTTGTAGTGGAAAATTTATGCAACATCACTCATATCACAGGAGGGAAGAGAAAGACCGGTTGGCTGGGCTGGAACAACGCCTGAAGCATCTTAGACACAAACATGCCCAAAACCAGAACCAAGTCACTTCTAACCAAAAAGAATGCATTAATTATCTATTTTCCAATGTCAATATTAATTTTATAATTATCCATGGTGGCGTTGTTACTGTTTGATTGTGTTTTTGAAGACTGATGTTCTAAGGTTGACAGAAAGGCCTTTAATAGGCTATTGCATGTGTTGAGGGAATTAGATAAAAGGTTGATAAAGAAGCAAAGGTGTTGTCAATAAAGTCCATTTTCCACGACATTCTACGACTCTAGAGGGAGCTGTTTTGCTGACTCCTCCAGAACAAACACATTTCCTCTCAAGTGCACAAAATACGCAATATCAGAATCAAAATCAGAATCAGACATACTTTAATAATCCCAGAGGGAAATTGCTGTTTCAGTACAATCGCCATAACATAACAAACATCACAAACATTTCAGGGGGGCCTTGCTGCCAGGGACCGCCTTACACGGTGCCCACATGGCGCTGCCATACTCTGTGAAAAGATAGAGGCAACAAAAGGAAGGTGGGAGGGAAAAAAACATACCTCATACTTTATCCTATGACAGGATACAGTTTGAGATATCAAAAACCTCATGCACAAAAAGCACAAGCTATAAGGCACAGTGACTTAACAACTGTGATGGGGAAGAATGTTGTTGTGTTATGTGATATATCTTATATATCAAATATATCCCATCGAATCTGTTCGGAATGAAACCCCTGAACCATAGAGTTTCATACATATCTGCTTGTAAAATTAAATGGGCCAAATCTGAAATTATGTCAATATCTAAAATGTTTAGAGAGTCAAGTGTAGAGGGTGGCAGTTCAGGTCAGTCCCCTAGGACATGACCTATTTGGGAATTAAACTTTCTCCTAACATTAAGGAAATGATGGGAATAAAACTTTTGCCTGTCATCTAAAACACTGAATAACTATTACAAAATTGGAGAAAATTGAATATATCTCTAATTGGTCAATTAAACCTTATTTAAATGATTATAATACCCAAAGTCAGCTATGAAATGTACATGTTGCCACTCTCTCCCCAATACAGTTACTTCAGAAATATAACAAATGCGTAAATTTATTTCCTTGGTCAGGGAAGAAATCTACGGAGCCCCTAAAGGTACGGAGCCCCTAAAGGGACACAGAAGAGAAATAAAAAAATAATACTTTCTCGTGCGCACCACTTAGTTTCTCGTGCGCACCAGATAGTTTCTTGTGCGCACCACTTAGTTTCTCGTGCGCACCAGATAGTTTCTCGTGCGCACCACTTAGTTTCTCGTGCGCACCAGATAATTTCTCGTGCGCACCAGATAGTTTCTCGTGCGCACCACTTAGTTTCTCGTGCGCACCACTTAGTTTCTCGTGCGCACCAGATAGTTTCTCATGCGCACCACTTAGTTTCTCGTGCGCACCACTTATTTTCTCGTGCGCACCAGATTCTTTCTCGTGCGCACTACTTAGTTGTTGCATGATCGCATGAGTATTTCGGACAACCGTGTTCATTAGAATGGATGTAGATTAACTAATTGCACTATATTTTCAGTTTGGGCTACCATACAAAGACATTGCTGCATTGCTTGCAAGACGTCACAGTTATGTTGTGTCTGAACGTCACATAAAACGTATCCTGAAGTCCTGTGGTCTATTTCATTCCAAAAAAAGTAAAAAACAAAGCAACTGGACTTGTTTTCCGTAGTTGAAGACCTTTCGCTTCCTCTCCAGGAAGCTTTCTCAATTCAAAAAGTCTGGAGTAATGTGCAGTACCAAGCTTTATGCTGCTGCCCAAAACAAAGGCCTTGTAATGGCCAAAAATTCACAAGGAAGGAACACCACTCAGACCCATTGTCAGCAGCATTAATTCAGTAACATATAACATTGCTAAACAGCTTGCTAGTATTTTAGCCCCCCTGGTGGGGAACACGCCTCATCATATAGAAAACTCCTAGGACTTTGCTAACAAAGTCAAACATTTAAAGATGGCACCAGGAGAAACTCTGGTGTCTTTCGATGTCACTTCACATAGCAGGATTAATTTCACCCCGGACCAGATCTGTACCCTACTGGACCTTTGTGTTTCTACAACTTATTTCAAGTTCAGCGATCATTTTTACAGACAGAAGCATGGTTGTGCCATGGGATCTCCAGTGTCACCAATTGTAGCCAATCTTTACATGGAAGAAATGGAAAAGAGAGCTTTGGGAACCTTCAGAGGAACGCCACCAAGCCACTGGTTTAGATATGTGGACGACACCTTTGTCAAAATCCAGTTAAAAGAAGTGGAAGCTTTCACAAGACACATGAACTCGGTGGACAACAACATCAAGTTTACCAGAGAGGATGCCAACGACAACAAGCTACCTTTTCTCGACTGTTTGGTGAACATGGAAGGAGATGGTAACCTCCACATTGAAGTGTATAGGAAACCCACACAGACCAATATCTTCTTTTTCACTCACACCACCCACTGGAGCACAAACTTTCTGTCATCAGAACCTTACAACACCGGGCCGAGCATGTCCCGACTAAAACCTGTGGGTACCCTAACTGGGCTTTTGTCAAATCAGCAAGAAAATCCAAAAGACCCGCTGCAGAACATAATGGTGAGAAGAATAAACGCAAAAACATAGTCATCCCATATGTTGCTGGAGTCTCTGAAAAACTCAAGAGGATTTTCTCCAAACACAAAATCCCAGTACATTTCTAACCAAACAGGACCCTCAGACAGAGGCTGGTGCATCCCAAGGACAAAACCCCCAAACCTAAGATGAGCGGAGTGGTGTATGCAGTTCAGTGCAGTGAGGAATGTTCTGATCTTTATATTGGAGAAACCATACAACCTCTCCACAGACGCATGGCTCAACACAGGAGAGCTACCTCTTCAGGACAAGACTCTGCTGTACAAAGGACACTCTTTTGAGGACCAAAATGTCCACATTTTGGAGAAAGAAGACAAATGGTTTGAAAGGGGTGTGAAGGAAGCCATCTACGTTAAGAGAGAAAAAACAACCTTAAACGGAGGAGGAGGATTTAGGTTCCAACTCTCAAAAACTTACAATACAGCTATAGAATTAATTCCGGCCAATCATCACCTCAGTTCTCACCCTCATACGGGTGATCAAAACATTGTTTCTTTAAGCCAGGCCAATAACAACCCTAATGACTCCTCGTTACAGAGGAGTGGACCAGTTTCGGTTCAATCTGCTGCCTTAATGACTTCAACGACCGCCCATTACTAAGGGGTGGACCTGTTTCTGTTGAATTTGCATGTTATCTAAGCCATTACAAGGCCTTTGTTTTGGGCAGCAGCATAAAGCTTGGTACTGCACATTACTCCAGACTTTTTGAATTGAGAAAGCTTCCTGGAGAGGAAGCGAAAGGTCTTCAACTACGGAAAACAAGTCCAGTTGCTTTGTTTTTTACTTTTTTTGGAATGAAATAGACCACAGGACTTCAGGATACGTTTTATGTGACGTTCAGACACAACATAACTGTGACGTCTTGCAAGCAATGCAGCAATGTCTTTGTATGGTAGCCCAAACTGAAAATATAGTGCAATTAGTTAATCTACATCCATTCTAATGAACACGGTTGTCCGAAATACTCATGCGATCATGCAACAACTAAGTAGTGCGCACGAGAAAGAATCTGGTGCGCACGAGAAAATAAGTGGTGCGCATGAGAAACTATCTGGTGCGCACGAGAAATTATCTGGTGCGCACGAGAAACTATCTGGTGCGCACGAGAAACTAAGTGGTGCGCACGAGAAACTATCTGGTGCGCACGAGAAACTAAGTGGTGCGCACGAGAAACTATCTGGTGCGCACGAGAAACTAAGTGGTGCGCACAAGAAACTATCTGGTGCGCACGAGAAACTAAGTGGTGCGCACGAGAAAGTATTATTTTTTTATTTCTCTTCTGTGTCCCTTTAGGGGCTCCGTAGAAATCCTTCTTAAATCGCACCAAATTCTATTCTTGAAAAGAAGATGGTGGGTTCTCCCTTCCCAGACTAGATTGTCATTGCTCTTTTTCACTGGCACAATTTTCCAAATACAAACTGCGGCCCTATGAAGCCCCTGCTTGGGTCCAGATTGAAAATGAGACAATTACCCTGTTTCAAACTTACACAGTTTTAAAACAGACAGGGTGTTGTCTGTCACCTCATAACCCACTGATTACATTTTCAAGAGATTGATGGAAAACGACACATTACTGCATTGGGGGGAATTCCTGTTTTGTCATCTGCATCATCTGTATCAAGTAGGTTTAGGGTAAAGAGAGCAAAAAAAGCCATTCTGCTGGTACCAGTGGGCAGAAAAGGGGAAATTTATACCTGGGAGAAATTATTTGAAAATGGTCATATGGTAATGTTGAACTATCTGAAACTAACATATAATCTGCCTTGGAAAAGATTTCCGGAAGTATTTCCCGCTTAGACACTCTTCTGCACTGAAACCCTGGCCTAACCAAATACCAAAATTCAAAAGTTAGTACTCCTGGAACCTAAAGCATTAAATAAAGAAATCATCTCTCTTTTACAACATGTTTGGGAGGGCTAATACTCCTAGTTTGGAGGAAGTCAAATTGGCGTGGCAAAGAGATATTGGTAAAACTGTCACAGAACCATAGCGAAACAAATTATCCGCATCTGGTTGCAACACTTCTACAAGTGAAATTCTGGCACAGCTTATTAATTACAAGATCCTCAACCAATCTTACTGGACATCAAGCAGAATGGCCCACCTTAACACTGAGCAATGAAGATTTATGCAGACGTTTTGGAATCTGGAACAATGCCACACTTGCTGTATGAATGTGATATGGTTAAAGGTCTGTGGGATAAGATCCTGTCCAATTTCTGTCATTTATACATCCTTATGCATGAACCAAGCCTTATGTCTCCTAGGCATGGTACCCAGAAGCCTTTGAAAAGGGGTTCTCAACAGACTTTAGTGCCGACCGCCCATGCTAACAGGACGCAGCATCATTGTGAGCCATTAGGAAACAACAGCACCATAATCCTTTGAGTGTTGGATGGAGCTGATGGTGGGATATGAGGAAGTTACATCCAAACTGTCAGGAGGGGCAACGCTCATTTCCCAGAACAATAGAGACCCTTTCCAGATGGCATCACCAAATCCTGATTTCTGTAGTCCCAGTTTAGCACCTGTGGCCCATGTTTCAGTCGATGCATCTGAGAACTATAAACAAACATAGCCTGTGTATTAAGGTTGGCTCCTCCGCTCTCTTTTTTTAGGCACTGTCCAGAGTAATAATATCTGTTGGACTTTGAATGTTGCAACCCCTGCTGTAACAGCTGAAAAAGGAGAAGTGTTGGGGTGGGGGAGGTTATGTTATGTTATGCACTACTTTGTAAAATTTTGGACATAAATATAAATAGAAAAAGAGGATAAGGATTTGTTCTTGGGACTGCAGTTGGGGATAAAGAGACTATAGGAGTTCATGCACCGATGAAACCCGCTGTGCTCCATGCAGGGCTGTTAGTTGCTTTCAGAAGCCAAGTGAAGGAAATAAAGCACCGATCGCAGGAACGATCTTGTTTTACTTTAACACCCACCTGCTGGAGCCACAAGTCAAGCTTTGTCTCAGAAATGGGATTTTTGCATTGGACAAAATAGAAATGTTATCTTTACATTCTAAATTTTTTGCATTGTTTTTAAAAAAAAGTGATGTTTGTTACAACATGTGCCAAAATGTATTTCTATCAGTGCTTTTTTGTCTTTTCTGGAAGCGCTTTGAGACATGCAGGAAAAATAATGTTGAGTTAGGCCAAACCGTATTTCTGTTCTGCTGTCGAGGAAACCTTTCTAATTGTTATAATTAGTGTCAACTACTTTGTTTTACTCAGGAACCTTCCCAAGAGGCCAAGAACACAGTCCAACTGGATTACAATCAAATAAAATGGATTAATAATTAGAGCACTCATTGAAAGCTGGAATCATATTCTGTTTTTAGATTTTACTGTTACATTTGTGTCCAATGTGCCCATCTTCAGCAGTCCCTTGGTGGGAGGCCGGGTACACCTTGGCCAGCTCATCACAGGACAACACAGAGACACACAGAGAACGACACACTTTCTCATTAATCCATGTTATTCGAAAGATTTTTCTGTACATTGTGTCCTTTTCCCTCCTTCAGAAGGAGCCTAGAGGCATTTGGTGGCTTCAATACAGCCGGCTGTCTTTCTGCTGGTTTTCTTGGTTTCCATTTCTACAGCAACCCAAACCGAATAACATATGGTGTGAGTAAAGTAGCCTCTTTACGAGGAACATTTGAAAGAACAGATTTAACAAAGCAAACTAAAAAATAACCTGGAACAAAAGGTAAATCAAAACTATTTTGAAAAAAGAAAATTGCCATTTTCTGGCATCTAATGGACTGACACAGAACATGCGAAGAAATTAGCATTTTCATCTATGCACATTTAACTTATGGTGTGCGAACACCATATGACACGTCTACATTCCTGAACCAAACAAAACAGACATGCCCATTAAAGCAACTTCCAAATTTGATCACAAATAAAGGTACTTTGGTCTATTATTTATAATTTTTACCCAAACAGACATTTTCACAGGAAAAAAGCTGGACACACAACACAGAGGAGCTGTCACAACAACCTGATGTTGATAGATTTGTCCACCAGGTGTCAGCAGTACTCCATTCCTTTTAAATATTAAATTAAAACAGCAGTATGTTGGTGCTTATATGACTGAAACTGAACAATAAACATTAGCTGCTAATAAGGATCATGTGTGAAGCATCTACAAGCTGTAGGTAAAAAAAAACCATAAATGATTGAGTCTAAAATATTTTGTTTGAATAATGATCACTTAATCATGAAAATATGCTTGAGAATTGATATTGCTGCCATCAGTTAAGCAGTCGGCATCATCTCCTTTTTCTTGGACCGACGGATGTAAAAAGTCATTTATTCTGTGTTAACACTCTGAAATCAACGGCCTCTGGTGTCTTTTTGGAGTGAAAATTTCATCAGTTTACGAATCTTTGTGTGACACAGCTTAGTTACCACACCGTCGTTTTAACAATTAAAATCTCTACTATAATGTGTAAGATTCCCCCATGCTCACCATAAGATCAACACAATTACCCAATATATAAAACAATGTATGAAAACAATTCTCTCAGATAATAGTCTGAGTGTTCAGTCCCAAAAAAAAACAACCAACCTTGTGTTTAAGATACTGAAACATTGTAAGGTCATCTTTAACCGAATTCCTTTTTTGATGCTGGAGAAAAAAGGGCATCCTCATAGAATATTGAGCATCACAGGACCCAAGCATAGTCAGTCAACAGAGATTTCAACAACAGCATGCTCTAAGGAAGAGACTGTGTAGAGAATGTGTAGATTTGGGCTGGACAGTATAGACAAAAAAAATATATTGCTAAAATAGAAATCATATTGATCGATGTCGATAATTGAACAAATTTATTTGAACAAATTTAAAACATATATTTTAAGTGCAGCCCTGACTATTTTATGCTGGTGCCTAGCGACCTATTCTTAGATACAGAACACATAAACACTGAATTCAAACTCAACCCTTTATTCAACCAACTTTTTTACCAAAACTGCAAGTTTTGAAAAAAGGAAGAAAAAAACGCGTGTTCTCTGAACTCTTTGAAGGGGGCGGAGCTTGGTGATGGAGCGTTCCTGGGTCTGTGTTTGTGATTGATTTTGGAGGATGTAATGACTGTAGTATTAACCTACATTGCTAGAATTTAAAAAGGAAGGAAAACTGTTATTCTATTGAACTTTTTATTGACCCTTTTTTTCTATCATGATACATCTATCGATCGATACATATTGTTATTGAATTATCCAGTCCTAGCGTAGATCATAAAAAAGGGAAGGGCTTCAAAAACCCTTTCAGTGTACCTTGACAATGTTCATTAAAGACGCACATCTACTTGAAGGAGATGAGGGGACGGTGGGTTCGGGGATAAAAGTGGTGTCTTCAATTATTTTACTGCCTGTGTGAAGGTTTGGGGCCTTGGTGAGTTTCTTTAGCGTTGGCTCTGCTTGAAGACAAACAGAATTAGGTTTCTTGCATCAAAGATTGCAGGAAATTGTAGCTCATTGCCAGATTTACTACTACATCACTGTCTCCCCAAATTCTTTCAAATCCTGGACTAATTGGAGACCAGTTCTCACAATTCCCACTGTGAAACGGCTTGTGACCTTTCTGAGCTGCCTGGTGGAGGCAGAGCCGTTTAAAAGTCCTCCGTTTCTTTAGAAGCTGCAAGATGACTGATTTCTATGAGGCCCACAATCACTACAAAGTGTTGCTCACTGTTTAACTGGCTCTGCTGCTACTTAATTGTAATATCTTGCTAAAATGACCCCTGGGGTGCTCCCATAAACACTTTAATTTTAACCCAGACTGTAGGAAATGAGAGTACTGTTAAATCTGATTAGGTGGTTTAAGTAAAGATATGTTAAAACATGTTGAATTGTCTTAAATTCGGATCCAAGGTTGAAAAGAACCGGAAAGTTTACTTTGTGGTGGTGCAGAGAATAATCAACATTGTTTGATTGTTGTGTTAACGTAGTCACAATCTGATGCTACGACCTTAATCCTTTCTTTGTGTCTGTGTGTCATTGTGCTCAGCTCGATCACAAATACATCTCAGCAAATAATAATCCAGTATTGCTTTATGGCCAAGCCAATCAAACGTGGTTCCCTCTCCCAGATTCCACCAAATCGGTGTTGAAATGCTGTTAGTAGCCGGAATTTAACAGGAAGAGGGGCCTAAAATGGGGAGTTTTTCTTTCCACTGTCGCTTTATGCTTGCTCAGTATGAGGGATTGCTGCAAAGCCATGGACAATGCAGACGACTCTCCCTGTGGCTCTACGCTTCTCCAGGAGTGAATGCTGCTTGTCGGGACTTTAATGCAATGAACTGGTTCCCTTATATAGAAAATTTTTGACCAATCTGTATAATCTGACCCAATCTGAATAATCTGATTGAATTTGACTTTGTAAAGTGCCTTGAGATGACATGTTTCATGAATTGGTGCTATATAAATAAAATTGAATTGAATTGAATTAAAACCCAATTCTACTAACTCAAGGCCCCATGCCGCCTCGGACCAACTCTGCTGAAGTTGCTCAGGCAGTCTAATAATAATTGAACACTAGGTGGTGCAGTAGCAAAGAACATCTAGAAATGTGTGTTCTGCTTTGCATTGACAGTGACTGCTGTCTCACTCTGAGAAGGAGACTAGAGGATATTGAGTGAAAATTAAGTTTACCTCATGCACACATTCAGGTTTGATGGTCTAAAGTAGTTTATGTTTATAATACACAGGCTAAATTGATGTGAAATCCATTCAGCAACGCATGAGTCATTTGTGCCAGTTTAGAACTGTGACTCCATCCATAATTATCTGTCTTTTAATATAAATCATTTAATTTACTTGTGAGTCTTTAATGAAATCGGAAGGTTTTTTTATTAAAGGTGGGTCTTGATTTATTACTTTTAGTATTACAAGAACCAAAGGTGGGTAGTTACATTTACTCAGTTACATGTATTTAACTGAGTAACTTTTTGAATAAAATGTACTTTAGGAGTAGTTTTAGTGCACTATACTTTTTACTTTTACTTGATTCATATTATTACTCAAGTATCGCCACTCTTACTCGAGAAACTTTTCTGGTTACTCTACCTACTGTGAGTAACTTCATGAACAAAGAACATACTTGTTTTAACCAAAAATGCACCAGAGAGACAAAAACCTAGAGTTTATGTTAAAATGAGACTTCTTGTTTATGCACAAGCTTTGTTATTTTATGCCATTTTCTATCTGCTTAGCTTAATGAGCCAATTGGCAGTAAACAGTAGATATTGCCATTGGAAGTACTTTGCACTGTTCTAACATACTGTACATATATTAACTGCTGTAGGTATTACTTTTAAGTTTAAAGTTGTTGTGTAAATTGTATATTAATCACGTTGTGGGTTATTTCTTCCTCTGTTTCTTTTCAACATCTCACTCTCCTCTCAGGCCCGACATCGTTCAGACACAATATTTGGAGCACGTACAGGTAAAGGGAGCAGCCTTGCCCAAGTTGCTTTGGTGTTATTTTAGGAAGACA